>WEKX01025697.1:197446-230352 GCA_013390025.1 Pitta sordida | reverse complement strand
AATGTTACAAAATAAAGGCAATATTAGCATATTTTGCATTACATACCTTTATATATATATATATATACATATATATATATCCAGCAAAAAACAGAAATTACTTGGACTTCTGAACCTATTAACTGGAGACATATGAATCCAATCCTGTCTGTTAAACAAGAGCATAGAGCTTGGCCCAGTGAGAAGCAACTGAGCAACTGTCCAGAGTTCACCATTCCCAAAGGAAGGGCGCACTGCAATGACACATTGCACAACCACATCATTTGAGGAGCTCTGCCTAGAAAAAGGCACTTAGTTCTCCAGCAGTAGTTACAAAAAGATGTCCTGGGGCAAGCCATCCTCATTGAAGTGAAGAGTGTGAGGTACACGGCTGATGGGATAAACACTGTCATCTATAGACATATTGCGCTGGTTTTATACCACAGACAGTATCACACACTGTCAAAAACAGCATCTGGTTTACTTCACACAGGAGTGTTTCGAGAACTGTCCCCTTGAAGTGACAGAAAAGAGTGGATAGAATTGCTTTAAATCGCTCTGAAGTGAGAGTGAAATGCAATGACATTTCTAAGGATCCAGCAAAGTAAGGCAACTGGTTAGGTCAGCAGTTGAAGAAGGGCAGACCTCGTCATGCCAAGACTCAGAAGGCATATTGACAGGCATGTCAGATAGTAAACCTTGAGAATATGGTCTCATAAGCATACTAAGTTATTATTGCAGAAGGGGACAAAGACTGTGACAGTGCCTCATTTCTTGGCTTTTCTTTTTGTGATAAAAGCCTCAATCAAACACACTGTCTCTTGGCATCACTGTGTCCTTTGATAGCTGACACCCTTCTAAGTTATGGGTGAAGCTGAGAGACTCACAGCCAAAGTCTTTGAGAATAGTCCCACTGCAGATTCTCTCTGCTTTTCCTGAGCTTGAAAATGGGAGAAATGTTTGCGATTCAAATAACAGGGGGTTTATTTTAAAGAAATTGTCCTAGAATTTCAGTAGCTGTAATGTTCACAGAAATGTTATTTTTGCTTATGGTTAAGATGGAACACTAGTTTTCTGAAGATAGTAGGACAACATGATTTTTCTAAAAGCTCTTGTACATAAGGTATATTCTTCTCTTGGTACTTGTTTCCACCAGGATGAAATGTAGTCAAGCATTCACATTTATTGGAAGGACGCCTGTCATACTTGATGGTACTGTTAAAAATGACACCTTTTAAAAAATCTGCCACTTTTTGGAACAAAAACATGGTTTGAAACAAAGGCCTATGGACAAAAAAAGGCCTTAACTGTGCTTTACTGCTGCCATCTTCTGACATGCAGGTTAAATTGCAGGTTTTTTAGAGAAATTAGCCCAGGTTATTTTTTCCTAACGTGCTTCCAGTAAATGCCATTTCGTCCACGATAAAACAGAATAGGACTGCAAATACGTGGCTTTGACTTGCAAAAGGACAATGACTGCACGAAGTACATTCTTACACTCCAAAGACTCCAAGACAGGAAAGGCAGGACTTGAATTTCATTATGAATCCTGTTGGTTAGATGTACTCCAACAGAAGCATGAAGACACAAGGAAGGACACAGTCTAATGTACTCTTTTACAATTCTTTTTAATTAGTAATTACGTTCTAGATTTATCTTCTTGGTCAAAGGCTTGGGCTGTTGAATATAGTTTTAAAAGAAACTGTGAATTCTGGTTGCTGATCATCTACAAAGCTTGTCCTTAATTGGGATTATAACAACACAGCAAAACAAGCTCATCAAACAGAGGGGGATCTAAAAGAGAAGAAAAAAGCTGGGAAAACTGAAGCTCTCCTACCACAATGAGAGGAAAAGTCTGTGAATTAAGTACACATATTTATTAGAGTTTCCAAGTAGTGTTGACTGTGTAGGGTTTAGGTACCATCGTAAGAGACAAGATGAAGTCTTAAGATAGGTATAGTTAGTGTGAACTTCATATGAATGGCATTACCCTGAATTATCTGTCACAACAAGATAATGTAGTGACGTACTTGGAGGCTTTCACAGTATTCACTTCTCATATCCTACTCAGACATTTGGACTCCTAATATTTTGGCGCTAAGAAGATGTCAGGTGGCAAGTTTGGCAAAAATCTAGGCCAGAGGCTGTGGCCAGATTACTCTCATCCCAGAATAGTCACATTCCCCTCCTCAAGCAATGCTTGACTTGCAGGCACTTTGTATACAACTGCCTTGCAGCCAGCTCAGTTAATGCAGATTTCAATATAGTCTGCACTAACACTTTCCTTTGAACCATTTGTGCTGGAACCTCAGAAGAAAGAGCGGCATGGAATTAGTCTGCGCTTCTTAGCACAGCAAAGCCCAAGGCACATTCCACCATGACTGTGACCAAAAACTTATATGGAGCAGCTGATTTACTAATAACCCCTAAAACATAATGTTTGCCTTGCAGACAAGTGGGGATGGTTTAGTTTTAATTTCTAAAATAATTACTTCCGGTTCTCAATAAAGTTATCCCAGCTTCAGTAATGAGATGAGGCAGCACATCAAAGTTCTAGTCAGAGGGAGACAGTACTCGTTCATATCTAATTGCTCTTCAATGCCATTTTCCATGACAAAAAACAGTCCTCCCACTGATTTGATGCAGCTGGGTATTTGCTGGGAGTTTGGCTTGCACAAATTAATTTTTCAGAGGAAGCTGTTCAGCATCTGTTTTCGTATGGTACCAGCTATGAGCTGTGGCTAGTTTCTGGCAAGAGGTCCAGAGTGAAGCCTCACAGGGAATGTGGTTAAAGAAGGATGCTTCATCTGGACACTTGATTACAGAAACCACTAGTACTGCATCAGTTGTCATACCCATCAGACAGGTTATTTTAAGGACTTCTGCTCCACTGTATTTTTAAGCCTTTCTTATATACCCTATTTTTTAACTTCCTCCTCACCTCTTCCACTTTTCTTCTCTGACATATCAAATGTTTGCTCTCCTTTGTGTTCACATTCAATGCCTGTATAAAGGCAAAAAGGAAATTTGAATATTTGCCATTCTTTGTATGTCATTTTATAAATGGGATGCAGGAAAAGAATTCCTTATGAAATGGTGCATCACTTGTCAGATCCCCAATCCTGTTTGGAAACAATGGGTTCAGCGTTTCATACATGGTTAATTTCATGGTTAAGAACTGGGCAGAGATTTTGCAGGATGGGGGTTTAATTTTGCTGGAGATTCCTCTTAACTCCTTTGTTTAGCAGAAATCAGTTTCTACTTTCTTTTCTTTCCACACCAGTGAAATCTCTAGTGAAGTAATAATCCCACGTGATTTACTGGTACTTTGGACCGATGCCAGCTTTGTTTTAATCCCAGCTGCTGTTTTATCCTCTGGGTATTTCAGTTCATAGCGAAGTATGCAAGACAGTCCCCAGAATCTTGTGTGAGCCCAGATTTTAATATTTTTATTCAGTCCCTTTGCTTTGTCCCTCATGGCAGAGCTCTGCTGGTCCTCAAACTTGACGAATTTGATTACATTTAAGCTATCTTTAAACAAATGCATCCCCTGGGTCAAACTTCTTCCCTGATTAGTCTGGATGGGAAGCATCTGTTTTCCCTCTGGTAAGGAGAGTTCCTAAAATCAAAGCATGAAGGCAGGCACTGGTCAGGTCTCATGGCATTGGCTGAAGTCCAGCAAGCACATCGTACAACAGTGGAACTCAAATTTGGGCAGGCTGACTCAAAGACAACACCACAATCACCATAAAAATGTAAAAACTAACTCTAGGGCATCACACCTACAAACACATGGATCTCAAGCTGCCACAATCGTTTGGTCCTTGACATGTATCACCACTGTGGTAAATATCACAGTCCAAAGCATATAAAATGCCTAAAATCAGAATTATTATGTGAGAGCTCCTGCCGCAGCAGCCTTGTGTTCCCTTCTGTCCCCTTCCCTGTCCAGTGCCTAGGGGTTCCACTCCCTTTCCTTCTAGAGCTGAAGTGTGCCCAGCATCTCTGCACCACAGTGGGAATGGGCAGGGGATGCAATCAGGTCCTGCTCACCTCTTTCTGGCAACACTGTGCTCTGCGGGACTCCCTGGCATTCCTTTGAGGAAAGGCTGGAGCAGAGTAGAGGAGACTTGTGACCTAGAGCCATGGGACAAGTGGGAAGGGGAGAGTCTGGAGTATTCTGCTCTCCTGGAGGTGAAAAGAAGATCCTGATGCACAGTATAGCCCCGTGCTAGGTATGCTACCACAGAGTGATATTCCCCAGGGGCAGGTCCTGAGCTGAGAAAAATTAATTAAGTTGAGCCAGCCCTTAACTGTGGGTTTCACCTTGAAGGGAACCAGTTGGCTTACTCTGGAAATGCACCTGAGATTAAAATTATATATATTATATGTGAACTGTCAGTCGTGGGGTTTTGCAGATGTACCCTAAATGTACCCAGTCCAGTGAAGAGAGTGCTGGATCACAAACACTTCTTCTGACTGCAATTGGTCCTTTCAAAATTACTTTTCCTCTTCATCTCTGAAAATAGACCAATCTTCTCTCTTACAGTGTTTTTGTGACCCTGAAATTGCTCTTTACTCCTCAAATCCTCTTTTTCTCTGGAGTGCACCCTCTCCCAGACAAGACAGGCCAATTACCCCAAATCAGACCAGTTAGCTGATATGCTGGTAGACACAAGGAGGGAGAGAAGGAGGAAAGTGGTCCTGCTGCTGTGCACCTGAAGCTGTTTATGAGGAACATGAGATAATCAGTTCATTAGCAGTCTGACATCTTGATGGCCTAGTGACATCCTAAGGACATAGACCCCATGTACATGGCTGAAGCATCAGGAGGGAGGTTCTGGAGAGGGCTATGTTTCCCTGTCACCAAGAAAAATTCAAAGAATTAGAGATAATAAAGTCCTGCAAGCTACAGACATGATTACAAACCAAACACCTTGCTGGTTCTTGTAGCTAGGAAACTGAGATGGGGACTCTCCAGGGCAGATGGCTTCGAGGGCTGATTTCTCCCAGGAGAGACAGCCCCAAACACACAGGAAATTTCACCTGTTTTCCTTTCTCTTAATTGTATTCTGTGTTTGTTACATAGTCCATGCAGATCTACCCCCATGTCCGTGTGATTCCTCAGAGGCCTTCTTCACTTGCAAAATATTATTTCCTGATATTCCTAATTCTTTTGGTCTCCTCTTACATCCATTTCCCTCCAGTGTTGAAGCAGTCACTGAAGAGACAAGATTAGCACAGACCTCAATAATGTGCAAACCTGAGAACCAACCAGTAATGCTTGCTGTGGCAGAAGAGTGAGCTGCAAGGAAATTTTCAGCACAAAACTGTCATTTCAATAACACAGAACCACTCCAAAGTGTCTCCTGAGCAAAGACTTTAAAGGTCTTTCAGTGAGACAGCATCATGCTCACTTGAGGAAAGTATAGCAGCAGTGAGATGAGCTGCAGAGTTCAGCCTTGAGGTCCTCCTCGTCCTCTCAAAACACAAGACAGTGAAACTCTAGGTGTGGTGGAAATAAAGTATGGTGAAGATAAACAATTTTTGGGAAAACCCCACATTCAGTCCTTGCTGAGAGAGTTTTAAAGCAGCAGCAATGGCCGGCCAAAAAATTATAATAGAAAGTAAAAATAGTTTTGGCTGGTTTCTTTCTCTTTGTCTGCATGGCTTTTTACAAAGCACCCCTGTGGGCTGCATATTAGCAGGGAAAGCTTTAAGATTGTCCAACAAGCATAATTGTACTGGATATCTCTGTGCACATTTTCCTAAGATCCAACATGCTGGACACTCTCCAGGTTTGCTGCTTGACCTCAGCCTTGTGTCTCCCTACAGCTATTCCCACCTGAATGAAAAATTCCAAAAATCCACAGTTTTTAGATTTAAAAAACCAAAATCCAGCAGCATCATGCTCTGAGGAGCATGGGGAGAGTTCCCACTGTGCAAACAAACCCACATACACATACACTGTAATTATCTGATGAAATGCCTGCCACAAGTAAGCCAAAGCCAGATGTTGCTGTGGGGGTGCAAGGGGATAGCAGCTCCTCTAGCCCATCTGGCTCAGATACCACAGGTCTTTGCACATCTAAATAAATCAAGATTATTTGAGAGAAAAGTGTAACAAAGTCTACATTAAAAAAGTCACATCACAAAGGTCAGTTTTTCAAATTTCAAATATCTGAGGTCTCATGTGGAAATCTAAGTGAAGAGTCAGACCTGAGAACCAGAGAAGGAAGTCGGTGTGCTTGGATCCCTCCTCACAATATCCCTGCAAGCAGGACTATCTGGGAAGTGTCCGTGTCTGAGCTGATGATTCTGGTTTAACTGCTGCTAAAGTCCCCAGGGTGGAGAAACCAGGAGGACTGGCACCCATGAGCCAAGCTTCACTCCATGCTCAGGGGCAAAGACACACCTCACATGGTTTCTGGCCACACCAAGGAACTGTCAAACTGCTTCAGATGAGATTCTGAGATGAACCAAGCACCTGTAATTCCATTTACTGATATCCATCATGTCTCAGAAACAGGCACCACTGCTGAGAAACTGTACATTAAACAGACACCCATTACATGACTCATGCACTGAATCACATTAATTTAATCAGATGATAAGAAAAAAAGAGCCAGAAATTATGCAAGATTATTGTCAGTGCCTTTCAGAGCAGCTCACTGAGCCCATGCTCCCTGGCACTTAGGGCTCTCAGACTGGGGGACAGATGGATTATGTAGATGAAGACAAATCCTATGCCATGTAGCTGCAGGAAGACATACATAGAATTTCCCCTGGAGCTGCTGGAATTAATAGACTAACGACAGCTATCATGGAAAATGCACCAAGCAAGATTTTGAGCTAAGAGATTTGAAAAAGTATGGGGAAAACAGCATAGGACTTCAGGCATGTAATCTCCAGAGTTTGAAATTTTTCTGGTTCCTTAAAGGTAGCTTCCCTTTCATGGCACTAAAATATTATTCAGATACTGAGTACATGATGACTTGTGGAAACCTGCCTGCAAGTATATGTTTATATATGTATTTGCCTCTATGTGAGAATGAATCACTACAGTGTGAAAATCTTCTGAAATGCTCTTCAAGGCTGCTGCCCTGCATCAAACAGGACAGAGGAGGCAGTGGTTCTTATAGGAACAGGAGTGTGGATCTCCGTGACATTCTGGAAGGAATGAATGTTTACATGTAATCTTTGACAGATGGAGATGTTAATGCTTTCATTTTATGGATAAAGAAGACAGATATTAGATGATTGCTGAGTATTACACAGTAGTAAAATCTCTACAATTAGGATAAAATTCTGGTCCTCCATGGAGGAAATCTCTTTCCACTAATTCAAGAGGAGAGCCTTTATGAAACGGATGATTTGCAGAGGGGAGGCAGTAACAATACTGGCAGCACTCGCTTTTAAGGAAGAACTTCATTTTTAAGTGAATTACAAGAAGAGTGGTAGAGAGAGCAGGTCATATAATACTGATATTTTAGTGAGATCCGTGATTTAATGAATAATGCCACAAATCAAAAAGAAACAACAAAAAAAATTTAGAGACAAGGGGTGATAAAACTTCAAGAGCAAGGGCAATAAAATCTCATCAGTGCCCCCAAACTACTTGAAATGGCTGTCTTTGATGCCACAAAATCCTGAAACACATTCACATAAACACATGCTGCTAAATTAATCACTGCCATGACTTGTGCCTTGATCATCCTTCTTTTTCCATCAGTCCTGACACCTTATCTGAATATTACTTGCCTCATATTTAAGTGACAAACTCTGCAAAAAAATTGAACATGTGTGTAAGGGGAGTTTATAGTCGGGATGTTTTCTGTTGTTCTCAATGTCAATTTATTTGCCCATTCAGATCTCCTGTCCTGGAGCAATCGATCCTGCCAGAATGACTGACAACAAGCAGGTCTGGAGCCTCACTCTGGGGAAATACAGCAAATGTGCAGCGCCTGTACCAAAAAGGAAGCGATTTCTGGGGCCTTTTAAGAGAACTTCAATTCCCCTTGAAATAACAGGCAGGAACATGCAGAAAAGGAAACAAATACTAAAGAAGGTCAGTGCTGCATGCACTAAAGTTGCACATGGGTGTTGGAAAAAGGGAACAAACTGCTAAGAGGAAAGGAGATGGAGAAAAAGTGCTTCTGGAGGTCAGTGCTCACGTAAAGCAATTGCTAATGTCATGGTGAACACACCAGCAATCCCAGGAAGTTTATAGGATTTTATGCTGCTGCTCCAGAGTGATGAAGCATTCTTAAAAGCAATGCCGCTGGCTGATCAGTTTGGTGATGGTTCCTGCCCCTATGGCAGTCCCAGCTGAGATTAAAAAATCAGCTTTATCAACCTGGTTTTATCTGTGTGTTTGAAAGAGAATCTAAATCAGGTCACTATTTAGTAGCAGTTGCTGTGATTTCAAAAAATGCTCCGTTAGCTGTGACTTACCAAGGAAAACAAAAAAATTGCCTTGCGCTCTTGTTTGCGCTTTTATTTCTAAATAAAAACAATCCATAAGAGGATTGGGACTGCTTCTTATAACTAAAATAAAAAAATATGTAAAATGTCAACTTTGGTGTTCCCTATTTTTGCTGAAGAATTAGCAGGAATTTTGGTACATTCATTGCCCATCTCTTAGCTAAGATGGCAGAATTATCCAATCATTTAACACGAGTATATTTTCTCATACGTATTTGTAGGCATTTCAATGAAACAGAAAAGATTCCCAAAGGACATTAATAGTCTTAATGAAAAATTGTTACTCCTCTCAGCAAAGAGTTTTAGTACGTATCCGTATTACGCCAGATATCCATCGAGTCTATTAGGACAAGCCCTGGAGTTATTATAAAAAGAAAGCAAGGGAATATTATTAGATAAAGCAGGAGAAATCTTTCAGGCCTGCTCCATACAGCATAAACACGGGAAGAAAGCAAACATAATTCTTGTTTCCCCTTGACAGGACACCCTTAGATGGAGCTCAAGACATTTATTTGAGATGAGACGGGGGGGGAAAGTGGGTCAGAGTCTAAGAAGATAAGGAAGGCAAAAAGATGGTAATTTTCATTTCAGTCTGTGTTTAGACCTCTGTTGTCTTCACTTTTATACATGACCAATACCAATAGTCTTATGGCCTATTTACAGTTACTGTTGAAACAGTAACCCATAACTGATGCACTGAGGTTGCTCCGAGGGAAATTCAACAGGATGTTGATCATCATGATAGATGTTGAGTAAGGGTGAATGTTAAAAGTAATGTTCATTAAAAAACTCCCAAAACAAACAATAAATGCTCCACACATTTAGGTTGAATGTGATCAGAGCATGACAGCTGAAAGACCACTGCACAAAAGACAGGCTGTAAAATGCTGTGTAGCTATTGACTGACGAAAACTTGTATGCAGAAGACACAAAAGAAGAGAATTTGGGAGAAAATCACAGATTTCAGAGTAAAATCCCTGTTTGTGCATTTTAACTCTGAGAATTACATCTCAAAATCTTAAGTTAATATACTCACCCTGATGGAACTACATCATGTTCTTCCACAGCTTCCCCTCGCCTCCTGTGCCAGGACACAGAGGGCCCAATTCTGCCTGTGGGTATAGGACTGGGTTACATCACTGAAATACTGCATAGTCTATGGTGTCCTTTATAATGGAAATTAAGAGATAATAGCCAGGCTACCCTCATTTTCCCACTGTTTTTTTGTTTTCAGGCAAGTTTACAGCTCCTGAGCACAGCACAGGGCAGTCTTTCTGCGGCAGGCTCACTGCAGTTCCCTGCAACTCCAAAACCAGGACCTGATGGGTAGAAGAAAAATCCCAGATCAGCTCAGAATGTCTTGGAAGCCTGAAGAGATTATAGAGTGTGGCAGGGGTGGGGGGAATGGAAGAGAGAAAATAATCTGAGGAATAATTGGAAAAGCATGACTTGAGAGAAGGATTTGGCCTAGCATGGATATTAAGTCAAATCTGTGCTCATGCAAGCCAAGGAGAGGCTGGCAGTGCCTGGAGTGCCACCAGAGAGCTGTATTCTGCTGTGTTTGCATTACAATTGATTTGTAGCATAACCTGGTGATTCAAGTAGACCTTTCTTGGACAAACAAACCACTTAGACAGACTTACTAGAAATTGAGAGGTAAATAGTTGCATTTCCCCTATCCAATGTCCTTCCATCCTTTGCATGTTCCTACCTCCTGCTCCTGCATTGCACCCTTGGCAATGCAGAAGGTGGCATGTGGCTTGGCAGGGCAGTTTCCCTCCATCAGAATGGGGAGAAGCCATAGCCTTGCAGAGCAACCAGGCAGTGCAGTCATCTCACAGGGACCCATCACATGGCCACCTTTGCAAACCACCCCAGGAAAGCCCCTCCCACCGATGAGGTGCTCTTGGCAGGGAGGGGAGGGCAGCATGGGGTGGAAGCTGCCCACAGGAAGAGTTTTAGACTTCTCTCTGCACCTGGGCTGCCTACTCCTCTGCATGGCTTGCAAAGTACAAAAAACAAGCCAGACAGGGGATGTGGCAAATCATCACGTCCACATCAAGCTGCAGATTACAAGGGACAACTGGAGAGTGTCACCAGTCATTTCAGACTGTTCCTCAACAGCTGCTGGAAGATAAAGGCAACTGTACTAACTAAAAAAACAAGTGGGAAGATTCAGCTTGGAAAACTCAACCTCTTCCCAGGCCATATTCGGGACTGATTCTAAACAGAAAAGACGTTACATGGGACTGCTACCTGTATACAAACTGTGGGAGTTGGAATTTAGCCCCCAAGCAGGCAGAAGCGCACCAAACTTAAAGGGGTTTAATTAGATGACCATTTTCTTTCCACATTCAGAAGTTCTTTTTCCCTTTGCAAAATCCATTAATATTCCCCATCACACCTCTCTCAGTAGCCTTTGCCTGATAAGACTTTGAACTCCTTCTCACACTCCCTCCCACCCTCCCGAGATTTGTTTCCTGCATACACCCCTTGGAGATGCAAGGGGAATGAGTGCAGGGTTCGTGCAGGGTTGGTGCAGGGCTCTGGCAGCATTAGGAGAAGGAAGCAGCATAGCTAGGCCCCTAGGAGGTGCACCCATTAGGGACTGGCCAGCTGAGCAAGGCAGTAGAGTTGGTCTGCACTCATCTGCCACCCCTCCTGCTGTGCCAGCCGCCCAGAGTCTTCTCCTAGGGTCTGGCTCCTGGGCTCACTGGTTTCAAGGGAGGAAGGAAAAGCCGCCAAACCTATTTCCTGACACCTCCTCCTGGGCTGTGAGTACTGCCTTCACTCTGCAGGGACACTTGTTAATAAGTGTTCGGAGCTTGAATGTGTGGAGCACACTAGATACAAGTCAGAACAGTTTTATGTAAAAGGATGTTTTTCTACCTTTGACAAGTGGGAGACACAGTGGCATATGTGCTCTTCTTCCTTGGCTCAGAAATAGCAACAGGAGCAGAGCTCAGATCCCAAGTGTCCAGCTGGTGCTGGCACCATGGCAGGGCAGCGTGGCAGGGCAGTGTGACAGTGCAGCATGACAGAACAGTGGTGTGATTCATCAACATGGCACCAAAAAATTCCATGTAAAATTCTCTCAAAAATGAACTTGATATACAACAAAACTTAAAAAGAGATGGAAGCACCAGTAGACAGGTGTGGACAGAGAAGGCTTGTAGGACAAACTAGATTTGTGTAGATGCCGGTCTAAGGGTTACCATCCTGAGCTGTTACACAAGGCACAGTTATGCTAGGAGCTCCTGAGTCACCTCTCTCAGATTGTCTGGGATGGAAGATCCCATGGCCATGGGTCACTTCCAGCCAGATCTCTAATGCTGGCAAAGTGACTTTGTCATACAATAGCGTCCTAATATGAACCTGCTTTTTTGAAGTCCTTACATCTACTGTAGCTGCTTTTCAATGACTTGCAAGCTGGGTGAACACAGGCTCTAAGGAAAAACATTTAGTTTGGTGGAAATTAGAAATTAAAGTCATGACTGTCAAGACTGTCAAACAATGAATAACACAATTCCCTAGGTTTCCAGTGGGGCAGGTGATGTCAAGTTAAATGCATTTTTGCATTATAATATCATCAACTTTTTTGACCCAGTATAAGTAGATTCGGTCTTTTTCCGGTAACAGTTTCAGGGTCTCCTGTATGTTCTGTGGAGGTGTTCAGGAGAACTAAGATCTGTTGACATCTGGGATGTCTCAAGTGCCATTTGTGATTTAGATTACAGGTCATCAGTCAGTAGATGAGAAAATAAAAATTAGACTGAGTCCTACTATGGTTCTTTGATGCAACCTGCATCCCATGCACTGGGAGCCATTCAGACAGATAGGATCATCTATAAAACCAGCAGTGAAGCCCTTAAGTTAGGCTCCTTTACATTAGCAATAGCTCTGAACAGAAAAATGGTTTATACAAATGCCAAGGAATAATGTATGTGGCAGAAGGGTGTTGAAAACTAGGCTCTTATCTGGCTGAGCAGTAATTTCTGTGGTCTTAGGGATGACTGAGATTGGTGACAATTTGTCCACAAAGAGAGGTTTCTGGAGAGACGTGGCAATGTTTTACATATCTCCAGCTGGCACCAATGTTAATTAAGGAAAAGAACCATCAGAGAACACTTCCCAAAACAGTGTACCGATTTCTGTTTAGCCCTCTTACAGATTGCAGAGCTCCTGGGCATGACGGAATGGCTCACATTTCTCAAACTGCATCTAGTTCAGTCTCAAACTTAATTTGCAGCAGCAGCAGAAGCTGTCCAGGTTTCCCCGCATTTGTGGGGCTTATAGCTGTGACTGCCATTAATATATTATGTCCATGCACATATTTACCCAAATTACCTGTGAGGGACGAGAGTGAAGTGAGACATGAGAGGAGATGCCGGTCGGCATGGGATGCCCAGCTGCTGCCTCATGGATGAGTTGGTCCATGACATCGGCAGGAGCTGACAGGAGAGCACAGCACTGGAGATTAATTGCTTCTAATGAGCACCACTGCAGCCCACAGAAAAGGATGAACACAGGACTGCCTCAGCAGCTACAGCACTTTAACCCTCTGTGGTATGAGACCCCTCATCAGAGCTTTTTTGGGCACCACATTGATATGCCTGAAAATGAGAAAGGATTTCTGCATGATCTGTTGCCCACACAAAGTGATAAGCAGGATCCTAGTTCAGCTAGCTCAGAAGGAATGGCCGTGGCATGGTGCAAAATAGTGGTCCCATCACAAGCTCCTAAACCTAGTGGGAAATTGTTTAAGTCTCACTTTTCAAGACAGCCTTATTTTCTAATGCTGCTGCAGCTTCTCTGTTCCCTTATCATTTGTCCTGCACTACTGCAGCAGCTCTGCCAGCCAGGACTGCCCACAAAAAAGTGTAAATCATGGGTAACTCCATGGACCTTAACAAGTGGATTTGCATGCTGGTTTTACACCTCTGAGAGGGTGCCTGGGCTTGCATACCTGACATCTATCTGGAAGAGCTCTATGAAGTGGGTCTCCCCCCACCCTTCTTTGCTCCTTCTGTAGTGCTTTCTTTGTCAGTACATCTTTTAATAAAAAATTAAAAAACAAAACCCAGAAATAGAGCATTCCTGCCTTCAGGCAGTTATCTGGGGCTTCCATGAAAATAGCAGCATCCACTGGGGAGCTCAGGGTTTAGATCAGGTCAGCTGCTCAAGGTCAGCCACCCATTCTCTTTTAGGCAATTTCTGCAGGGTTCATCACGTTTGTCATCGGGTTTATCAGGGTTCATCAGGTCAGTGCACAGAAGCACACAAACTGTTCCTGTGCCACCAGTCTGTTGGAAAATCTCCTCTAAGCTTCCAGTGAAAGCAGGGAGAGGAGACATCATGGCTTCAAATATGCAGGAGGAAATCTGCCAATCTGCAGGTATCAGATCCATTTGCAGTGCCCGTGCTCTAGCACATGTGTTCAGGCTAGGCTTGGCTGCTCAGGAGCTGGCACCCTGCTGTCATGCCAAGTGGAGCCAGGGATAAGCCTTGCCGGGACAGAGGTTCGTGGGCGGGAAAGACCAATCCTCTCGTGGCTGCTCATCTGCATTGGGACAAAATGGAGGGAGAAAAAAAAAAAGCTGTAGATTTTCCAAAAATTATTATTTGCAGTCTCAGGGGGCAGAGACAAACACCAAGCAACTTGATTATTTGAGTTAAACCCAAGGAACTATCTTAGCTGGAAGAAGAAACCGGGGAAGAAAAAAATCAGCCATTGAGTTGTGACAGTTTAGTGGAAAATTACTAAGGTTTTCCAGGCTGTTTTCATGTCAGAACTGACCTAGTTTTTAAAATGCTAAAGAGGTGGGGACGTTACGGAGATGCAGAAGAACCAAGCTATCGCAGGCTGAGCAGAACCATAATTTGGAAGAAATTTTCTGAAGTCAATCCACACTGAACTTGTTGGGAAACTCTAGCCGGTGGAACTTGCTTTGTCTTTCAGGACATGGGCAGAAGATCTTTTCTGAAGAGCAGAGCAGGAATGGGGGATGATCAGGAGCCCTGCAGAGAGAGGCTGGGCACACTGCATGGGCCACCAGAGAGCTGATTGTGGGCAGATGAAGGTCACTTAGAGACTGGTGGAAACAGAGCCCACTAATTAGGCCACCAAATCACTAACCATAGAAAAGAGATCAATCCACTTTATGACACGAAAAATCTGAAGGCTTGTGCTGTGCTCTTTATTCAGACACATTCACGATCTCTCTGATCAAGGGCACGAGGCTAAGAAATGGTTTTCTAGATACTCTCAAGCTACAATCATTTCAAACAACTTTGCCCAGTTCAACAGTTGCTCCATAAATCTTTCCTAAGGATTTTGATCTTGGATAAGAGACTTGGGGTTGTTGTCAATGTTTTTGCTGAAAACAGGAGGGGATGGTTTATTCCACCTGGTTGCTTTTGTCTGAGACCACAGGTCATGGAATGACAGGAACTGTAGTTTAGCTATTCCTTAAGGGTTTCTACTGAACATACCCTAAATAATTTCAGCTAAAAAAGTTTCCATTTTTAACATCGATTGTTAAAATAATTTAAATTCCATTTAAATAATGACACATACAAAAATAAATATTTTACTTATTTTATGTACTTTTTTCACAAATATTGGAAGCATGTTCATACATATGTAAGAACAATATTTTAATACATTTCAATGCTTTGGCATTAAATTAATTCAACCCCAAGCTGTAATATACATTTTTGTAAGTAGCATAATATAAAATTATTCTTTAATAAAATTATGTATAAAACTGATATTCTAAAATAGTTGAAGTCTTTCCTCCAGTGAGAAAACACGCATATATTTGACTAGATCAGTTTACAGTGTGGTGTCTTTTTATGTAAGAAACAGTGCTCTGAAGCATCCTTAGCTAATCCTTACTGTGCAGAAGGTCGTAGTATAAACAAAACATACTATTGCATACCATACATTTCCTTAAAAAATGTATCTTATAATAAAGTTTAAAAAAAAAAAAAAAGAAAAAGAAAAACACAAAAAACCAACCCAAAACAGGAAAACCTTATGTGCAAGAGGAGTTGTGTAACTGAGATTTGGTTTGGGGTTTTCCCCCATTTATTACTGATAAAGAATGTGCTTTTAAGGAACTACAGGCTAACATGTGGACACAGGAAAACGTCCTCCTACAGTAAACAAGAATCCTCTCATTAGCAAACTGGTTGAGTGCTACTACAAGGCATTAGTGCAGCTGGCACAGTTCCTAAGAATAGAATTATTCATTGCCATGGTTACCCATGCTGGAAATATTACCCTCTGCAATCACAGTAAACAAAGATCCTTTCACAACAGTGTAAAAATTAGAGCATTCTAAGAAATTAAAGGAAATTATAAATTGTACAGAAGTTGAAGTTGTGCCTTGTAAGCACTGTAGCTTTTCTAACACATGGGGGGTCCAAAAACCCTCTGCAAAGATTTGATTCTCTCCCAGCCCAAATAATTTGTGAAGCTCTGATCTGGCACCTCTGAGAGCAGGGCCAGAGCCTGAGAACCAAAGTGCCTGGGCAGCACACAAGCCTTTCCTGCAGTTGGTACTTCCTCAGTTGGCAGTGTCCTGTTAAAGCACAGAGGAGGGGCTGATCATATCTGCAGCAGAGGAAGGCAAGAGTGGGCAGTTATCACATATGTTGCTGATGGAGATCTCCTGAGGAAGAGTATCATGGAGCTAATTTGCATCAAACCTTCAAGTCGTGGGGGAGAATGGTCCCTGAAGTTAGTACAAGCTTGGACAGAAAGAGCAACCATAAACTGGGCTGCTCTCCTGCACCATGCTTGGACATCTGGAGAAGAATATATTCTCAAAAGTGACATTTGCACTGTGCAAATGCCTAGCAGGGAGGGGGGTTGGTTCACACACGAGCAGGCAGCAGGTGAATGAGAGAAGCAGGACTAAAATTCAGGCATCCTTTAATCCTGCAAGTGCCTTTTCCACTTGAACACATTTCCTCAGGGTGGACTTGGTTTCTCATATTGGGCTGAAGAGCCCTCAGGACGTTGTTCTGGGACCAAAACTACTCACTGAAATAGAGTCTGCAGCAAAATCTTGTAAAATTAACTAACATGTCTCTCATGGGATATAACATCTAATGAGCAGACCTTGGCACAGGGCAATGTACCAGAGAGCTAAGGCAGCAGCTTTACCCCGTCTGCTGCTGGTGTAGGCAGCACCCAGCTCTCCAACACTGACCCTTGAAATGCAGAGAATAAACTCAGAGAGAAGCCAGTTAAAAACCATGAGAGCAAAAAGCACTGTGTGATTTGGAAAATAATTTTACCTGAATTAGGTTTCCCAGTTCCATTCCTTAACACTATGCTCCTGCTGCCTGCCAGACAGGAAGAGAAGGTGAAAGCCACAGTGGCACAATCCAGCCAGCTCTGCCAGCACAGCAGGAGAGCCTTGTCCTGTCAGCATTATTCCCAGTCCCTTTTGGCTCCAGACCAATGTCCCTTAAAAAATATTACTTTCTCCCTTGTAAATGCATAAGACAGCTTTCACTAGACCAGAGCGCACAGAACTCCATTCCAACTTGGCCTTGAACATGTCCAGGGATGGGGCATCCACAGCTTCTACGGGTAACCTGTTCCAGTGCCCCACCACTCTCACAGTGAAGAATTTCTCCCTAGTATCTAATCTAAATCTACTCTCTTTCAGTTTGAAGACATTCTCTCTTGTCGTGTCACTAAATGCTCTGTGTTGGTAGCAGGATGGCAACAGGTTAGGTAACAGGTTTGGCTAGGTTAAGTAATAGGTGATAGATTGGACTTGATGACCTCTATGGTCTTTTCCAACCTTACTGATTCTGTGATTCTGTGATTCTATAAATAGTCTCTCCATCTTTCTTGTAGGTTTCCTTTAGGTACTGGAAAGCCACAATTAAGTAATCCTGAAGCCTTTGCTTTTCCAGGCTGAATGAATTTAATTCTCCTAGTCTTTCCTCATAGGAGAGGAGCTCCATCTTTCTATTCAATTTGGTGGACCTCCTTGGGACTTGCTCCAACAGGTCAATGTCCTCCCTGTGCTGGGAAGCCCAGAGCACTCCAGGTGGGGTCACAACAGAGCAGAGTAGAGGGGCATAATCCCCTCCCTCATCCTGCTGCTCACAATGCTATTGATGCAGCCCAGGATAAAACTGGCTCTCTGGTTGTGAGCACATATTGCTGGCTCATGTCCAGTCTCTGATCCATCAGCACCCTCAAGTCCTTCTTGCTAGGGCTGCTCTAGGTCTGTTCATCCCTCAGCCAATAGTGATGCCAGGGGTTGCCCTGACTTAGGTGCTGCATCTTGTACTTGGTCTTGCTAAATCTCATGAAATTCCGGTGGGCCCACTTCTCAAGGTTGTCCAGGTCGCTCTGGATGGCATTTGGTCCTTCAGCTGAATCACTTAGCCTGGTGTCAACTGCGATTTACTGAGGGTGCACTCTAACCCTTCACTTATGTCATTAATGAAGATACTAAATAATACTGGTCCCTATATCCAAATCCTCACCCTGGGTATTTACCCTTGCTATCCCATGCAAAAAAAACCCCACCAAACAAACAACCAAACAGGAAAGAAGGTTTTTCCTTCCCACTTATCATATAGGTTATGCATCTGGTCAGTCTGTGTGGGATGAGGAGAACACAAGAAGAATTGGCCACATCACACCTTTCCTCTTGAAGGAGCACAACTCCCATTTAGAGATAGAAAATGCAAAGGGGTGTAGTTTGGCACCAAAAGTCACAGAGGACATCTGTGAAAGGATATCATAGGCTGACTCCAATATCTGTCCTGTTCCACAGCCGTTCTCCTTCCTGAGCCATGTTAAACAGTGCCATAACAGCACCAGGGAGCCTCAAGAAACCCTGCAGAAAAGCCCTAGGGAGGAAAGAGTAAATTCAGTGATGCAGAACAAGACAAGGAAACAGGAAGCCTACAAATCTCAACAAAGTGGTCCTTACCTCCACTCAGCAGCTGGGCCGCAGCAGAATATTTGTGATCCTCACTGCACAGGAGCACTTCTGCAGCAGGGAGCACTGACATGGCCACAGGAGCTGCAGGTCAGTAACCTCTCGAGGAAGCATTGTAACTCATACTACTGCACATAATCCAACTGGAGAAAAACAGATGTGACAAGATAACATTGAAATGAAATCCCAAGGTGGGAAGAGAAACTGGGGAGCTTGTTAAGAATACTGATGCCATCTGGAAGTCAGGAAGCGCCTGGGCATCTGTGAGAAAGTGGCATCTCAGGGGAGAGCCTGTGTGCTTGCAGCTGGCACTGCAAGACAAAAGCCTGGGGACTAGCTAACTGGCTTGCCATGCCCTGCCCTGGAAACCAGGTCAGAGAGTGAAAGGAAGGTTGGTTTTCATTTTCACCAGAGACTTCAGGGTAGGTAGCAGAATCTAAAATAATCACCTAGTGCTGATTGTTGGACTTGGCAGAAACAGTAACTTTGTGGCCCAAAGGGTTTAACTGAGATACAAGGGGGGAAATGAGAGCACATTGGGCTCTTGATTTGCTAATAGGAGTCTTTTGTGCTGTTCACTGGTTCAGAGCCATCTCCTAGGTCTTAACCCTTTACTCCTTAGTTGCCATGAAAACACGTGGTCTTCCTCGACTATGCATTATTTTTGAGCTTTCACTAACTCCCATCACTGGTGCTAAATCTGGGGCATGGAGAGGGAAGAGAAGGCCTGTGCCATGGTAACAGATGCCTTTGAATTAGTAGCTGGTTTTCTAGTAACTGATATTTTCTGTAATTCAGCCCAATGAACACCAGCTTAACACTGGCCTTCTCTTATGGAAATGAAGGACAAAAGGCTTTTGCTTTTGGTTAGTCGTGTAAATCCTCAGATGAAGCCTATTCTACCAGAAGGGTAGTAAAAGGCTGTGCTATAAATAGTGCTGTGCTTGCCTGCGCTGAGGCAGAAATGTAAGGTTTCATAGCTCAGATTGAGGACCCTGGTCATTTCAGAGCCAGGGGCTGACATTTGCCTTTACGCTTCTGCTCCGATGTCTGTTTTGTTTTCTGATACAGTCATTTATTTTAAATCGGTCTGAATACATGTTACATCTTGAGAAAGGATTAAGATCTGGCATAGACAAGTTAACTTGACTGTGTAATCTTGTTCAACTGTTTTTCCATAAAACATGCAGATTTATGGTGTTTTGTATCAGACCCTATGAAAAAACATAGGCAAATTCAACAGCATGTAGTGATGACAGACACACATATTTTAAGCCCTTGAGAAAGCAGCCATAGGCAGCTCTGCAAAGGATGCAAGCACCATTTATGCAGCTGCTGCATAGGAGTATTTCTTACTAATTTGAATGAAGCTGCTCAGAAGAAGAAGCTGCATAATCAGTCACTAAATCTGGCATGATAATGACTGGATATGGTCTAATTGGGAGGATCAAAAACTTAATTAGTTAACAGGAGGAAAATAGACATCTATAAGCAAAAGAGTAGTAGGAGTGATTTCTTCATTATAAGAGTTGCGTTTTTATATGATTTGTTATCTGACAGTAAACAAAACCTATTACTGCAGAATGTGAAAGGTAGAAAGTCGAAGAAAGGTAGATGCCAATTGTAAAGATAGACCAAGATTAGCTAAATTCTTATCTTCTGTTTTTCCTTAAGAAATACTCAGAACAATCCCACTAATTGTTGTTTCCAACATTTTTCTAATCCTCTAATTGCTCTAGTAGAATAGATTATTTTTTCATGTCCACTTTAGATTGCAGCCAGTATTCTCACACCTATAATCAAAAGAAGGTTTTTCACTACCCATATTTACTGACACATTTTCCTTTATTTGTTCAAATATATTTTGTTGCAAAATTAGGTTGTGTTTTCATCTTTACAGGTGAACAAATGAAGCTGGGCAGGAAAGGAACAAATTTGCTTTACATGACATACAGATTTAGCGTAATTTCTGCCCTTAAAATACTGTTTGGTCATAGGATTTTTGTCACGCATGTCACACTGCATGTTCCCAGCTCCATGCAAGGATCTCAGCACCTTTTGTTCCCATGCTGTGGTAGCCTGCAGCTGAATATGTTCTTGATGTTCTGTGTGCCACGATGAGCCACACAGGTACCCTAGAGGCAACCATCTCCCTTTGAAGCGGAAGAGGACACTGCTACTCTCAAGGCCCCTGGCTGCCTCAGGTTTCACTGCCTTAACCTCACCCACCACCTCCACCATTCTACCCAGTCAACCTCTGCTCGTTCAGGACCTTTACCCAGAGGATCTTTACTTGAGTCTCTTTTCAGGGGACTTAGGAGTTTCAAGTGACACCAACAGAGAAGGCTGATCAGGCCAGAGAAAGAGACTGTCCATGACTCCCACCACGACACATGGGAGACCAGACCCAGCCATGCAATGCTTTGAGCCTGCTCAGTGCAAGTGATAATATAGTGCCAGTGATTACATGATAGTGAAATTTTAACATAAAACCACAGACCACAGGTTCTGAGCAACACCACAGTTAGGTGCCTCTGATTTTGTGGATACGACTTAAAAATATGGGTCCTGCAGGCTCCTGTAAATAAGGAAAGGAAGCAGCGGAAGAGGGACTTGAACCTTCCTGGTCCAGGAGAGCGCTCAGTCAGATGCCCTCACTTCCCTCTCTGGGGGCAACCCTTGGTTCCTAGGTCACCTCTCACCTGGTGTTCACATGGGAGTGCTGCACAGAGCCACTTTGTGAAGGGACTTTGCATAAGGATGCAGCATCAGCATGAGTCATTTGTCAGTCTTTGCAGTAGCTGTGAGAATTGTACTTAAGAGACTCTTCGCATTCGTCTTAAACTGGAAAGTCACATATTGGTCAAGGGCAAGTTTCTTTCATTAGACACAACAGGAGACCTGTTCCCAAAGTCTAAACGAATATTTGATTCAAGTGCTAAAGGTCTTTGCAGAGCAAAATGAGTGATGTGTCATTAGAGATGAAGCAGGTTCTTGGTCCTCAGCTGCCATAAGAGTATACACAGCTGCTGAAATAACCCTCTGAAGAGTCTCTCAGCCTCCTTTCAATCCCCCTCAGGGCACTGTAGAAGTGTTTAATTGGAAGCAGTTGTGAAATGTGGTAGGTAGAAGCAGGCATCTGCTCAAAGTGAACTCCTAGTAAACAACTCCAGTACACTCACTTTGAAAGGGAAAAATACCATGATTAAAGGGAGAGGATTTTAAATGAGGCTAGTACTCAACTCATGGTCAGTTGACTGGTCCATTAGACTTGCCAATACTCCTTACCAATTATTTGGAGTCACGAATATTAAAAAACCCTTGTTGCTTGATACATTTTGGATGGAGAATTCATCTTCAACGAATGAGTCACAGAGAGATTTCCAGGTCATCATTCCCATTCCAAACATTTTTCTGGTAAGGTGGCCATTAAAGTCATAGTGATGTACTCCCAGGAATGTCTGATTTTGGTTTGAATTTGAGAGGAACTTCTAGTTCAATATCAGAAACTTCATTTTGATTTTGAAAAGAATACTTAGGCCAAGTGTGGTATCAGGAGATTTTTCATTTTTTTCTGTCACAGTGGAACTGCCAGGTTACTGTCATCTGGTTTTGTGGAAGGCGTTAACAGCTGCATCACACATATCCACAATTATCAAGATTCATGACATTGCTATACATTTGCCCTGCACTTGACTGAAATCCCTTTGTCCCTCAAAATGCCAGTAGCTATACTTGGACACAAACAAGGTAATCACTAGGCAATCCTCTGTGGCAGAGAATTTAAACCACAATTCTTTGCTTTCAGATGCATAGGATAAACATGAACATGCAATAGGGGACACAGGCTGAGAAGGCCTGAACGTAAAACTGCTTGTACATTAAATCACTGGAAAACTTTTCCTCAGCTTCATTACAGCTACTGGAAAGAGAACCTATGCTTTTGTGAACATAGGATCAATTTATACTGTGTCGCTGTATTCTGCTCCTTACTAGCATTAATAAGCTTTTCATACCTTTTGCTCTGTTGTTCCTCAAAAACTGCCGAGCAGGTTTTATTCCAGCAATTATTCTGGCTGGTTCAGTGTCTTCCATGGCAGAACCCTTAGCAAGGCAGTGCTACTTAACTAAGCAAAACAAATAGATTTTATCCTTAAAACTTGACTGATGAAAATGCTTTATGCATCTTCTAAATGCAAGAAATTTAGAGAAAGTTGCAAAACATAGGTTCTAATAAATGTCATAGCAAGGAACTGCCAGTTTTAAAGGTGGGAAATGTAGCTTAGAGCAGACTGCATTTTTTGGCTGTCACACCAAAACTGCAATTTCAAAGTCAACTTGCGCCAAGAGAACTGGCTTCCCTGCTGGCTTCCCAACCAGGAGAATCAAGAAACAAAGCTGATTTGAAAAACAGAATGAAACTCAGTCTATTTCACTAAGTAGTTTAAAGGGGATAGGAAACCAACCAAAATCATATCAAACCGAAAAAAACTATGTGCTGATGAAACAGAAGAGCAAAGCTCTCATTTCTGAAAGCCCTCCTTTAAGTAATAAATTCAGTCTAGTTATTCTATTATGTTATTAGTAAAACTGCTAAGGGCATTTCTATATAAAAATGAAAGTGCACACATTCCCAAATATTCTCTTTTATGGTATTCTGTGGACATAAATCCCTAATGTCCGGCTTTCAAAAGCCTAGCATTTTCTGGTGCACTGAATAGATTGGCTCTACCTCAAGCTCAAACATCAAAAAGTAACCTTCACATTCATCAATGAAAAGTGACAACTGATTTTATTAACTATATTCATTATAACACATGACAGTGGGAATATTTTTCACTGTTAAGATTTTTGAATGGAAGAAAAGTGCAGTTAGTCTGAGTTCCTTACATTCATTAGAAGCAAGACTATTGAAACCATCAACATTTACAATGACACGTAAGCAAACACCAGAATCAGTGCCAATAAATACACAGAGTACCAAAATAAATATTTACAGAATTAAAAATATAATAAACACTGATGAGTGTTGTGAACTGCCAGGGAAGAAAGACATCTATTGCTATCAGGTTGTAAATACATTAAGAATACAGTGACTTGAGGAGACACATACTAATCAAAGTTGGTAGAGGTGGAAAGGAGCAGAGTGTGTCTAACAGTCTCTGTTATAAAAACACTTCCTTGAATATTGTGAGCTTTCATTAAGAAAAGGTTTGTGCACACAGACTAGCCAGATTACATGTATTACCAAACCTTTGAGATAAGAAGAGGAGGGAGTTCTGGCTTTACTCACTCATTATCTTGAATAGGTCATACGCTACCTTACCGGAAGTGGCCGACACATAAAATAAGAGGGGAAATTGTAATTAACAGTGATCTGTCAGCTATAATGCACCTTATAGAAACAGGCTAAGTGACTTCTAACAGGACACATGCATCCCCCTTTCAGCACCCAGGAAACACTGAGAGCATCAGTTTGTCTGATGCAGTGTGGAGCAGTCCCTGCTGCCTTTTCCCCAGGCACACCACGATGTTTAAGCAGAGTTGGGCTTTCATAAAAGACTGAAGCCATGCTGTGTTTTCTGGATTTATTGAATCTGTCTTTTGCACCCACTCACTTTCATACCTTATCCCCCACTTCAACAGGGCCACAAGCTTCAACACAAGAACTCTTCTGAGACAGATTCTACTAATAAACAGAGTAAGAAAAATTCAAATGGGGCCAAACTAGGGGATCTTCATTCAGTCTTAATAACAACTGACACTGCTAACAGATTCACTGATTTCAGGGAGAACACTGGTGGAATGAGGTATGGCCTAGCTGTAACAATTTCACCCATGGCAGAGGATTTACTTTAATTTAAAAAAAAAGCAACAGCTTTAGTCTTGCTTCCTCTTTTTAAAAGCAGGATAGCATTGCTTTTATCAAGCCACAAGCCTAGTATTTGGTACTGCTGCTGCACAGTGTGTGTTACACTCGCTCTCCACTTGCCCTTGGGTTGCAAGTGTGCAGCCAGAGCTCCTCACTCTGTCTGGGGTTTGGGTCTTCACATCTTCCTGGCAAAATGAGATGGAAGAGCAGCGAGATGCCATGGGGCAGTGCTGGGCTACAGGGGATTGGTAGACATTTCTGTGCTGAAACTGCCTTTAGAAACTCAGCACTGCTCAGGTGCTGATGAGAGCAGTCACACTTTAGTCCTGCTGCAGGAGCACTGGCTTCAGCACACCCAGAGTCACACTGCCTCCTCACACAGTGTAACACAGCAACCCCAGCATCAATGCAAGAAAAAAAGAATAGAGATTTTACAGCCCTTGTTTTCACTCCCAGATCACAAGGACAAGAGGTCCAGCCCTTGTTTTCACTCCCAGACACCCTGTCAACCCTTCCACCCCAGCACAACATTACCGCCCTGGCTTTTCCTGTTGCCCATTCTGGCTGACACCTCCACATGGTGACACACTGCATCCCCCTGCTGGAACCACATGGCAGGATCAGACAGCAAATTTTCTAGGTGACTTGCTCCCCCAGCCCACAGGGTGCAGGTGAATTAGGACACACCTTCTCCTCTGCTACCATTAACCAAGAATTACATTTTAAGGTCAGACTTAAGTCAAAGCAGATGTAGCCAATTGTCTTTTACGAGCACAATATACTCAAAGCTCCCAATGCATCTTCATAAAAAACCCACAGAAACAACTCAACACTGATTTAGAAACTGGTTGGATGCAACATCATCCAAAATAATAAAAATCTGTAAAAGATCCTACCATTCGGTCCCTACATATCCTGCTCCCTAACAACATATTTAAAATGTGGCAGTGTAATACATATTTAAAGGGAGGCTTCATTAGTTACCAGATCAAAAACATGAACAATAACAAAATAAACAGAGGTTTTAGAACTCTGGAAAGAGTCTAGTCCTGGTTTTGCTATCAAGAGTTAAATTAAGGAAGCCAGTGGTTGTGTTAGCTGTAGTTCAAACATGCTGAGCACTGGAATTACAGTGTAGGAGTGCAGCTTGTTAAGATGGAATAACCAATGGAAAGACACGTTTTGCATTCAGATCAGTGAAAACACTACCACAGTAATATATAAGACTGCACAAGCACCTGAATAATGTCGATCTTAAAAAAAAAAAAAAAGGAAGACTTATTTAAGAAACATTTCCTATTTCCTTACGATTAAGAACCTTTGCCAGTTCTTACTGGAGCCAGCGGAAGCTTTACCACAGCAGAACTGGATCTTGGAAAGAGATTGTCATGTTGGCAAATGCCAATTTTCTAACTTTGTGGCCATAGCCGGATTAGCTTTTATTGCAGACAATTGCTTGGATGAGACGTCAAAGTAGGCAAAGCAATATTCTTTTAGCCATTTTTACAAGAAGCCTTTCAGCTTCGCTGTTTAAACTTCTTGCCCTGTTAGGTACCCAACCTTTTCCTCTCTGCACTACGACTTTGGTTCTATTTATTTAAGGATGTACAGAAAGGAAAAAGGAAAGCAGTTCTTACTAAAGATAAAGAAAACCAGGGCATAGTCTCCATAGCAAACAGCTCCTGGACTTTCCCATAAGAGTGACATGCTTCCCTGATAGATTTGCTAAATTGCCCACTAGAGGAAAGCGGAGGGATGCATTCCATGCTATGCAAAATATCACTCAACATCCTCAACCCCATGTGTATGAGGTCACACAGCCAAGATCTCCATTTCAATATCTTTGCAGCTTATTCTGAGGGGGATTTAGTTTTTTTTCAAGACCAGGAGAAGAGCACACTGGCAGCAGCTCCTCTTTTCTAGTGCTGGAAGGCTAGATCAAAAATACTAGTTTCCCAAGCAACTGGAGTATGGCTGAGAGGGAATGAGAGAAATATAGGGCGGGGAAAAAAAGGTCCTAGGCAACACTACTCACTGTTTTGGGTGAATAAGCCTTCTAAGGCAAGAAGAGCTTTAACAACCTGCTTTAGCAGGAGTAAAAACCTTCACAATGTGGTTTAAGTGGTTACAGTTATTATCCCTTTGCATATGACAAGTTCTTCTATTTTCCTCTATATGAAATGGACCTAGGAAACATCAAATCAGTGCTGACTGTTTCCAGCAAGATGCTTACAAGGAAGACAAGACGTGAACTAACAATGGGTTAAAAAATTCCTGTTGAGTCAAATTCAAAATAAACTGTCCCCTGAACATAAACAGCAAGACAGATTGAGATCCCTCCAGCTCACGCTAAACAGCACGTGAACTCATGACAAGGGGATCCTGTCATCCCATCCCTCAGTGGAAGGGAGGAACGTTCAGCAGGAACTAGTCCCAGGCCACTGAAGACAGCTGACATCTCAGCACTGAATCTCAGAATAGAAACTGAGAACTGTTGTACAGTTCTGCTTGGACATGTGGGGTTATGTCATCACAATGAAAACATAAACAACGCAATGAAAAAAAAAAGGGAAAAGCCAAAATAAAACACAAAACCAAACCCTGCAAAAGCTGTGAAGTGTAAACTCTGGCAAGACTCATTTCTGCAGTGTCTTGGAGTTGGTGTCAATTTGTTTTTCCAAGACAGAAGTCTCAGCCTTTCATATCAGTAACTATGAAAATACATTTTCTGGCTACTTTGTCTGGAGTACCCCGTTGTGGCTGTTGGACAACCAACTGTCTTGTAAGTGGCTACTGTTACTGTGATCTGTCTCTTTCATACCATTCTCTTGCTCAAAAGCCTTTTCTGAAAGTAGTCCATTACAGGGAAAGAAAAAGCTCATTGCATGGCCATGCAGCAGAATCAATGGTTCCCTTTGATCTGCAAGCTCAGCCAGGACTACAAATTTAAGGAAAAACAAGGTTTTGCTTTGCTAAGCAAAGCCTGTTAATTTGGTTCATCCGCACTCTTAGCATCTTACTGAAAATGCCATCTGTATCAGATGTTTTAAGACTTTGGTGTAATACTCACTTATCTTAGATAAATAATTTAGTAAGAGTCATTAAAAAATAATCAGCGAATTAATTTTCATAGTGTACATCTATTCATGTAATTTTTAAAATCCAGTCATCTACTGCCCTGAATGGCAGCAGAGAGGATATTCACAGTGGATGAAAAAAATGCTGGTGACTGATGGAATAAGACTGAACACAGATTTTTCTTATTCTAGTCGTGGAATTTCTTTTGAAATCTACTATGTATGTTTGAGTCCTATTACTGGCAAGAGCAAAATGCATATGCACTACATAGAAAACAAGACCTTTTATGTCTGTTGCAGGCCATATATATAGTTGAGGAAACTTAGCTCTTATCATGACAAAAGAAGTCCACAAAAACTTTGTTTCATGCTACCAAAAGGAAATCTTTTGTGCTGATATAAAGCACCAGAATATATACCACTGAAATCACTGTAGATAGCTATAAAACACTACGCAATATTTAGAAAAATCCTAAGAACATACAAAATTTACCAGTAGGGACCTGAAAGTGCAAAGAATACACGTAACTAAATACTGAGTCCTGATCTATAAAATCCTTTATGAATGACATACAGCTGTTAATTACAAAGCATCATTCAGACCACCAAAGAACACATAAAACAAATAAAGCAAAGTATTCTTTAAGAAAATCAAAACAATGACAGCATTGGGAATGTTATCCTTGGGCCTCAGAACACCATTTCTATCTCAATACCTAGCAAAGCCAAGGAAAATGTATGCTTGAACAGGGTAATATAAATAAGAGCCACCACAGAATGCCTCAGGACTATTGCCCATTTTTGTCTCAGCCTTTAAATCCAGCAAGCCATTACCTGTTTGCTCCTAGGCATCTCACAGTATTTAACAGGGATCTTTCAGGAAGTAAATATAGGTTTAAAGAAAGCCTTTGAAACTCCTTCCAGTGATTGTTTTAGGCATTGTGTGGAGTTATACAAATATATTTGTATGAAAATTGAAAGCCCTAGTAAACATTAAATTTTCTATTACTTTTCAAAATAAAAAACATAGACGGCTTAAAGACGAAAGTGAGTTTCATAAATACAAAGTTCATTTGAACACTAAATTGTATCTTTGTTCTCACACAACCATTACCCTGAATCAACATCAGTATGTTGCAATGATTCAAAATACTGACACCCTACTACAGACTACTTTCCCATTTTCCTTTTAAGGATATGATTGTCCTTAAAATATGTACATAGCAAGCAGCCAAACAAGCCACCAAGAGATTTGCAAAATGTCCTACACTGGGTATGCAATAGAAAGCTTGACAGAGCGACTGGAGAGCACCTGGCCTCGCAGGCAGGGTTAGGGTCATGCTCTGCCAGCCCAGGGCTCCTCACTCCAGGGGTTACCACGGAGGGCGAAGCCACCCACCAGCATGCAGAAGATGGAGGAAAAACGTGGCAGAAAACAAAGGAGAAAGAGAAAAATGAAGGGAAGACAAAGCATTTTAATGATGATTCATGTTAAGTGGTTACGTGAGAGGGAGTTAGTCTAGTGTCACTCTATTGGTTTTTCAATACAGACATGCCACAATGCAAACAAAATGCATAGGATAAATAATTTGCCACACGCAAGTTTTGTGGAGATGACAGCTGGTATCCCTCTGTGGTTTTAAAGATGCACCACTCCTACTACCTGTATTCATGCCTCCAATTTTTATGGTACTACCCCCACATCCTCCCTCCATCTCAACTTCCAGTATCCTGTAGAATCTCTCAGCACAATTTGTCCTCAGAACAAAACAGGGAATGATGATTTTTTTGCAGAGTTATCACGCAAGGACAGATGCGCCCCTTAGAGTCAAGCGAAAACAAAAGATCAGAAAAAGGAATGTTAAGTTTAGGGCTGAGGAGCAGGACAACACTCCATGTTCTGTACATACATCCTTCTGAGGGTATTTCAGCTTTAACTTTCTAAAACACATCGAGCAGAGTCAGACCAAATGCAAATCCCTTTCTCAGGCAAAGGAAACCACCGTCAGTGTGTCTGGAGACAGATCTCCAGCACACCCCCTTAGCCTGTGAGTGGGAGTGGGCACACAGGCTGTGCTCACACACACCAGTGAGCAGGGGCACGTACCCTGAGAGGGGGTGGTGTGACTACACATGCATATGTACAACATCTCGGTGTGAGCAGGCATATAGGAAACCACACACATACACGATAGAAAGAAAACATGTAAAATAATCCTCTTTGAAGCGTATTAAGGTTCTTTCTCAAACCATGAAAACAAGGAGTGGTCAGGAAAATTAGCACTTCCAATGAGGTGTTGTGATGCAGTACTAAATCCTGCAGTCATTTCAGAACTAGATGTCAATTTTACCTTTGTAACTCTAAGGTCATTTTCCCAGTGAAACCACGAACCATGCAAATACATATATACAATTCTTATTATGGTATATTCTGGCTTTTTATGGTTTACCTATAACCTTAATATCCTTCAAATGTCTGTTCTGTATATTTATTTTCCTTTTTTTCTTTCGATTTAAGAGACAATAAAACCAACTGCTATGTAAGATCAGACCCATTAGCTTCAATGATGTGGATTTAGGATTCTCTGTATAATATAGACATGTATATTTTTTAATGTATATTATTTTTTCAGATACACTGAAGCATATATTTTATATTAACTGTGGTCTGATGATTAAATAAGTATATCAAAATATTTTGTAAATACATAACATTTACCTTTAGACTTCAGTGAATCTTGGAGCTTTTTCAGTGTATCATAAAAATATGTCCTCAGGCACATTAAAACCCTATTAAATTTGTTGACAATGCCCATGTACAGTAGCCACCATTCAAAAATGTTCTGGCCACGAATGCATTTCTCATAAGATACAAGCTCATCAGACCATTTTATGTACCACTAGCTAACCATATTTCTTTTCTCTCTTGAAGTAAAATTATTCTGACATTATTAAGAATGAAAATAAAAAGCAACAAGAACCCAAACTTTCTTTAAATAGTCAAAAACTAATTTTATATATTTTCAAAAATAATACTTAAAAAAGACTTTTTTTGCTGGGTTCCTTCTCTGTAAGGCTGAAGCCCAGAGCAATTTTGTCAAAACCCCTGAAAATAGAGGTTTGCAGTGGCAATGCTGTCAGAACTTTGGCTCTGAGCCATGGAATGTGCCACTGGAATAAAATCAGCACTTCAGACTTACTTATCTGGGGATGCATGAGCCCATACAAACCAGAGTTTTGCTCTAATTTAAGGTACTTACACAAAGTTCTATCGTTTTAAACTGTAAAATTATCTACCTATAAAAACTAACTTCTGCTTAAACTCTAGATAAGGACAGGTGATTTTTTTTCATATAAAAAATCTGTAGCATTGAGCAAATCTGCTAAAACATGTATATATTTACACATGGCGAGCAAGTTATTGTATAAATGTGGACAGTGTGTATATATTGGCATTTAGTAAAACGTTTCCCTGAACCTGATTGTATGCATTATTGGACAAGTATTGATGTAAACATCTGAACCTACGTCAGGTGTCTCTGTTACCCATTTACATTAGACCAGATCAAAAACAACCAGACAGACAGACAAACAAAAATATGTCATCCTGTTAGACAAGTCCACCTAACTCCTTAGCAAGCTCCTGCACACAAGTCAATCAAGTCTGCTGCTGAGCAGTGCTCTCGTTCCTACAGCAGGTAAAATACCTGTTAGGTTGGTTGTTTTTTGCTTGGCATTTTTTTCCAACATCTTGTTGAGCAAACATCATTTCCGGAGCCAGGCACCCACCCTCCACTCCTCCCCCAGAAATGATTAAAAAGTAAGTGTATTGAAGAACCTCTCATGTTGCTCCTTTTGTAACTCTGTTCCCTTGAAGAACTCATCACACTGCTTTGCATGAGGAAGGATGGTCATTTAGGCTCATAATCCAAGTCCTGCATCCAGAAAGGTGTGTAAAAATGAACCTTCCCAGTGTTTAGTGTCGCAGAAAAAAGATACAAATGTAAAAAAAAGTGCTCAAAAAGAAGTCGACGTTTTATATTCAGACATACAGTCTAGTAAGAAGAGATTTAGAAGTGCAGGCCCACGGAGTATAGTGAAGGAAACCTTTTAGGTGCTTTTCTTCAGGTGATGCAAAACAAATTCATTATCTGTGGTCTTCTATGCAGACTTTCACACATTGACTTTGTTGTCTGTCTGTCTCCATGTCTTAGTCAACTACTTTTTGGCACTGTCCTGGTATGTGGCAGCTTTCACTGTTGTCCCTGCTATGCCCCTGTTACTGACCCGGCGTACCAGGACTTTAGAGACGGGGATTTTTGTTCTGTGCATCTCACTTTTGGCCAGGTGATGGTGTGCGACGTGATGGCTGTTACTGGCGTCTGCTCCATGGCTGGCAGGATGCGACGAAAGGTGTTTAATGCTGATGGGTATCTTGGAGTCCTTCACTGTGCTTGAGGGTGTTTTCAGTGAGCTCGTGGTTGTTATTGGTGACACAGGTTTGGAGCGTGGCACACTGGTGATTTCTTCGTTCGTAGACCCCACTGGTGGGTTCTCATCCGGTTCGGTATAGAGGTCATAGAGAGCATCCCCACTGTAGCTGTCCCTGGGAATGGTTTCCTTCTGGATGCTTGTGAAACTATCTTCCTCTGGACCGGGGGTGGTGGAATCCCAGTAGCCCTCGTCACTGTTTGGGATGACTTCGTGTTGTTCCTTCTCTCTGCCCTTCTGCTCCTCTTTGTGGTTGAGGTGAACGGCAGTTTGGTGGAGGCCACTGTGTTTCACCACCACCTTATTCTGGGCCCGCTCACTACCTCGGTTTTCCTTCAACCCCTCGGGCTTCTTTGTAGCTCCTCCACTTCCTCCTCCATCCGTCTGAGTCTCGTCTGTCTGCGACAGCATATCCCAGAACTCCTGCAGGCCGGTGTCATCCACCTGGTCCGGACTGGCCATCTCCTCCCCTCCTCCCTGGTAGGCCACCATGGTGGGGTGCTTCTTGGCAGCACCCAGCTTGGCGGCCACAGGGGTGCTCTTCTCGCAGACGCCACTCCCGCCGCCCACATCCTCCTCGTGGTCCGCAATAATATCTCCGCAGCCTGTAAGAGAGTCAAAGCTTTTCAGTGAAGTCACGTCAGCAAACATCAAACAAATACGATCAATCGATTGCTCTGAGGGTGGATCAACAGAGGAAGGGTCAGGGGCGGCTGCCGTCTCTTGACCGCTATCACAGTGAGGTTCAACAGGGGGGATAGTCGTTATTGGAATGTCACCTGTTATCACCGCATCCTTCGCAGTTCCAACCTCTCCGGGGCCCGGGTCCGGTCGCTCGCGGCTGAGCTCCTCGGGTGGCCGCACGGCGGCGGGGGCTGGCTCCTCCCGGGGCGGNGGCTGCCGGCCGGCCGGTCCTGCGCCTCCCGGCTCTGCGGGTCGCCGCCGCCCGGTTCCTCCTTCTTGCTGCTCTCCATCACGGCGTCGGCCAAGCCGTCGTGCGTCCGGCTCCGCACCATCCCCGGC
>WEKX01025697.1:157806-197208 GCA_013390025.1 Pitta sordida | reverse complement strand
GACCGCCCGGCCGCCGCCGCCGTCCCCCCGTCTCCATGGTAACCCGAAGGAGGGAGGGAAGGAGGGAGGGGGATAAGCCGCTTTCCTTCCCTCCGCCGCTGCGGGCCCGCGCCAGGCGCCCGCTCCGAACCGACCTGCGCCGCCGCAGCGCCCGCCCCGGGGGCCTTACATAACGCAGCCCCTGCCCACCGCCTCACGCCGCCTCGCCTTCCCCGCTCCCAGGCTCCCCGCTGGCTGGGAGGGTCCCGCGCCCCGACGGGCAGGGCTCAGCTTTTTTTTATGACGGCATTTTGCATCGCTGCTGTGTCGTCCTGGCACAGTCGCTCCGCCCTCCGGACCACAGGCATCGCCTGACTGAAGCCGTGCGCTTGTGGGGCGCAGCGAAGCATCGTCAGTGCCGAGAGAAAACGGGGGCTGTGGATGGTGGCAGCACGCAGGTGCCAGTGCACCACCAGATGGGTGGGCGCATGGAACGCCCAGATCGAGCCCGCGATGTAAATACCCTCAGGGGCACAGGCAAAGTTCCCCCCGCCCCTGTCCTCTCGCTTTTCCATCTCCCATCTCACCAGGAAGACTCGTACCGTCCCCGCGTCCCTATTTCTCCCCACTGCCCGAGGCCACACGTCCCCACTGCCGATGACCAGAGGGGAGCAGTGCTACAAGCTGGGGCACAGCCCAGCCCACGCCCCTTGTCTCCTCTGCCCCAAAGTGGGGCCGCGGTGGCAATGCCCATGGACACCTTTTCCCAGACCCTGCATCCACTGCACCCAAATCATGCCCTGGTGAATTGCCACCAGGGATAATAACCAGCAGTCCACCCACATCAGGGGGGCTGGTGTCACCCTGATCACAAAACTCCTCTCTGGCACCCTGGCGGCAAATCTATCCCAGGAGAGGAGAGGTTCAGTTGGAAGGGACCAGCAACAGTCTGACTGCCTGACTGCTTCAGGGCTGATCAAAAGCCAACGCATGCAATTAGGGTCATTGTCCAAATGCCTCTTAAACGCTGACAGGCTTGGAGTATCCATCACTTCTACGAAGCCTATTCCATTGTTTCACCGCGCTTTAGATAAAGAACTCCTTCCTATACCAGTCTGAACCTTCCCCGGCAAAGCTCTGAACCATTTCCACATATCCTATCTCTGGATACTAGGGAGAACAGCTCAATACCTCTCTCTCCACTCCCCCTTCTCAGGAAGCTGTGGAGAGCAATGAGGTCTTCTCTCATTCTCGTGTTCTCAAAACTAGACAAACGTGGGCAAATTAACCTGCCCTGGGCTTCAAACTCACTAAACACCACCTCTGCCTTCTCTCTCTCTCTCTCGGCTGGGTTTCTTCAGCTTGGGGCAGTGCTCTGCACCACAGCTGCAGAGCAGACCTGCTTTCACCCAGAGCTGTAATACCGCCTGTGCCCTGGCAGCCCGACTCTGCCATACAGCATTAGCCTGGACTCCCAAAACACAAATGCTTGTATGGGTTTAGGATCTAAATACAAGTCAGTACACTACTGAATAGACGTTGTGTGTGGGCCCACTTGCACAGGGTTCCCTTTGAAGACAGTAAGAGGTTTTTCCATTTACTTCCCTGGTTGGAAGAATTAGTAGTGTTTTTTTTTAATTTTTTTTAACATCATCCGACATTCATTACACTCTCCCAAGAGAGCAGGTTGAATTATCTGTTGTGAATAATTTATCCAGTGAATTTAGCCCTATTCATGTATAAAAAGTGCCATTTGCATTCAGAATTACAAGCGTTCAATAAGAGCAATATGAGCACATCATTCAACTTACATGTCTCTCCTGCCTTCTGCAAGAGACAGAGGAAAGGACTGATGAGGCAAAAGCCAAGATATTGACTGGAGTTACACTTTACAGAGTGGAGTTTGTAAACTTGCCTAGCACCCAGAAGCCACAGAGACAAAACTTTGACCAGAACTCCTCACAGATGTAAGTTGCTCACCTTGGCTGTGCCTCCACTAGTTTTACCACGTCATGAGCTCCCCCCATTAGTTGGTCATATCTCTGCTCTTTGGACAACTGAAGGGAAAAAAGAAAAAAAAAGAGAAAATATCCTATGCTCTTGAGCAAATGCAAATGCACAGAGCCAGGCATCTTTCTGAAATTTGAAAGAACAAAACCTCATCATGTATCCTGGGAAAAAGTGGGCAAAAGGGCAAATAAGTAAGACTTGGCCACATGGCTGAACTTACCCATTTTTGCACTTTCATGCTGGTTCTTTGCTACATTTCATCAATCCTTTATATTTCACCAAGGCTTTTCGTGAATGTTGAGTCCAACGGAAGGAGATAAAGAGATACAAAAGGCAGAGGAGAGCTGGCTTAAAGCCTCACAGCTGTATGGCACAGACAAGTTATTGTGCCTTCTTTCTTTTTGTGTCAGTATCTGTGACCATGATGAAAAGGGTGGACTTTCACCTTGTATTTCAGTCAATTTAAAATCCAAGTGTTAATGAAGGAAAGTGACTTGAGGTCAGTCTGAAATTACTACTTGGGAAATGTTTTGGCAAGTAGGGTTTCAATCCTTTTTGCACTTTAAAAATATGATTTAAATAACCTTGAAGTACTTCTGGAAATGGGTAGCCATTCTAAAATGANTGTGACCATGATGAAAAGGGTGGACTTTCACCTTGTATTTCAGTCAATTTAAAATCCAAGTGTTAATGAAGGAAAGTGACTTGAGGTCAGTCTGAAATTACTACTTGGGAAATGTTTTGGCAAGTAGGGTTTCAATCCTTTTTGCACTTTAAAAATATTATTTAAATAACCTTGAAGTACTTCTGGAAATGGATAGCCATTCTAAAATGAAATGTTAAAGCAATGAATTTTGAAAGTAACAAATTAAAATTCCCATTTTTTCTTTTATCTTTTATTATTTTGATTGAACCTGAAGACACCTATGGATTCACCATGAATTCATGGCATACTTTTCAGTCTCCTGAATTATAGTAAGGATTTCTTTATGGCTTCCCTTCGTCTCTGTTGGTCTGAAATGGAAGTCTGCTTCTGACTGTGAAAAATGCCATAACTCTGTCTGCCTGGCAAGAGAGAAGAAAGACTGACAGACACCTTGCAAAGTGGAAACAAATGAGGAGCTCTAATTTGAAAGCACAGAGAGACTCCAGGGCCAGCAGGGAGCTCCTGATGACATGCAGGCAAGGGGCAGCTGAGCAGCTGTTGTAGGAGAGCTGTTTCTACCACATTCCCCTGACCTGGCTTAGCCTGAGGGGCATCTGACATGGTGGAACATGCTGTGCTGCATGGTCACAATTTATTCTATCTGGAGGGAATATCAAAAAAAAGGTCTGTGAAAGAAATCTTCTCCAAGGTAGATTTTTTTTCATGTTTAGATTGAGCATGAAAGAAGAAAACTAGACACGAAACACTACATAACAAAATTATTTTTAAAGGATCATTTTTTAAATGTACAATTTATAAGTATTATTTTTTTAAATAGAAATTAAGGACATGGAGGTGATGGCTATCCTCTTCTTGTTTCCTGGTGTCATGTGAAAGAGGACAAGATTTGTCCGATCCTTAGAGAGGGGAGATTTGCCTGACCCTTAGTGATTTATTTGTCTTTCAGTGCCCCAGGAAAGCCAAAACCCTTTTACATCCAACCAGTCTCTCAGCATCCTGTAAGGGGGAGACCCTTCACTGAACAGAGTCACAGGATTGGAGGACAACCAACTGCCCTTTCAGGGGAGGCTAATTCACAGTGTAAGGGAGACCCCTCAACAGGCATTTTCAATATGTTGTCCACCACTGGCAACTGCTAGCACCTATAAAGGACTCACTCTAACATTATGGAATAACACTTTTTATTAATACTAATTGTGACAAGTTAATAAGGTTCATAGGTCATTGGTGATAGTCTGACTGCAAAAAGGTATTTAAAGCCATCTACTAATACTACAAACACAAGCTCTAATACAAAGCCATCTACTAATATACTAAAGTGCAAGTAGAAGCTCTAGTCCTAAAAGCAATAGTTAATATATATAGATTATGGTTCTTACCCAATAGGCATCTCTATAGAGGGGAAAGACAGGTTCAGCCTATCAACTGGTCCCAGCAGTTTCAGTGGAGTCTTCCTCTAATTTCCCCCTATTCCCAGTTTACTTTTGTACTCTCTGTTTAGGTTTAGGTGGAGCTTGAGCAACTTCAGACAGAAGCACTTAATAGGCTAGTCATCCTTGCCATCTATCTCCCGGTGCACAGATACATTAAGGTCTTTGAACTACAAAGTATCACCATGTTCCATTCCCTTCAGGTATGTCCATGGAGGGAGGCAGCAGCAACTCAAATCCACACGAGTGTCCCTGCCTCTCATGCAGGAGACTGGGAGTTCGATTCCCACCAGGGAGGCAGTGGTGCTGTTTAAGAGTTAGACTCAATGATCCTTGTGGGTCCCTTCTAACTCAGAATATTCTGTGATTGTGTGACTCCATGGTACCCCTGCTCCATTCCACCCCCATAGCAGATGCTTATCATTTTCAGGGAAACTTTATGGGGCATGTTGATCGTGTTCCATCTGGGGAGTGGCAGCTGCATTTTACCTTCTAATTCTTAGTCTCCTCTAATTTTTAACCCTGCCCACTGTTCCACACATACAGCTAATTAGGGCTGAAGGTTACTGCCACAGACTGATGGTCCAGCTCTCTGCCTTGGCTCCACCACTGACCTGTGCTGTGAGCTTCCGAAAGCCAGGGCTTTGCTTCATTTCACCTGAGGAAGATGCCTTCTCCAGTGACCCACATTCGCCTGTCTTGTCCCAGCCTCCCTCCCCACAGAGTGCCAGAGCCACAGAGCCACACACCGCAGCTGGAACCATCAGGTGAAGCAGCAACAGTAATTACAAACCAGCTGCAAAGCCTCACCCTGCTCTTCCCCAGTGATTAGACCAGGCAGACACCCTCGGTTCCCCCGAGACTGCAGTCTATGGCACACAGTGAATACTGAATAACATCCTGGGATTCACCAAGTATGAATTAGTGATGGAAGTGACAGCTAGCAAACAATCTTGTCCCTCATTTTGACAGAAGCCCCATTTTTTTTGGTATTTCAAGGCTGTTTCACATGCTGAATGTGAGCACTGAGCACTGGGTGATAGGACAGCTTCACGGTTCATTTCTGTGTAGCTTCAGTGATTCCAGAGAGTCAGGAGCAGCTTTCTCAAGATAATACCCGGGATATACTCACTTTTAAGCCAGAGTTCACCCATTTTTTCCCCTGAGGTTCTTTACCTTTTTTTTTGTTAGTGTTCTCCGCACATATGTACTATAGAATCACCGAGTTGTTAAGATCAGAAAAGACTTTTAAGATCATTGAGTGCCACTGCTAGTTGTATATATGTATATATAATTCATGAGACTTGAAGATGCTCCATCAGTTTAAAACTTGTAGGTCCTCCTAATGATAAGCAGTTAATCTATATTACAGAAAGGGAGTTGCAAGACTTTGGCTGGCACAATGCCTGCATGCAGTGGCCATCACCTGCCTGGTGATGGGACGAAGTCAGGCAGCTTTTAAAAAGCCTAATAATTACAGTGCCAGGGTCTAGAATTTAAGGATGAATGCAGAGAGGCCCAGAGCAATAACACTTCCATAGGGAAACACTGCCTGAAAAGTTACTTTGACCACAACAGTTTCTTTTTACATGGTTAGGTGTGCTACTGCACAGATAAACTTCAATGAATTGCAATACCAGAAAATGGAAGAGATATTCTCTGCTGGATTATAAAATCAATGGGCTTTTTAGGGAAGACGTAAGTACTGTCAGATCTCTGCTGATACCTTAAAATCTGCTTAGGGAGCCACTGGAACTGGCAGAAAAAAAAGTAAAAAGGAACAGTTAAAACCAGAAAAAAGGGGGAAAAAAAAGAAATGGGGAAACCATCTGGGCTTCTAACATTTGGAACTCATTGCATTTGTCTCCCACCAGATGCATGTCCTCTAAAACTGCAAATTTCCTTCCTACCTCTCCAGCCCATCCAGCAGCAGGCAGGACCTCTTCAGGAACACTGGCTTAGTTACTCCTACCTCCATTTTCCTAGGTCAGACCATTTTCCACTTCCTTTTCTGCAAACCAAACTTTCTCCTGTTGCAGAGGCATAAAAAGCAGAGATGTGCCATTCAGCATATTCATCAACTGGCTGACCCTTATCCACAGGCAGCTCAAATTTGCGAATATCTTAGGGAAAAAAAAATTTAACGGAATCTAAAAAAATGCAACACATGGAAGGAAGAATAAAGAACGGCAAGTAGAAGATGAAGGATAAAGTGAATTTCCTACATTCTATCAGACTGTCATCTCCTCATAGGCAGCAACTCACCCAGAAACTGCCTGATTACCACATGAAAAACTGACACTTGGAAAATCTGGGATCAACACAATGTACAGATACTAAAGTTCATCATGACTGGGAGATGCACATGTCCGTGTAAAGTATATCTCTCTTCTCCTGGGAGATAATAAATGGTCATTGCTGTTTTATTGACTAAAGAGCTGCAGTGCTGTGAAGCATTCACTGAGTGGAGCAAGACCTGTTTCTCAAAATAGGGACCTGGACTCTATTTTGAGAAAATTACATCTGAACTCCACAAACTTGCAGAATTGGAAAGTGTCTGCTGTAAAACTATGTAACTTAAATAACCTGAACACACTCGAAATCTAAGAAATCACACCAAACAAGAGCTGAGGTACAGATTCTTGAACAATCATGGCCTTAAGCAGCATGAACATGGAGGAAAGAAAAAATCAGCCACTAACCTTTCACATGTTTAAACACTGGTCCAGTGGAGCCAAAATGGGACAAAGTCTCATTTCATGGGCCTGGAAGACTGTGTGTTAGACCTGAAACCTCCTAGTGAGGATTCCAGGCAGAAGAATACTTCTTATTCTCACTAATAATATTCTTGCAGCATTGGCCAACAACTTCTTTGGATGTGAAAGGAATCCTGTGGCCACTGTGAGGTTTCTTTTATTACTGAGCCTCAGCATCCCTTCTGGGTGCAATTTTATTTAAAAAAAAATATGTTCAGCAAGAAATGGGTGTTCAGGTTGGGCAAACCAACCATGGGGTTTCTGAAATCATGTCAACAATATGAGGTAAGGAATTATGAAGATACAGTAGTTCATCTAAGATTTTTGTAGGGCTTTTTGTTGTTGAAACAACTTTTCTGTATAAATGGCTTATGTTTTGATGTTTTAAAGAACAAATTAGGAAAATAACAGTAACTCTCCCTAAGTGAAGCAAAACATGAGCTAGACCCCAAAGATAATTATTGAATGTTTTCCAGTTCAGTCAACAGATTGAAAAATCAATCCTTTGCATACTATCTCTCTGTTATCCAACTGTTCTTCCCAATGCAAAACAAAGGGATTACAGCAAGATAAAAAAACAACTGAGCCACTGAAAGGGGAAAAATAGCCATAATTTGTCTTAAAGCTAAATACAAATTTAAAATGCAGGCAGTGCATGTAGTCACCCAAAGGACAGATTTACTTCTAATTAATAATATGTTTGTGCCCTAGCGCTCTGCATTAAAAAAAAACCTAAACCCTTTAGATTAATCCAGCTGGAACAGTGTGGCCAGAACCTCTAAGAATTAACCCAGTCCAATCCCAGATTTACTTGCACTGTAATTACTGGAAATGTGGAGAGTTTATTTTCATATACTGAAATGAAAAAGGAAGGTTAAAAAAATCCCATAAATATGGAGTTTTTAGGTGGACATGCAGACATTCTTCTTTGGGTGTTTGCTGTATCTCAGATATAATAAAAACGCAATTGTTATTCCTAATTGTGCTAGTTAAGTTTTTCTACTTCAAAAATAAATGAAACCAAAATCTTGGCTACGCAGTCTCAGCAGACCTGGCAGACAATAGTACCACAGGAGGGGTGGGTCTTCCCCTCTATTTTTAATTAAAAGCCCAAAGAAGAGTGTAAGTAGATTAGGGGGACTATGGGGAATACGAGGTCAGAATATGTTTTTCAAACAGTTGAGCATGATTTTGTGAGGATGAAGACACTTTTACTGAGAGGCAAATATTCAGAAAATTTTCAAGGATGCCTGATATTTTTACTCGCCCCTGCACTACTTCAGACCTTTCCACTGACTTCAGCAGAAATATTTTTGATTAGAGTTAGTGAACGTAAAAGTCACAAACAGACTTATCTTAACTAGGATACCTAGATTGATGTGATCATGTTATTTGTGATTTTTCTGTGTGTGTGTGCCTTTTTTAATTAATAAGAAATACTTCTCCAATTTGCCAGCAAGAGTGTGACTCTCAGCTGCTGCAGGCAACTAACTAACTAACTAATTAACTAAATCCTTACACTACAAATACTGATAGATGCATTATTAGTTTGATTTCAGGAATTATCTGTCTTGCTTTCCTTCTCTCCCCTTATTTCACTGCATATGAAGAAACCAGCCCCTGAGTGAAGCATCAGCTGGGGAGATTGGGTGCCAGTACAGTGATAGCACTTGGGCTCAGGTGAAATGACTCAGAGGGCAAATGTGAAAGAGGAAAAGGACATCTAAGCACATGTGAAACACATAGGCTGTGAGGGTATTACTGAAAAGCTTTGGTATCACATCTGTGCCTTGGAATGCGGTGGGAAAGGAGAGATAGGATTATGATTTTTATTATGACTATTTTCCAAAACTAATGACAGAATTCACTCTCACTTTTATTTTCAGGAGCCCAAAACTACAACTGCTCCTGTATGCAGATAAACACTATATATTTTGTGCCTAAAATAGAGTACGTCTCAGCAGCTTCCAAAAGGGTTGACTATGCCATACAAAACTAGTCCATGTCTTGCAGACCTGTAGAGACCACTGAATTCCATCTGTCTCAAACCAAGGGGTAGGTTTTGTCTCACCATGCTTAAACCATCTGCAGGGTAAACAGCTGCATCTCAGCTAGTTAGCTTAAATCCCCTTTCTCTAATGTGGCAAACAACAAGTATGTATTCTATGGTGTACTTTATTTGATTTGTTTTACAGGTCAGCTTAGATGTGGATGAGGTAAATCTTATCCTGAAAGCTCTGAGCAAAAGTTAAACGTTCAGAGAAAAATACCGAATTTTGCTGAAACCCGCCCCTCTCTAAATACTCCAGTATTCATGGATGTTATTTCCTCCCTTTCCCAAAAATATCAACCAATGTTTCTCAGTTTTCAGGTTTTCCATTTGGGAAAAACATTGTTACACAGAAATAAAAGATTTTCCATAATGTCTAATGCAAGCATGTGCATTGCTCAATGAATGTGCACATGGCAGTGCATTTTACTTGCACCAGTGGAGCTGCTAAGATGGTCCTGAGTTTGCAGGATTGGGGCTCTGGTCAAAGTTACACCATGAGAAAGGCTTGGAACAGCCTGAATTTTGGTTGTATTGGTCCCTCAGAGCTGTGAGAGTTTCTAGAGAAATCTCTCTCTGCTTGTTCTTCCTAGAAATGATGCCCTTGAAGCACATCAGTGAACTCTTTAGTTGGAGGCAGCCACAGGAATGCTGGTAGCTTGTAAAGAATCACACAATTCATTTCCCACACGTCACTTTCACTGATCTCTTCTTAATATTGGTCTCTGACGCTCTGCTCTCACTGAGGAGCATTGTGTGGTACACGCGATACAAATAACACCAGAGGGTTTTTTCCCAAAGGGCTATTTTTGACAAGAGCTGTTGCTTTGACAGCAGATCGGTCGATCAATTCTAACTGAGTATCAGCTAAAGGATGGCTTTTCAGTTGTCTCTTCTTCCTTTTTAATTCATCGCTAAGAAAAACGAAGCAGTGGGTGTTGATTTGTGACAGTGTTACTGAAATATCTAAAGAGTACAGTGCAGTTTAAGAATAGATTAGTACCAAGAGGGATAATCACTGGGGTTTCTACTCCTGCTCTTTTTCCGGTGTGGACAAAACAGATTTCCAGAGAAGCACCATTTGCACAAGGAGCATCTAAGAAATGTAGGATTACGCCCTTTGAGGCAGAATACCTGATAGGCAGAGCAAGCATCTTCCAGCCCCTTGGACCTGGAAGGCTCTCCTCAGTGGTGTTTTCACAAACAGTGAATGGATTCAGCATCTACTAAGGATAACTGTGAAACTCCCACCAGACTCTGATCCAGTGCCGGATTTGGGCCAGCTGCAAGAAAACTGGATACCAGCAGCACAGGTTTTCCCAGTGTCACTGGCTGGTTGGGAAAAGCCCATTTCTCTCAATTCTTGGCAAGGGTATATCATCCCCTGCTTCCAGCAAAACCCAAAGGGAAAACCATGTGCCAATCAAAAAGACATTGTATCTGTTAAATGGGGCAGTCAAGATCATCCACTCATTTTTGTGGAGTTTTTCCATGGAGCTTCAGAAAAACAGGCTGACAGGTGGTCACAAAGCTTTCTCTGAACTCATGAGTTATCAGGCCAGAAGGAAGCATCCTGTGGTTGTTAGATCTGCAGACTTGGAAGAAACAAGCTAGAGAAAATGACCTGATTTTTTTGCAAGCACATACCTATGGCCTGTCTCTCTTTAGACTTTCTTGCTTCATGACACGTGTACAAATCTGAACACACAGAAGTTCCAAATAATTTTTTTAAAGACATTCCTCTCCTTTTCACACTCTGGTCTTAAACATGCCTAACAGTTTACTCTCTCTCAACTTTCTGTATTCATTTTTTTAAGTGTAAATTTATCTATGAAATAGTAAAGGGGATAAACAGACAGGAAACTACATCCTTCACTAACACTTATCTCAGATCAATTGATAATCCCTTGTGAGGCTGATTGTTGTCAAAACCAGGACAAGCAAAGGCATTTTTCATTCCCACCATTGCAGCTGTTGTCTTTTTCTCTTAGCCCAATTAAGCAAAGCAAAAAGGAATAGCACCATATCAGGGCCAGTTTGCCTTAGGATATAAATTGTCGCCTTTTATTTGTCCATAGCCAATGCTGCAAGAATAACAAAGCGATGCCATAAAACTCAACCACTGTGCTGAAAACACAAAGGAGCCATTTTTCCCCCTCCAACTCGAGATGGCATCCAGCCATGCTGCCCCATGGCAGGCTCCTGCTCTCCCTCAGCCCGGCTGATGGCAGGGCTGTACACAGCCACCCCGTGTCGCCTGCAGCCAGCCCCATGCCCCTGCTGCTGGGCATCAGGGCTCAGCCTCGCTCAGCCTAAGCCCGCTAGAATTGACTCCTTCCCCCCACCGCTCCAGAGACAGGGGGGTTTGCTGAGTACCTCTGCGGAAAACTGTTTTCCCTCCTCCACTGCTCTTCCACACTTGGCAGGAGAGAGCCCTACACCTTTCATCTTGGAAGACAAGAGAGAGTCAGTAATTTTCTCTGGCACTGTTAGCCAAAGGTCTCCTGGAAAGGAGCTGACGCTATTATTGTAGAAGTGTACCTGACTTCTGGCAACAAATGCCAAAAAAATGCATCACCCTTGTGGCTTGTTGTCTGCATGGCAGGACACCCTGTTGTGTGCTGGATTGTCACATGTAATCTATGCAAATGCAGTCATTAGCTTTAGCAGATGTTTTTTATCATGCCGCCTCACAACTGAAAAAGGGATCAGCAGATATTTTTGTTTTCTTACCTAGATTTTGAGGAACAGAATAAACGGCAACGACCTGTTATTGATGTGAACTCACTCTTCCTGGTACATAAGGCTCTGCATCTACTTCCACTCTATATAATAACATTTTATTTACTGCTTTTAATTTTCTGGATCTAATTTTCAACAAAAATCCTCGTAACAACTTTAGGAAAGTAGGTCTGTGTTTGTTACCCATCTAACACATGTAGACAGATACTTTAGCAAAGTATCAAAGCAGAGAATCAGCAAAAAATTTAAGTTCCTCATTCCTGATATTGGCTGCCAGGTTGTGCCCCTTGTTACAGAATACATTTTTTTCTCTTGTTAGGTTTGTGCATCTCAATTGTGTTTCTTATGACAACTATCACAGCAGCAGGAAAAGTAGTTTGGATGCAGCCACAAGGTTTGCCAAGCAGGATGGTTCAGTGGCATGAACACAGGCTATTTTGTGCCTGGTGTCCCATTACCAGGCAGGACTCTGTTCAGAGAACAGATAAAATCCCAGTGTCCCATCCCTGAGCTGTGGTTGGGCCGTGAAAGATCCGGGGGTACAACCACAATCTGACTGCAAGAGCTTGCAGTGGGAATTGGGACTGGAGCAGAGACCAAGACAAGAATGACATCAAAGAGGCAAGAAAGAGGGTGAAGCTGAACTAAGAGGATTTGCTGGGGGCAGTGCCAGGGAACCCCTGGAGCAGCCATATGGCTGCAGGCAGTGCCTGGGCACCACCAGCCTCCATCGCTCCTGTGACCGCACAAGGAGCTTCTTCTCAGTACCGTGGCAGTGGCCTGCTGGGGTGGCACTGGGCTCCCTGCCTGCCTTCCCTACGCTCTGCAGATGCTCATCCAGGGCTCCTGGGTCCCAGCAAGGTGTGGGGAGGGCTTGGGAGCCATGGATAAGGGGAACAGGGAATGGGGAGCTGGAGCAGCCCAGCAGAACTCTGGACCCCACAGACCTCCTATCAGCCCATAAGAGGGCATTAGGCTGTGCTGCGGTAATTAAGTGTGGATCATGCATGTACCTCCTGGATATTTAAATAAGAACCAGTTTAACTTAGGTTTAATTTAAGCTGTTGTGAAAGAGCTTAAATCTGTGCTCCTTCAGTTCTCTAGGAATAGTTTAGCAGCAGAGGTGGGATGCTATCTTCCAGAGGCAGGAGGGTTTGAGCAGGTTAAATGTTAGAGGTGTGTGAAAACCTAGATTTGGTGACCCAAGTGCAGCTCTCAGAAAGGGCTCAGCTTAGTGTCCTTGGAAATCGTCCATTCAGTGTCCACAGAGCCAAATTTCTCTGGCAATAGATTCTCGCAGGGACTGGAAACATTCAGCCTTACAATTCTCGTCCCAAGTACAAGGTACACTTTCTTTCTCTGTTTTCTCCAATATAAATAAAAAGGTTTCTGTATGCTAAAGAAAACCAAACCTAGCAAAATACTCAGTTGCACAAATAAAAGGGGAAGGGTAAAGAAAAAGACTGAATCACACCAATCATCTCCCCTACTGAACAACTGGAAAGCATTCATTGATAAGAAGGCGTATAAAATAATAATAATCAGAGCATAACACAATAGTATGGAGCACAAATTTAAATTTGGTGAGATTCCAGCGTCTGACTTGTCTTTTGCACTGCAATTATGGTGAAGCATTTTAAGGGAGTGATGCTTCTCTATTAATAATTTATAGTATTGATACAGTACTTCTTGTAAGAGCCCTTTTTTTTCCTATACACTGAACATTATGGATGTTCAATTATAACAAAGCATTGCAAACAATTTGCTTCTAGCTAAGGAGAAAGACTTTCAGAGAAGTTTCTCTTAACATCAAAAATGAAAAGTAATTTGCACTAAGGAAATACATTTACTTGCTGAAAATTCCTGAAAATTTTAAGTAACTTAGCATCAGATGGTAAATTATTATCCTCTAATATGGTGTTTGTGCATAGCCAGTCAGGTTTCTTTTATACTTAATAAGTATTAAAGAGAACAAGAATGACACAGGATACTCTTAAAACAGCAGGAAGCAATAACCAACCACTTATATCCACCTTGATTTCACACTGGTAACATGTTTTTCATGATAACATTGTCTTTCGTTTGAAAGAGAGGATACTAGAGCACATGCCACCACTAATCTTGGTCTGGTGTGTTGCTCTTTACTGAGGCTTTACTGCTATAAGCCATAGCTGGGAAATCATACTACATACTGGGTTGAATTACAAAGGCAAGGCAAGTGTAGTTATTTTTATACTACATCTGTAACACCAGGATCAAGCAGAACCCTGGGGTTCTGGTTGTGCAAGACACTCTTTATCAGAGATATAGAAAGCTGCACTTGCCAGTAATTTACATCAACACATTTTCACGTGAGAAGTACTGATCTGGATATTGTATAAACCACAACCTGAGCACCTACATTTGCATTTAATCATCTTAATAAACACCTAAATGAAAGCACCAAAAATCAAAGTTCTAAGACAAGAACAGCAGCTGACTTAACTCAGAGCTCAGCTGGGCCTTGCAAACCTGAGCCAAAGACCAAGCAGAGTGGTGAGGCTGCAAATTTTGGTGCAGGGATGCTGGAGGGGCAGCTGGATGCACTGTGCCTAGCCCATGGTCCACTCAGGACTTATGTAGTTCCCAAAATCCACTCATGAGGAACATCAAAGAAATCACTCTTGCGCAGAGTCTGGGAAACACTGGGTTGCATGTGCCACACAAAGCCAGAAGAAGTTTCCTCTTTCCTGTAGGTCTCAAAAGAACTGCAGAAGTGAACACCTCTAATCCCAGCTCCTCAGAGGTCTCCAAGGGGAGACAAGCACCTCCTAGGGAAGCATTCAAGGAAAGAGGAGAACCATGGACATCATGGGGATGCCAAGTCCATTGCTCCTAGTGAGGCACATTGTGCCCAAATTACACACAATGCCTAGAGCAGCCTCCTGGACCATGTTTGATCCACCTCTCACACATCAGTTTTGGGTCTTCACCTCAGCCTGAAACTATCTGTTAGTAATAAGAATGAAGAATATGTTTATTTCACACATAAAAAAGATTGGATATTACTGAATTGTAGGAAGTACTGACCTCATATGTACCACATAATTTTTTCCCTTCATGTGTGCAAAGACATTACTATGAGAGATATACAGGCTCCATATAGTAGATGGTAATTGTCCAAAAGGGTTTTAGGTTTTTCCTGCCTCTGTGTTCATTTAAGTAGTTTTCTGCAAAAATTCAACTGGGAGTTTCCTAAAGATACTAAAACTACCAGACCAGTTTAATCCCTGCTTGTTTTATCTGCATTTCTAAGTCTCAAAATTATATAATTAGTAACCAGTATTACAGCATATGTAGATTACAGTCCTATTAAGACAATGACTTTTTTAGCAGGATTAACAAGAAAATTTATGAACTTTCTTCACTCTGGCCCAGTCCCCAGCCATTCAGCTGGGCAAATGGGAGCTCATGTGTCTGTGAAAGAGTTTTGGTTTTGAGCACATGAGTTTTTGCACCAGGGAACTGCAGACTTCTGAAGCTCTTTCTGTTCCTCCTCTGGAACACAAAGTGTATCATGAACCACTGTTATCAAATTAGAAATGGTTGGCTTTTTTCTGTTTCATAAATATACAAATAACTTTATTGAACTCTGGGATGGACAGTAACCTTTCGTGACACCTTGCAAAGCAGAAAGAGCTGGCATGTGCAGGAATTGGTCCTTGGGAGTGGATACAGCCCCACACTCCAGAGAGCAGCTGGGCTAAGGAATGAAGACTTGTTTAAAAAGCAAAGGATGAGGACAGAAAAATGATAAGGCCATGGCATACAGAAATATACAGTATGCAAATGTCTTCTCTCTCTAACATATTACAGAGACTTCTCTTCAACTGAGAAATACCCTGAGCTGCTGCAGAACAAGCTGAACAGAGGCTACACATGGAAGCTATGCCCAGGAGCAGATCACAGGCACCAGCAGACCCAGCTCAAGTCCCAGCAGCAGCGTTTTTGTGATGATGGTGTCAGCCTATCAGCTGTACCAAAAAGAAATCTACTGAAAAGCAAAGCTGGAAACATGTCTGTAGTACGGGCAACACTGACTGGCAGGGCAGTCATCAGTCCAACATCATGGTTTGAGGGCAGGAACAGCCATGAGTGCTGCAACAGAAAGCCCCAAAACAGACTGCTCCAAAGGTGTCTCACCAGAACTGACACAAGAGGGACTTGGTGGGACTGATAAGAAGTGAACACTTACAGATGTTCGCAAAGGAACCTCCTGGCTGCAAATAGTACTGCCCAATCCTCTGCTGCTTTCCAGGTAGAGGAGACACCTCGCTGCATGACAGAAGCAGGGGGAGAGAACCCCTCAGGATACTTTGTCCTTTGAGAAGTGACTGAGATTCTCGCTCTACACCTGTTTCCATACATGCTGAAAACCAAGGAAATTAAATACAGTAACCATGAACTTGCAAGTAGTGTTGCATGAAGATAAGTGGAAGGAAAATAACATAAACGCCTTTCTCTTTTGTCCTTTCCAGGCAAGTGCAAACAAATTTGGCCAGGATGATGGTTTTATAACCTTGGAAAAAATACCTATACTTGCATGAACTAAGACTATTTGAGCTCTAACACACAAAAGCTTCCTGTGTTTGCCTGCAACAAGCCAGATTCCAGCTGGCATCCTTATTGCCATGTCGGACCACAAAGACATCTTCAATGGTGCGGGCAAGATCAACTCACCAGTTACTGATTTTCTGGCCCTTCCAGATCTTCATCTCATAGTTTCGTCTCACTATGAAAGGCATCACCATCCAGACAGGAATCTGGCAGTGTGGGAAGTGGCTGAGCTTCACAAGAAGTCCTGGGTAAAACCTCTTAATCTGATTTCTGCTTCCAGCCATTTCTCATCTGTATTCTTTAAAAATTCCTTGAGGGAAACATATACCACATGGAACTAGAGTTATCCTTGATACCCTACAAAGGCTGAATATTACACAGGTGATTTATTCACTTCTTTTCTTCCCATACATGCAGATGAGAGACGCTGTGTTCAGCAGTATTTTCAAGCAGAATCTTCTAATTCTTGCGCTCGAAAGTAGTGCACACATTCAGTTCTTTATTGCTTTGAGGCAGTAAAGAAATAACAGGAAAGAATAAGGTTTTTTGAGAACCACCTGCAGGAACAGAGGATAAAATGCACTGCCCCAAATGGGCCAGTTTTAAAAAAGGAACAAGAGCAAAAGGAAACCAGGAGTAACAAACGAACGGCAGAGAACAAGCAGGTGTGCAACAGAAGTCTGACTAAACCTCTTGCTGGGCCTGATGAAAGGTGCAGACAGAGAGACTGGAAAGCCAAATGAGAGGCCAAAATATCTGCACTGCAGTGCTGTATCCCAAGACATACCCCAGTATCTGAGGTGACTCCAAGGAGAGGAGCCAGCATATCTCTAACCAAGGCCAGCACCTTCTCCAGCACACACACTGGTGAAAAAGTCATCACCACCATGCACGCACTGCAAAGGCAGCCATACCTGTTCTCTCTGGAGCTCAAAAAGGCATCAAAATCCCATGGAAAATAAATAGCTCGTGTGACACATCCACAGACATTTGTATATGTGTGCGTGTCCCTTCCTTAAGGGTATGATTGATTCAATGGACACATGCGATTTGGGTAACTGTAGAATATAGAGTCAAACTATGTGTCTGTGACAGAAAATTTCATTTTTAAAAATGTACAATTGTCACTTTTTCTAAGTGGTGAAGACTTGGAGAAACAACAAGGGATTCATAAGATCTCAGTGAAAAACCAACCCTGAAACCCAAGAGTTGCCAGCTAACAAGAGCAGCCTGGAATTATCTGTCTCAGTTAAATTTGTGACTTCATTTCTTCCAGAGTGGGCTTTTTGTTTTTAATATGTTTACAGATAAATTCCTTAGATCCTTAAATCTGAACAGAACAGCTGAATGTCAAGCCTCTGAATTTATATTACTTTTTCTTTCACCAATTTTATGGGAGAACATGGGTACATAATTTCAGAGCTCAGGTTTCTGTTTCTCCAGCTATTCAGCAGATTAGTAATATGGTGAATTAATGTTTTAATGTTAATTTAGGTTCCTTAAATTGATGATATTGTGCCACTGGAAAGATAATTAGTGTAAGACCTCCTGGTATCTACAAAACTTACTACAATTGTGGCTGCAGAAAGTCATTAGTCTTTCTTTAATATAGAATTTGTTGGTTAATGTATCGAGACCTTTTTTCTTGCTCATCATTTTTGTATATGTGAAAGCTCTAAGAAGCCATGGCTGTGTCTTGATTTCCAAGTACAGAAATTCAGTCTGTTCCAGCAGCATTTTAAAATTTATGTTAGATGGTGTAAGGCTGTGCCTATTTGCCCTTGATTATGTGTTTAATTAGGTCTACAATATTCCATAATTAATCTCTTAAACAAGATCTGAAATGGAGATTAGTTCTTAAGAGTCTCAGCTTACTCATCTCTTTTTACTACATGAAAGAGCCGATGCATTTATCTCAGACACTATGTTAACTCTGCATGCTGTTGCACTAGTCTGAATATTCCAACACTTCCAGCCAAAAAAGCCAAGCAGCCAACAGTATTCTGGGATAGGATGGATCTTCTCTCTAGCCAGGCTCCTACCTATAGAATTTCTTCCACCGGCAGATCTCTTACCTTCTATTCACTCTCATTAAAGCAAAAGTAAAAACAGCCTGCATGACTGTTCTGCTGCAAAGTTTCCTTCTTTCCACTCCAGCTCCCAGCCTGAATGTGCTTTGTCTGGGTTGCTGCTTTGATATTGCATCAGGCAGCTCTGGAACAATAACTTGAAGACAGCCTTAAAGCCAGCCAAGGGTAAAACATCCAGCCACTACTGTGCAATTGTGCAGATGACATGCCATGGCTTCACAGGGAAGCTGGAGATGGCCACAAGCCCCCAAATTTGAGACCATGGGCTGCCTGTCTGTCTCTCACAAGGAGTCCTATGAAAGCCAGGCCAGAGCAAAGCTCCATCTGCCTATTGTGAACTGGTTGTTACTTTGAGTGCAAGCAAGATGGATATGGCCATGCCAGAGCTGTCGTCATATGCTGTTTGTGAACAATGGAGGATTGAGAAGGGGAAAATATGAGTTGTTTGTGTGTGTGTGCATCTGTCAATAAGGGAGCTTAAGTTGGGGATGAGAGACGAGTGCTGGAGAGGTACTTAGAGAGATTAAGCACAGCAGATTTATAGGTGAAATCTGGTTAGTGTTGATGCAAAAGGTTGTGGGGGAGATTTTCAAAACCACACGGGGGAGGAGACTGCTTGTATACTACCGATTTTCTATTTTGGTGCCTAGCTCGCATCACTGTGTGGTAGTCCTGTGAAATACCAGAGCTGCTGGAGATACTGGAAGATGTCCATGAAACAAGCAGGTGATGAGTCAACACTGACAGGATCATGCACTGAATAATGGGAAAGAGAGGAAACAAGAGGCCCTATTTCCTCCCATGTTGCAAAGTGAAAGCAGTGCAATGGTCCCTGCTCCGCTCATTTTCCAAATAATTGTGGGTACAGGGAGAGATCAAATAGCAAGAACACGATACACAGCACATATTCACGAGCTGTGGTCACGTTTCCAGCATCAGGGAGCACTAACAGGAGGCACTGCAGCCACTGAGTCCACTTTCCCCATAATTAACCCATCCTCATGCAGAGAAAATCTCTGTTTTGTCCGGACCCGGATGATGGCATCCAAGCACAAGATACAGGACTGCAGCAAATGCCCACACACAGAACAGGGAGAGGAGGATGTGAGAACAGGAATGGTTTTAAGCTAAGCTCTGAACCAGGGGTGCTACAGCTCTTCACTTGCTGTCAGGAAACAACAGCTGCTGCTCCACCACGTGAAGTTTGTTTTTCTCTGAAGGCGGAAAATAAAGTAGGTCACTATTCTATTTTCCAAAGCCGAGATTAAGGATATTAGGAAAGGGCACAGTATAGTGTAAGCTGCTGATGAAAACACTGGAGAACCCAGCTGCATGTGTTTATACATGACATGAATGAGCAACTCAGTTGTTAACATGGAAAACAGAGATAAAACGTAGATACTTACATAGAGAAGAGATGTCAGATATACGTATTAATTAGAGGCTATTGAGGCAAAAATATAAGATTTCAGGCTCTTGAAAAAAACTAGGGGACAAAGTAGAAAAAATACTAGCTGTCATATAAATTGAAGAGTGCTAATCAAGTGCTTTAAATACTGTTGAAATTGGTGAGAGCTATGGCCAATCACCAGCATTCAAGATGACTAAACTAGTGGGGAGCAGCAGGGCATAAGCTTTAGGGCCATGGCTATAAATCCATAGCCATTAGGCACGACAAGCACTGTTGCATGTGAAGGGCTTGAGTCTTCTGCCTTTAAATCTTCACACACTGAGATGATAATTATTCACACTCATCATTCAGGCATGCCCCATTAAGCAAGAAATGATATCTAAGACGAACCAAATTACAAACAATTGGGAAACTTTAAAAGAGAGAACACAAAAACCTTTATGATTTTTTAATTTAAAAAAAAAATGAAGATATTCAGCAAGGAACTACAGGAGATCAAATGCACAAATTACACAATGCAACAAGGATTTGTCCACAATTCTCATAAGTATGAATTATACATTTTGGTGAAATGTGTAATTTTAAACTTTGACGTTCCTTCTGCCTTAGACTCCTCTCTTGGGAATATACCTAATACTTGTCCTTGTAAAAGCAAGAAGGCAGCAGCACTTGTTAAAAGCAGTGATGGTTGTCAGAACACCCTTTCCCACTCAGCATTTCACTAGTGAGACCACTCCTGAGCAAGCACATCACAGAACAACCAAAGATTTTGCTAGTGGTCAGAAGGCTGCAAGACCATGACACTCATTTCCATTTGTGATCAATTAAGAATTTTAAGGTTAGGCATTACTAAAATGTGTATTGCCTTGGAAACAGACAACACCTGAAAGGAAGGGAAGGCAGAAACAGGGAAGATTTCTCCGTAATTTTTTTTCCCTTAATTTGTAAATGTCTTTTCTTTCACTATTAAACCAGGACTTTCACATTGCCCGAGGCTCACTTACACAGAGAGGGGATTCAGTCCCAGTTCCCCAAAGCTGAGAGCCTGTTTGCCCTTCCCACAAACAGACAGGGAGTCCCAGACCATGGCAGTAGGGATAGATTGAGTGGATGCCCCTACATTCACACAGGTGTCTGCAGGAAGAACAAAGGCAGAATTACTGAGACAGTCATTAAAGACAGGAACCAGCCCAAGACACAGGCTGGATGGGGCTTTTNTTTCCAGCTTGATCTCTCCATCTTCAGTCGTGGCTTAGATGGATTCTGCATCACTGGTTCCTTTCTCTCTGGTCCATAGTTTTACATCATGGTTGGTCCAAGTCACGAGCAGCAGCGGGATGCCTGGAAGAACATTTCTACCCCTTCTCTCGTGGGCCTGAGTGGGTCTTCATAGTTTTCAGCTTCTCTACACAAGTTCTGTTCTGGCCCACTGCATCTTACTACTAAATTTTTTTCTTCTCTCCCAAATATGTTTATTCACAGAGACGTCTCTATCTCTGTAACCTTGAATGCCATGGCAGCGGCTAAGCTGTTAACCCCCTCACTGCCAGAGCAGCAAAAAAACCCCTAATCTAGGACACCCCTGTATACCACAGAGCCCCTGGGGGTCCAGTGGTGCTACACTTCTCCTGCAGAAGATAAGTTATTTCAGACATGAATCATCCTTCCCATTCAGACAATAGAAACCTGGAGTTAGATATCTAAAACTGGATATAGAAATATCTTTCTCTCCACTGTCTACAGTGGAATCCAGAGGATTTTCAAATCCTGGCACCTAACATTTGGACATAAGCATTTAGATGTATACATTGCACCCTCGTCCTGACTTCCTTGTGCCATCCCAGAGAGATGATTAAAGCCATGCTAACAAGTGGGGGGAGGTGCTGTGGCCTGAGAACTCATCACCCACCAGAAGAAGCTGACAGCTCCCATGAGCAGGGCCATCACAACTCAAGAGGTTGGGACTTGCTTCGCTAAAGGCGAAAAATCTGGCTCCCTGATGTTATTTATCTGATTCTGAACAGCTTTGTGTAAAGTTTTTTACTATTCTCATCTGCATTAACTACTGCTTAATTCTGTAATTCCCAGTTTCTCCAAGGCCTCTAGATGTACAACAATTTCAAGTCTTCTGTTTGGAGAAGAAAAACTAATGCACAAACCATTCACTTCAGACTTTTGTTTTGTGTGTTCTTAAATTGTTTTTATTCTTCCTCAGTTTTGCCTCACAAGTTAATGGAAAAGAAAAAATTACTATCTTGATTTTCACAGGTACTTATCTTCAGCACTTTTTCTTATCTGATAGATCTGCTGTAACTGATAAGGGGGAATGCTACTGTATGACTTCAGTAGAACTTATCTGTTCTCCTTTAGAAGCTCTTATGACATTACGATTAAAAGCAGCACTTTAGCATAAAATATTCAGACTGTGCCAACACTGGGGCCCTTCATCTGCCAGCGGTATGCTGTTGTTCAAATAATCTAGATATAAGATTGCCATTCTGCAGTCTGATGGAAACTTTAAGCACTTTATGAGGAATTGTTATTCAGTGTGATTTTAGTGGATTCATGGAACTAATTGAAGATATTTTCTAATAGTACTATCTGGAAAGTAAAATTATCTGTAGATCCAGCTTCAGGGCCCTCAGTGAAATTGGTCTATACAAATAAGATGAAGCTAAATCTATGACCTGAATAGATTGCAATCTAAGCAAACCAAAAGGAGAACTGATGAAAAGAGGATATTATAGTTTTCCACAGGCAAACAGGAGTAACACCGAGATTAAAAGACTTATCCAAGGTCAGAGATAGCCTGCAGATCCTGTCATCCAATTCACATGTGCCAGAGTTCCACATTTAACTATGAACCAGTCTTCTTATTCTCATACAACTATACAAAATAATTAAGAAAGCTAGAGTATTAACTTGTGGTTTATTACAGTCTAGAAATTATTAGAATGTGTCTAAGAGAAACAAAATATCTTTCTGAGTCATGTATCTGCTTGTAATTTAACCATTTTTCCACTGAGTGAGGGTACAACCAAAATTTTTTCTCCTTGGTCCACCTAAAAAACATGGCATACAGGAATATTTACAAACTACTTAAGATGCTTTGGTGAAAGCAAGCTGCATAATTCATTATTTTGTTAGGCTTTCTATAGCCTAACACTTACCTTGAACTAAATCTCCTTCACAAAGGCCAAAACTAAAAGGTAACTAATTAATACCTTCACTGTATTAATTATTATTGTGAAGGTATTATTAAGTAATACCTTCACAGCACAATTGCTGACCACTGCACAGATGGCAATTTATATAGTTTGTTTCAAACTCTGCATTTGCAGAGAGAAGGGAGAGGAGGATTTCTTGCATGCCCAAGGGAACAGAAGCTTCACCTCTACACACCACATGGGAGGAGCTCCACTGAGAAGCAAACGTAACGTAGTCAGCACCACCAATCTCTGCTCTTCCACTGCCCAGTTCAATGCATTCAACCACTGCATCACTTCTTGCCCTCAGACCTTGGTAAACCTATGGTATCATGATGCATCCAAAATGCACCTTGGAAATAATGAGGATCCAATACTAGCATCACTGAGCCATTTAAGAAATGCATGTATAGAGGGGCAATGTTCCTTGGGAATATCACAGGTTAAGCAGACAAAGCGTGTCTTCTGTCTCTGCAGAAACTGCTTTTTTGTTCTAGGCTGGCTACTCCTGCAACATATTTACACCACAGACCACTTCAGACATAAACCCTTTTCTAAGCTAATTCATCTATTTAGAGTAGTCTCCTCTGGCCCATTAGCCTCAAATCTCCCTACCTGTGGTTAAAAGTCTTCCCCTTATCCAAACTGGTCTTGCTACATCCTCTGAGCCCCAAGGAGCCCCAGAGCACTTGGCCTGGAAGATGAATCTGAGCTGAGTTCCTTCAGAGTTGTGCTCCCTCTTACATCCCTCTCCTTCTCTTTGATTCATGTATCTTGATTAGTTTTCTGGAGGCCGGCTTGGCTTCCCTGGAAGGATAGAAAGCACCATGGTGCTCCATGGCGCTCCATGGCAAGTTTTAGTCATCACAGAAAGGTCCAAGGAAAGGCTGAAGATGAGAAAGGGATGCTCTCTCAGGGTTTCTGCTGTGCTGCAGCCCTGCCCAGCCCAGCATACAGCCCAAGTGTCAGGACAGTCCCACCAGAGAGGTGTCTGTCGGAACCCACACAAGTCCATTAGGAAAATGAACTACAGCTCCTCCTTTCACATGCAACTCTTAACCATTACATTAACAGCTAAAAGACAGCAGAGCAGAGGCAGGATCTGGGACATGACCTCCCCGCATCTTTCACCAAGCACAGCATCTCTTGCTGGCAGTCTCTTAACCAGCTCCCCATTTTGCACACCAGTGTTTTGAATCATGTTCTTTAATTTCTCTTGCCAGCCAGGCAAACCCAACTCTGGGCTGCAGCCCAAGCTCTGCTACCAGCAGGATGAAACTTCAGTCTCTAGTGTCTACAAACAGCATCCTGTGAGTCTTCCAACTCTCCACAAAGAGCACAAGGTGTCCAGGTGCCTCGTAATGCTCCCCAGTGCTGCGCTAGAGGCCACTGCCATTAAATGCTCCATCCAATAACCTCTGCAATGTTGAACATCCAGGCACCTGCTCCTTCATCAGACCTTACCTTCCCAGACATTTCTGAGCTACTGCAAATTCTAAACTTTTCACCTGTGCAAGGGCAGGAAAGTGACTTGCCATGCCTGACTTCAGACGTGACTGAATAGGTCACCTGAGGATCCCTGCAGTCAAATGACACAAACAGGCATATTTCACCATGTGGCTCATATGACCCATTTCAGACATGCACCTTCCTGAGGGCAGCTGTGCACCAGAAACAGCTTTTCCTCTGGGCAAGGAGCCAAGGGCGCCCAGCTCAGAGGTTATGTCTGCACAGAAGCAGGCACATGAAGCTGAGGATGAATCCCAGTGGGTGCCACTGGGACCTGGCTATGTGCCAGCATCTTGTGATTCCTCCTTCAGGCTCACTGGAGAGGGTGCTCAAGAGTTTTGATAATTTACATGGATACTGGCTGAAGTGGGCAGAGTAATTTCATCTCTCCATTGCTTGTCTGTGATTTACAGCTTTGACATATATCTCTGCATTGCTCCTGTTTTATTAAATTAGTGCTAGGATCTTGAGGCAACTTTTAAATAATTTGCACAGCTTATCTCACATTACTTGCTGCTCAAGGTCTCATATGACATTCACTTGTATTCCACACAGCTTTTCTAGCCAGTTAAGTGTATTACACATTCTGGAAATGACTGACAATTTCAGGACTGATGAACTGTTAGCAACCTCATCATTATTCTGCAGACTTTCAGTCCTATTTGTAGTCTTACAGTACTTTATAAAGGTAGTAATCAGTAAGCATCTTCCCTAAGAAGCTATACAGGTCTTCCCCTGTCATATTTGGCTTTCAGTGTTAAATGTTTTTCAGAAATCAAACTTGTCTAACTAGTCTGATAAAGTATAACCAACTACATATTAAAGTCTACAAAAAATGAAAGAGGGCAGTTGCTATTATCTTTGTACTACAGAGAGTAATGCTTTAAGTAGCAACAAATCAACTTACAGCTGAAAATGATAACGTCACAGCAGTACAACTGCATTACGTAAGTAGCCTCAGGCTCTTTCCATAGTTCTAATTCAGCCTAGATAGCACATAAAAACTCATCCAACAAGGACAACAGAGGGTCTGTGCCTTCAATCACATTGTCATTTGAATGGCAGTAAAAACAAAGAAACTAAACACAATGTTGAGAGCTGCCTCTCAAACTCTGATTAACTATAGCTAATATTGCAATTTTCAAGTCACCATAAGGACTTAATTCCAGGTATTTTATTTCTTACTAGCAAGGTGCACTTAGCTTGGAAAGACTTTTTGTGAGGAAGTTGTCCCAGAGAGCTGGGCAGGTTTAATTCTGTTTAATGGACCAAATGCTGCTAAAAGAACAAGTTCCCTTAAACTTGTAAGATCTGAGATGGCTTCGCTCATTGTAGGCTGTGATTATCAATTTTCAAACACCTTTCCAGGGGAAAGAGCACATGCTCAATACACCTACTGCTTTTAAACTACTAAAATTAATGGCAGCCCATTATCTGTTACACTAATAAGCCTACAAAGCAACAGACTGAGCATGAGCAGCACGATTTCAGAGTGCCTTTTAATTGCAGTGAATCATAGGAGCTCTCCCTAATCCTCACAATGAAAGAACACCACACTCTTCACATCCTCAAGTGTGACTCAGAAGTGCTGTTCTTCCAGCACTTGCCTAATGGTCCTTTTCAGAAGGAGGTCTGGCCATTAGCAACCCTGCAGACCTGCCATAGTATCAGTTCCCAAACTACCACAGTGCTCTGCAGCTGTGTACTATTGCTAGAAATCTCAAATGGTGGTTTTCTACCTTGCTGACTTGGCTGGCTGTTACCAAGATGAGCAGCTCAGTAGTAAACCACTGTCCCTTGGCTGACCTCTGCAGCTACACATGAACAGCTCTTCTCAGCCTCAGTTGCTCTGGAGTCTGACTGAATATAGACAGGGGTGAGGAAAAGCAAGAAAACGGCAGAAATCACCAGAAACTGAATAGCCTTAAGAGCACTTATCTGCAGATTTGCACTGAGTCCTCTATGCTCTCCTGTGGTTAAGAGAGTAGTCTCTGCCAAGTTGTGCTCTTTAAATAAACTCTGGCAAGCTTTTTGGAGAGCAAAGCAGAATTTTACATATGGATTCTCACCCTGAAATAGAACAAGGCAAATAGAGACCACGGAATTTGAATTTTTAGGGCTACATATAACTCAGCTTTAGAGTAAATAAATAGCTCAGTTCCTCAATACATTACAACACTTCAAACATCAGTAAGTTAAAGTAGTTCTTATTGCTAACCATCATACTTTCCCTACCACCAAACTCCATCTGAACAGCCTTTCTCTTGCAGCAGTCTAAGCAGAAATTCATCCTCTGACAACCTCGTGACCTACTCTTGGTATGCAATCTCCTCCACGTGATCTCTGCTTGTGAAGCAGCTCTCCTTTCCTTTTCTTGGCCAATATCAGTAAATTGCCAGGTATTAGTTATCTCTCTTCTCCCAGGCTGTCCTTTGACAGCATGGATGGACCTGTGTGCTATGGGATATAAGCAGCAGCAAAGGAATTAGAGTGCAGTTCAACCTAATATTTTTTTACAATTACCAAAACCTCAGTGCTCTCCTTTGCACCGTATTTCACCAAATTTGTAGTGATGTTTATGTCCAGTTGTGCTCCATGTTCACCCTTTACCTTTTCCTGTCCCAAAATGCATTCACCATCCAAAGTCAACTCACCATAAATTGTTATACCAAAGAACCACTAGATTAATATTGACAAAGATTTGTCTTGATAAAACATCAGGCACTAAGAGTGCTCATGCTTCTCTTTTGTGACACCACTTAGCACACACCTCTATCATTCTTGCTGCATTCACATTGGAATTTAAATCTCTTATGAGAAAGTATTTTCAAAACAAAATCCTCCTTAAATATAGAATTAACATAGGCAGAAACATTCATCCTTTTTTTTTCCACTAATCACTCCTTTTCAGTATGCTTCATAATATGTAGCTGTAGTTAGTCTGCTCTCACATTTCCTGTACCCACAATGAGCACTTAAAAGTCATTCAGATAAATAATGTAATAGCAGTTAGAACAATTTTTCCTGCTCATGTGCTTTCCTTATCACACTCAAAAGAAAAAAGTAATCAAAGTTACTATTCTATCATGGTAGTCCCATCTCTTGAATATCTTGTGGACGAATGGCACACTTACATGTCACCAGACAACCTTGAAAGCCAGTGCACGTGCAAAGTCCAGGGACCAAGCAAAAAACATTTGGTTTATGGAGAATCATTTTTTCCATGAGTATTCTACTAAAACCAAGTTTACTGAAGGCTTAAAGTAGCATTAGAAGATAAAGAGGGATCGAATCACTGACAGCATTTTCCCCTCTAAGGCACTCACACAAATCTCAGAACACTAAGCTGCAGCCCTCTTATGCTTTCAGAAGGGCTCACTGAGCCCAAGCACCGTCAGAACTGAGGAGCATGTCTGAACAACATCAGCAACATTGCTGAATATTCAGAGAACAGCCCTGTTCTCTGCCAAGCCATATTCTTGCAAGAAAGCACCCCTCTTTAGTGTTTTACCCAGGCCAGCTTCAGGGGATGAATAAACACAAAGCAGACAACTTACTTAGGATCACTCAAATCTTTCATCAAATTCTTGAACTAGCTCGGCCAGCATCGAAGCCCTCAAGGCACAGCAGTATCAGCCCTTCCTCCTCCCCCAGCCCAGTGTGGCCACCACAAGATCAAGAATTATACATCCCTCTCCATTTGGCCTTTATATAGTTTTTACATCCCACTTGCCTCACTTCAATCATCCTGCACAGTAGCCAGTTATTTCTCACACGTTCTGTCCTCAGTTTAAACATGCACTCTCTATATAATGCATAAACTCTGCCAAACTGCAGTTACTAACCAGGGAGGCAATGAATGCTCCCTGGACTGAGATAGTAAAATAAAGAAATTGTATTCTATAGTCTGTATCAGGTATGATTCACACATTAAAAAAAATCTAATGTTCACACACTGCTATTATAAATGGACTACTTAATGTCCAGTTACATTGGCAATATTAAGATCACTTTATTTTAAGCTTCATGGATTTTGAAAACATGTACCAATAAAATACTTGTTACAAAATTCCACTTGCTAGTTTCTTCAGAAATATACACCAAGCATGATTCCAGTACAAAGATAAATGACTTTTACAGAGAGCATTACACAGAGCAACAGATGCTAGTGAAACAGCCAGTCTCTCCAGATACATTACAATGAAAAAGTCTTCTTTCCCTTTGCCACATCTAACATTTGACTAAAGGTTTGTTTTGAAATAGCCATGTCTGAAGTCAAAAATGTGTAAGCAAACTGACTGTGGAAGTCAATAGGCACTCAGAAGCCCCAAAGGGAAGAGTTATTCTTCAAGTTCACTAGATCGGGCAAAAATCCTTGAGACAAAAACAACAAACCCATTTTCTTCGATGGAAAGATGCTTGGCAAGGGACATTGCCAACAGACAGCTGTAAAGAAAAATTTTAAGCCTCAAGAGCAGTAGTAAGACAGAGCAAGGAAACCAATCTGTAATTCCAGGTAACAAGGAAAGTCTTGGTGAGGCAGCATGGAACTTCACCAAGGCTGCCTGCTTGCAAGAAAAGCATTCAGCAGAAATATACGTAGATACAAAATATGTACATGCTAATCTTGTCATTAAGATGGAAAACACAGTTTGTGCCAAAGCTATAATCCCACTTAATTTTAAACAGTATGCAACTGACCTCAGGAGTTAAAATGCAAACAAGAATAAATAGAAGTATTGCACTCCAATTCCAAAGTCACCATCAGGACATTTATTACGTGAAGCAAGTAAATTAAGAAACAGATCCATATACATTTTCTGTTGCTCAGCTGCAAGTTTAGCAGACCAGGTCATTGAATTCTCTGGGTCCTGGAAATGGATCTCCAAAGCAGCATGCCTCTGACCTTCCACCTCAAGTCCCCAAGCTGCTGCTGGATATCAAAATAGCTCTACTGCTTCTCCTTTATGAGTCATACCCCTGCAGCGTCCTGTTCCATGCTACATGCTGTGACAAGGGTCCCAAACTACATCCTTTTCCTTAAGCCTATTGCACATACAGAAGTTGCACTGCTGAATTATGACGCCGTGCTGATTTTCAATGCTATTTAACACATAGGCAGGTCAAGCTAACTAGATCAAACATGAGCTCACTCACTGTTCACTGAGGCTGATCCGAGCCTTCACAGTAGTGGAAGAAAGCTGCAGTACTTTCAGCTTGTTGAAACATCCAAAGCATTAAGAAGCTCATTATCTCTGATAGACACCAAGCACTGCAATAAGCAACACTGGAATGAAAGTGTGGCATAAATGGTGAAAGCAAGCCAAAGTAGACTTCAGCCTAAGGATCTAATTCTAAAGGTTAATATAAGTTTCACAACCAGTACACTTAGCCTGTGATCAGCTACAGGTTTAGAACTATTAGCAAATAAACAGGAGTTTTAAGAACAACCTTTAGGTTCTGAGCTATAGATCTATAAATACCACTGAAGGGATGATCTAGTTTGAAATCAGATTATCTTTAAACTAACTAGAAAGCAAGCATGCTTATGCAAGGCCCTCATGCTAGTCACACTTGTTCAAGAACAGGGCAGGACTCTAAAGACCAGATGTTGACAACATGTCTCCTGTGCTATTTTAACACTTAACTTCCTTATATTATTTATGCCACTTGCTTAAGAGGACAGTGGTTAAACCAAGCTACCCCAGTCCCACTTCAGGCCGAGCATCCAGTTATGTGCTCAGTTTAACAGAATGCGAATAGCAGGTTCTCAAAGATTTGTTGATGTGTTACTGAAACAAAAGGCCTCAAGGAAACAGCAACTACAAAGCAAGACTATATGTATCAACCTTCCCCAAGCAAAGCACTCACTAGTGTGCTTATCCCGAGGGACAGATACACCAAACTGTCCCAGTTTGAATGTGATCACTTTCCCTCTACAACACCATTATATTAAGGTTTGTTCCACACAGAGATGTGAGGTTTTATGGAAGTAGTACTGCAGTTCCAGTTCTCTAAGACTTCAGGCTTTTGCCCTAGATTTAGGTCACTAGTAATTGGACATGTGTAGAAAATGCACAGGCTCAGTTCAGTGTTGCCTAATTAATTTCTTAGTCTGATGGTTTGGCAGTCACCCTACAAAACAGAACAGTTGGATATTTCAGCTTGTATGGAAGAATACCTTATGGCACTAGCAAGCCTCTCAAAAAATATGCTCAACTTTTTTGGTGCTAGTGAAATAAATATTTTCAATTGCCTGGAGTACAAAATGAAGTAAGTTCTCAGCTGAGGCCATCAACTTAGTTCACTAAAAGGAAAAAGATCAAGCATAGCACAAAATGTAGAAACCCGAAGTCTTCATGGAGACCTCCCTATAATGAAGCACAGGACTAACAAGTGCCAAAGTCTAGCAACCTATGGAGAAAAATCATGTAATAATTTTCCACCTGGGACATTATCTTCGCAAGCAACTGGTGAGCACACCACTCAACCACAAACTAAGGTCACAGCCCAAACAAGAGAATTCTGCACATTACTTTGATCTGTATGAGGGACCTTTCAGTATTGTAACTGCTCTTGGAGCAGCATACTCATGATGAAGACAAGTTCACTCACTGAAATAAGAATTAAAATTCTTTCTGCTCCTGGGCTTCTGCTATTGTTTTTTAGTCAACTTGCTTGATGTTTTTAAACCCTTCTTGAAGGACACAGAACAGCCCCACTGTGCTGAGTCCTGGCCATCCTGCCAAGCTTTCTGTTGGAGCTCACTTCACTACCATCTATTCACTTCACCACAGGTGCCATGTGTTTTAGGTAGTTTTGGCTTAAGCCTAAATAGCAAATGAGAAGAGACAGATGCCTCTCTGCAGGAACTTTTCACTGGTGACTCTGGGAGTTGAGCTGGCAGATCTGTCTGAGGAACCTCTAAGACAGTTGCTCTGCAAAACAGCCTCACAAAACACTATTCACAAATATTTACTTCAGATCGGGAAATATTGTATTATTTGAGAAACAGGTTTGGTGACTGAGCAGACAGCTTTATAACATTTCAAAAGTGACCTAACATGCCTGCCTCGATTTAAAATAAAAAGGCATTCCGACTCCTTTTGCTAAGCAAACTGCCAATTAAAAGGACCTGGAGACTGAAATCAACCCACTGTAACAGTACTGAAAGGCACAGATCTCTCCAAAAGCCTTGTACACAGGGTTACTCAGACAGCTGTTAAAGTGAAAACAACATACGACATTTGAAAAACAGGTTATTATGTATAATCTTTTGAGTCCATAAACTCCAAACAATAAATATGACAATTGTACATGGCACACCAGAGCAGCTAAATATTAAACCAAACAAGTACAACTTGGTAACACTTACCTATATTGCTAGTGATAAGTTTGTTTGTATTATAATACAAGCTTAATATACAAAGATATTTTTCCAAAGGAAAAGCACAGAACAAAGTTAATACAGAAGGTGAAGAAGGGAAGACAATAAATAACAAGGCACAAAACCCTCTTTTGTTGCAACCCTGTAAGGCACCACTTGCGCAAACATGAAACTACCAAAACTTGTAGTGGAGAAATTCTGAATGTGTTTAAATCATTGGATAATGTATTTTAAATATGACACTATATACTTATATATTTGGGAATAAAAATACTTAGGAACTTTTATTTACACTGAAATGCTTTTTAAAAACAATTTAGTGAAACAGGTGTATTAATAGCCAAGTCACAACTAATTTCTCCCAGACAGCTTCACAAGTGCAACTTGATTGTGACCCATACTGGCCTTGCTAATTGAGTCCTGGGTGGAATACAGTGCAGAAGGAAATACTGCTAACTATGTCAAATTACGTGGCACACCAGTAGTTTTGACAAAACACACTTCAGGCATTAGGGTGAGAACAAACTTACTTTCATTTGAAACCAAAAATCATTTCAACCACGAGATAAAAGGTCAGTAGCATTTATCTAACATCATACCTAGAGATCTTAATACCCAAATTTATTACTGATTCCTCTATTTAAGAAGTGGGCACTAACATTTTTCTCCCTTATTCTGTTATGTGCTCAGAAAATCTATCATGAGACAAACTTCAGCAAACCTTCTCCTTCACTAGAAAATCACAGAAACACAATTAAGCTTACAAATTAAGTTTCCCCCTTTTTTCTTGTGTTACATGATCTCTACTGCATCCTGCTAGAAGTGTTTTCCTTCTCTCCAATTATATAAAAATCTCCAGATTATACTGAAGTTACTTAAAATATGTACAGGTTGGACAAGTTTTTACAAGATGAGAAAGGGGTTTTCACTAATAAACAAAATTTTCTTCTAATGAAACATTTAGGAGGCACTCAGTTTCTCACGAGCTTCAAACATTAATTTTTTTTTTTAACTTGGGAACAGTATCAGTAGGCCACATTTCTCCAAGTTCAGTTTGTATTCTTGCAAGCTGAACAACTGCACAGCACATGGTAAACAATCCAAATGAACCTGACTATTCAGTTATTGGTTAAGTTTTGTTTTCTTATTTGACATGCCTTATTGTATATGTAAATACCTTGCCACAAATGAAAACATTTATGGTAAGACAACCTGTAGTTTCAGTGATGATCCATTTACTGAGCTGCCAGATAGGAAAATCAGAGCAATCTATCATATTTTAAACACAGGAAATGGAAGAAAAAATAGGCTGAAGTGGTAAGTTAACACTCGTATTTCCTGAAAGGCTGTGCCAGTTTAGGCATGCTTCATTCCTTATATTAGTCCTGTTGTAAGGGTACAAAAAATTGAGCAAATACAATGTAAACAGAGCCAGGTAGACTATAGCAGTAGTAAAGAACAGTATCATTGATCTGATAGGTTTAAGGCCAACTATTTATGATTTGAAATGCATCATACTTTTTCCACAGCACTTAAAAGTTAGTACTGGATGGTATTAACCAAGGGTATATGTATTCATATCTTATGTGACATATACACGTAGTTTCAGTTCTGAAAATAGAAAGTTCAAGTTTCCTTGTCCAAATACAATCAGTTTGTGAAAGACTACCTGTGGTTTCCTATACTGAACAAAGTAATATTACTATTTTAATCAATTTAGTGCAAACTGACCTAAGTCCAAAGACATACCATTCCTTGATTTTTAGTCACAACTTACCAAATGCCCCTATTTCTTTTAAAGAGACAACTATACCTTTTTTTTTTTCCTTAAAAGAACAGCAAATATATGACAACTACAATGTTGTTCTAGTCTACATTAACAAAACTTGCTGATATACAAATCAAGTTTTGGTTATGCAGCGGAGACCCATTCTCAGAATAATCCATCTCTCCATTCAATCAGTCTAGGAGAGCACAGTGCCACATTTTAGTTAGCAGGTCATCCTGGCCACTCCGTACTCCAAGCTGACAACGGCAGGCTCGGCTTTGGAGAACTCGGACACAAGCTCACTGTAACGATTGTCTGCTGTGTTGCTGCCCTCTATAGTTCTCACGCCATCATTCCCAGGGGTCGGTGGCTGCTCCTTCTTGAAGCACGGAGGGGTCTTCAGTGCCAGGACAGGACGAGCAGGTTGCTGATGTTCCTTCACAAGGACGGCATCTGACTGCCCGTTTCTCTGCTTTATTTTCTGAAACGTAGAGAATAGTTACTAGAAGTGAGCAGGGCTCTGTCGTGTTAATATTCTGCTTTGAAGGGGAGTGGATCTCCTTTTCCTGGTCAAGTCAACGTCCGCAGAACCCTGTTTACACACCTTAGGCTAGATATGTAACAGTAATGTTAAATGTTAGGCCATCGGATATGACGTTATTCCCTACAGTTCACAGCAAACACAACAAGTGTTGTTTGCTTAAAATTTGTAGCTGAGCAGAAGACAGAAAGGTTGCCTGCCAATTAGCAACCAGGGAGCTTGCTAATAGTAACTACATAGTAAGTAGACTAAAGTTGCTAATAAGTAGATCATGAGTCTCTTAAAGACAAAGCAGTTTGACACCTAAGCCTTACGTCCTCCCTAAAAACCTTAAAAAGGACTTTGGATCCAAAAACTACGAATACAGTTTGTTCAAGTGCAGGAATGCACTAAAAATACCAACTAAAAAGAAGGACTGGAGAAAAGGACCTATCCCTGCAAGCATGAGCAAGAGAATAGGAAAGATTTGGATTAAGGGTTTTCTTCAGTTGTGTGCTTTCAGTTTTTTGGTTGTTTCGGTTTGTTTGGTGTATGATTTTAATTTAATCTCACTCATCCAGTAACTGGGAGCTTGCAGTAGTTAACTGAACAGATTTGTTTGTCAATGTGTTTCTGCTCTATTAGAATACAGACTAAGCCCAGAAGATTTTGGTGTCTCCTGACACTAAGTTTTTGAAAATGGAAACAGTGGTAGCAAGCAAAGTCTACATCAAAATTTCAAACAACTACATCTCTTCATCACTCAAGTGAGAAATGTGGGCTCATGGGAATGTGGGGTCTTGGAATGAGGTTCCAGAAAACTCAGAACAAAGACTTCACTTTGGATCTTGCTTATTCTTTCGATTGCTTCATCTAGAGTTTTCATCTTGAGCTTCAATTGCATAAAACCTCTTAAATATACAATTATGAGTTGAAAAGGTGTAAGTTTAAGTGATCTGCATTCATTACATTATAGTAGGATCAGTTTAATAAAATCTTTCCTGCTAGAAAAGCTGTACTTCCTCCTTCTCCCCCCAACATAACATAGAAGTTGTGTTACCTTCCTAGCCACATATAAGTAGTAAAATTGATAAGTGATATTACTCTGAAGTTTCAGGACCTTAACTGACTACGACAGAAATATCAATTAAAAGTCACCAACTAAACCATACCAGAATAAAATCAGATACACTTGTTCAGCCTTTCCCAGCTCTTTCCTTGGCACCTAGAAATCGATTACAGATCTGATCTCTGGATTTAGCCCTGTCTTGAAATATGCATTACAATGTACATGACCTGTAATTATGGTGACTAACAACAGCATGCACCTGCACATAAAGGGAAAAAAAGGACAATACTTACTGCTTCCATTTTAGTAGCTATAATGGAAATAAAACATTTTCAGTCTCCTTGGTTAGCAACACAGCTGTAGCTACGATGGGCACATTTTTATTCAAGATTAAATTTTACAGAAATTCAACCTACATTAAACCATCTTTGATAGTAAAAGAACTTTTTCATAATATAGTTCATCAGTAAAGCAGTATAAATAGTGCCTAAGAGCAAACCATTGGTTGCACAGTCTCACATTCATCACAGAAGCATGCAGTGAAAGTCAAAGTCAACATCACATGAGTAAGTGCCAGGTCATACAGTAGTGACATTCATGTGTAAGCTAGCAGCACTATTACAATTTTAAATGTGAATTTGAAGAACAAGTCACAAGTACACACACTTCTTTTGTAATACTTACAGCTTCCAGTTCCTTAATGTCTTCTTCCAGTTGTTTATTTTGCTCACTCAAATTCATTATAAGATTGTACACAGACTGCCTGGGGTGCATACTTCGATCAAACTGATGGTACATATTTCTCCAAAACCTGCATGAAGCAGATAGTTTTAACTACGCAGGATAATTACAAAATTGAAGAAGATACTGTATCTTATTTTTAAACTTACTTAAAATTGAATGATACTGTATTAGGCTCCAAAAGAGTTAGTTCTGGCGAAAAGTCTGGATTATACAGAGGATTCAGATACTTCTTTTGTTCAGCCAAAAGGAATGGCCACAAGGAGTAGGTCTTCTCTTTCAGCCTTACAGCAAAAAGAGAGAAAATCAATACACTCACTGCAAGAGAAAGTAAAAGCTCTTAAACTCAACATAACAAATCAATCTTTTTAAAACAAAAAAAAAATTACCAGAAATACTTATAAGTCTTGATTTAAAAGCCCTTAGTGAAATCAGCTTCTTCGATAGAAGTGTCAGTTTTAGAAGTACTACTGCGTATGCTGTGCAAGTTCTTCCTGCTTGCAATAAATGATTTTAAAATACAGTGAGACAAACTGACAAAAACATTACAGAAATTTTCCAACTGAAAGCATTGGAAGACGTATTATTAATATTTCTAACTGACTTGTCTTGAGCAGGCAAAAATTTTAAGGTTATCTGAGAAGAGACTGGGGAGAGAATCAAGTGACACTTCCAAACTTAAGCCTTCCTAACTTTAGGGGGAAAAAAAGATCAAGAAAGATACCTTAACCTTCCCTATGAAAAATAAGCATGGAATTTCCCTTCAGAATTAGAAAGACTGTCTTCAGAATGCAAAAGCACAAGAAGCTGTTCCCTGATGCAGTTCACCATAATTTTCAGCACTACCTATCCTGCCTCTTTTTCTATTCAGAGCCCAAAATGAAGAAGATTCATGCAAGTTCTTCGTCTGCCAAAATAAACAGAAGACACATTACAATATGTCTGCTTACTTCAGTTCTTCTCGTTCTTTCTGACAGTTCCCAAGGAAGTTACCAAACTGGCACGAATGAACATGCTCATGGATTTGAAGGAGGAAAGCTTCATTGTACTCAAAGGCTTGTGGAAACTGCTCAGTCAGATTCCACACACTTTCTAAAAACTGGGTGAACACTGGTGAAATCTCTTTCGGATCGCCATCCAACTGACAACATCTGAAAAACATGCCATAAATAGACCGAAACTGGTTTAAGTTAGAAATAAAAAATGTCTTACTTTCAATTGTTTTTAAATGACAGCACATTAATTTAACACTTGCTTTGGTTTGGAGATTGAGTACCTAACATCAAGAAGTAGGGCAATTTTTGAATAGAAATAAGGCTATATTTAACCTGTTTTTCTGACTTATAAGTAATCACACATCTGTCTTCAGTACAGAATAGCAACACAAGACAGTTAAGTTCCTTTGTGTCTATTGCTTTCACAATCAACATTGAGAGTATATCAGCTAAAAGCAAATTATTATGCAGTAAATAGCAACAAGGCTATTGTCACAGCTGATGACAGGCAGCTCAAGAGATAAAAACAGAACTCTGAACATATAGGACCTCTAGAGGTAGGTGTGATTTCATCATTAAACTAAACAAATGTAAGCTCATCTTTAAAAATATCAAACCCAAATGTTTGATATTACCTAAACAGACGGAACATAGCTCTAGATTCGTTTTGGACTATCTGTACAGAGGTCTAGACCTAGCTGCTGTCATCAGCACTTCAGAATAAAGCACTAAAAATTTATGTCTACAATATAAATCAATTAAGCAATAGGTATTTGAATAAATAGCAATATGATGTGTTGTTTGCCGAAAATTGCTTGCTGCTAAACTACTGCAGGGCTGCTAGAAATTTAACATCCACAAGCTTAGTTCAGTTTGCTGTATACATTTTATTTTACTGGAGGAGTGAACTACCTGTCAGAGAACTTGTGCCCAAAAGAGATCCAGTCTTTCTCTATCAAGACCTAGAGGGTAAAAAAACCAAATCGTCATGTAAAATGTTACTCAATCTTACACGTATCAACTCCACAGGTTTTCTATATATTGTATCAATAAATCAAATTACTTTGTATTCTGATTAAACTGTATTAGATCCGAGACCAATTACCTACAGTAGGAACTTGTCACTTTGTAGCTTCCATTTTTTCTTGGAAGTCTTTCACAGGAGATTCTCAAAGCATATTTCTAAAATCAGTAAAAAAGTTCAGCAACTTGCTGATCATGTAACAGCTCTTAAGCCAGGCTCACTTTAAGCATAATGTTGTATGACTGCATTAGGAGATCAATCATCTTTCAAAATATGGCAAACCAGAGGAAAAATTCAGTACTGTATTCCTGCTATCTTAGCTTATAAGACCACACAATAAAATCTTTCTAACACTTACCGCAGTAAGTTTGTTAATATCAGCACTAGCTTGTCTTATCACTTTAGTCACAGTACCAAGCACCAAAAGGGAGACAGGACCACATGACCATTGCAGAAGCTTTCACAAAAGCCTAATTGAAAGCAAGGACTAATCAAAACCTAAAAAGACTAAATTACTTCCCTCCAGATTACACACATTCTTACTATTCACAAGAAATTAATCCTCTTCTAACTCTTCCTCAACTTCACTTACGCTGCTTCTAGTATTTGCGGCAGTTAGTTCTAACCAATACACTGAACTACATTCATACTACTATCCTTGAGGAGTTCCCATGACACCTTGCCTTGCTACTGTTGATTTTCCTGGTTTAAAATTTGGAATAATCATATCTAAACTCCTCTTTCTCTCTATAGAAGGATGAAAAAGTTCAGATCGCTTAAACATCCTCAGGTCTCTGTCACTGGGGGAGTTGTAAGATTTTTTAAAATGTTGATCCAGGGACAAGTGATAAAACACAGAGCTGCTGTAAGTTAGCTTTCTCACATAAGCACTTTGGAATCCTTGTATCTCATAGATAATAGGCTTTTTTAGATACAAAAGGCAAGCACTGCAACACTTCTGCAGGGTGCCTAATGCAATCTGCTATTTGTATTTCAGCTTTTTACATTTCAAATAAATGTTCTTTCTAGTAGCAAAGTATTTCTGTAAGAAATATTTATCAGCATACTGCAAATCTGATTTTGCATTTGTAACTACAAAAAAAAAAATATCAGTACATTTACACTGCTCCCTTTCACCTTCAAACACTTTACATCTTTTATTTGCCAAAGAACAATTCAACAGAGCCATAGTTAGCTTACCATGAATCCTTTGATAGTTCTGTAATAGGAATCTAGCAAGAGAGCTCCAAGAGAACAAACTTGGGAAGTCCTATCCCAGCCATCTGAGCAGTGCACTAATACACTTGCGCTCTCAACCGCTATTGCCTGCAAAACAGTGATTTCTTGATGCATGTTCTTCTCCAGACAGAAGCCAAAATTTAGCAGATAGATTAAAAATCTACATTCATCCCACACCCACACCATAGGCCATTTTATTTAACTAAGCTAAAA
>WEKX01025697.1:142463-157385 GCA_013390025.1 Pitta sordida | reverse complement strand
ATCAAATTCAGAAGCATCATGCAAGTTACCTTGACTAGGAAGACAGCAGCATCCAACACAGCTTTGATGTGACGCAGCCACCCAGAATTCTCCAAACCAGACAAAAAGTCATTGACAGACAAACCCCTTGTGCCACTGACTGAAAGAAACCAAGAGTTAAAATACTTTAAGCAGTTGCAGCTACTTAAACCCTGCAATGTATAAAGAATAACTGTACTTTGTGTCTAATCCCCTATGCTGTAAACTGATTAGAAATCTTCCAGCAAACCACCACTCAAATAGTTTAAGGGAAGGGTACTACATAATGTTCCCCATCCAGAATCCAACTCTGTAGAACTACAGAAACATCTGTGTCTTTTTGACATAGTAACCAGTGTATTTACTTGAAATGTTATCCCAAACAGGGAGCCTTGCCCTTGCCTTGCCAAGACAGGCTATGCAAGTGCCAAAGGCTTACCATAAATACCAGTAAGTAGTAGTTGCATCCAGAAAAAACATACAGCTCAGAGTAGTCAGACTGTCAGTGTCCTCACCTCCACTCTGCTTAGGAGGATAAAGCGCAGTACAAAGATATGGTGATGAAATGAAATCCATTGAGATTTTGTCTACCTCCAGACTTTACACACTACATTTCTGACTGATCTCTACCTTTCTTCTCTAAAATACCTTGAACCTGTAACAATAATGTCAACTGAGGGCAAGGAAGATGCCTTGCAGCATAGCACCAAGTGATGTAGAGGTAGACTGAAAGCTTCTCACATGGACACTTATCAATTCACAGGCGAGACAGATAACCTGGTTCTTGTACAGTTTTGAGTACCACCTCACACAGTTACAGTACTGTCCAGACATGAAAAACTTCTAACAATTTAAAAAAATAATTTGCTGGCTATAACCTCAGTTATATGTAATTCTTAGAGAAGATATGCAAGGCTGCTATCGACAAAAATATCTGCCCCTGTCACAGTGGAAGTCGACTTTCCACTAAGCTTAACAGTTGGTCTTGATGATCTTAAAAGTCTTTTTCAACCTAAATGACTTATGATTCTGAACTATTGGGCTCCAAATTAAAATAAAGGCTCTGTAGATGAAAGCCAGCAATAGGGATAGAACAGCTCCAAAATAATCTTTATCTCTGAGTATGGAAGAAAGTGAGTCAGCCGCCAAAGCAGAGAACAAAATTCACACAGTCATTCTGGGACGCAGTTTCATATTCAACCAAGTCCCCCCATATAATGAAGGCCATTGCCTCACAGAGCTTTCCTGTACCTGCACTAGATGTTTCTCAGCTTTCAGTCAAACAAGTTTCAGTACACTCCCCAGTGCTCAGGCAGATTCATAGTGCCAGGTGCTGCTGAATACTAGAACAAAGATAAGCTACCAAATAAGTACTGCAGCACCTTTTATAAAAACCATAGATCTTTGTCATCTACAAAACATCAAGAAACCCCTGAACATGAGATCTGATTTTAAAGATTACCCTGTGAGTATCTGTAAAAGCATGCCAGTTTTACTTTGTCTTTGAAAGAGCATCATTAGGCAAGAGTTCAACTTCTGAAAGGTCTAGCACATGAATCAGCTGGGAATTATCTGATCCTTTCAGCCAGCTCACACTCTCTCCACACCAGTGGTTCAATAAACCTGTTCAATCACAACAGTACAATAATAGGTTTAGCACTCTAAGGTAAGGGAAAGAAACTAAAAATAGTCAGGTATCTGGAAATCCAAACATCTGCAGGGAAGTGATTGGCCAGACTAGGCAATGTCTAGAAGCACTATTCATGGCAGCTCACCCCCACATTCTGTAGCTTATGGTTTAAAGCACAAGCTTTCCAGCCTTCAGTTTGTTTTCACCCAGATACTGCTGTCAAAATCTCCTTTTGATCACAATTTTCAGCTTGACACAAATATTTCACCGCTAGATTTCTGTATTTCTATAAACGGAGGCAGAGATAAGAAGGCATATGTTGAGTCCAAAGAGTTCCTTTCCATTTCTGTTAATTAACATAGGCATTTTTATACTACTTTGTGATTGAATAAAGAAATTGCACTGACACTCTTCCAACACTTATATGATGAAAAAAGGTAACTTTCCAGCTCCTTAGGGTTTTTTAAAGGGTGAAAGACAATTCATGGTACCACTAGGATGGTTAGCTATTTCACTATGAGTATAATTTAAGATAGTGTTGACTGTATGGATCCCATCAGTAAATCATAAACCTTTCAAGTCCCAAAACTTCATTATTCCCTTGTCTGTCCTTATTCATACTACTGCTTATTCAGGCAGCAGTTCAAGGGGTGACCAGACCTGCAATCTGAAGCACAGTGGGTTGCTGATACCACAATGTAGTCCCGTCACAAAAGAATGCTGGGAAAGTATTATGTCTTATATTCTGCTTTCAAGTGGAATCATCAGATTCTGAAGGAAATTCTGACGCAGAACCAAGGAGCAGGATGCATGCCAATGAATGAATAACAGTGGTTTGTTATAAAAAGCCCAAACAACTGAGGACAGTCCCAGTTACAACGGCCCTTAAAACAAACAAGGTCATTGATACCACACTCCTGATTTGAGAACATTCAGTTCACCATGTCCAGGGAAAGATGAACACAAAGAAACATTTTCCTCTTTTTAAGCAATGAACCAGGGGTCTGAAGAGTAATTTATTGGATACACCTCCAAATCTTAAGGGTCCTTCCTACCCCTAGAGATGTTTCTACTTTCTAGAGTGGCATTCAGCAGATCTAGTGAATTATACAAACTAAACAGAGGCAGAACAACTATGTACATTTACAAAAAAAAAACCAAACCCAAACTGATCTGGAGAACAACCTAATAGATATCAATTATGATTTCATTTCATTTGAGTTTAAATAAACCAAGTCCCCACACAAGGAAAAACTAAAACATATTCTATCCTTAAAGAAAGCTACAGAAACATATTAAATAAGTACTGTTGGTGGGGTGCTAAGTTAAACCAAAGAAACATGAAGTCTGCGCAGCTCAACTGTGTGACACACACACTTCTGCATCAGACCTCATCACGCAGGAGCAGGCCTCTTGAAAAAAGTAAAAACAACAATATTTATTAGCAGGTTTTCTAGAACTGAAGATATTACTAAGACAAAGAGGGATTATGTCAAATCTAAAAAATTAAGCTCAGGATCACGTTTCTCATCTTTCCCTCAGAAAAAGTACATGCAGGAATAACCAGAAAAATACACATTATCAGCAGGATTCTGTTCAGAGTGCCTGAAGAATAGGTTAGCAGCACATACAGGATCCACCAGAGTGAAGTAAGACTACATAATTAGTCTGAGATTACTTGACTAATGTAGCCAGAATGCCTTCATCAACACAGGCTTCCATACAAGAGTAAGCCTTCTCCGTGACTGGAAACACTTGCGTAATTCTCGAAGCCAAGCACTTATGCATGTACTGCTCGCCAGGTGTGGAGGCCTGACTTCTGCCACTGTATTCTAATCTCAGTATTAGTACTCCACAAACCATCCTAAATTTTCTCTCAGCTGTTTACCTAATTAAAACATTAACAGAACAATGAACATCCCTCTGCCTTTCCATTTTCACCACCATGGAGAAGTGGCACACATTTCCCTTGCTCCCCTCCCCTACAAACACCTACAAGCACTAAAGTGGCTCACCAGGTCAGAGAGTTCAAATTTCATACAGATCACATCCTTATTGCAAATTGTGCAGAACAAAGTGCTCCTTGAAGAACTGATACTTTGTACATGAAAAGTTATGTACAGACACACTATTTTGTGTATTTCTATCACTCATGTTTATACTTGTACATATAAGACATAGCAGTCTTCCCACAAGCCACTGACATACAAATCAAGTTCACTCAAGATATATGTGCCATTCAATTTTCTTCAGAACAGCTCCATTCACTGGGTTTACAGTTTGAAGGTAAAGATTTAAGGTAATTCATTACCACAGAGCAAACAACAAAACATAAAGCTGGAATAAAAATACAGAAGTATCAATGCAGCTTGTATAAGCTATTATTAAAGACTTCAGAAAAATACTTATCCTATCTTCACATGCATTATGATATTCAAATTAAAACATACCTTCCAGAAGTTTTTGTAAGCTGGATCTCATTACATGAATATTTTCGATGCCAACAAACTGGAATCTAATGTTAGAGTAGTTGTCCTCATTCTCATAGCCCTTCCCAGCAGCTCTGTTTGCCATTGCATTAAGCTTAAAGGAGGAAAACAAAAATACTGATAAACAGTACTTGAAATAAAAATACCTAATTAAGAAACAAGTCATGCAATTTCAGTGGAATACATCGAGGAAAAAAACCACAGGAGCACACAGTTTAGACAGGTTCCAATATACAGGATGTGGCAAATCAGCTTGAAAGCATTGAAGTCTAAGAAAGGGATGGTAAATAAAGCCCAAGCTCTATATTTAGAATGTTGGATAGTAATTTCTTATTCTCTCCTCGAAATTCCCACCAACAAACCCTCACTTGTTTCCAAACATTTCTGAGCAAAGACACTACAAAAAAACCACCTAAAAAGGAAAGAGTAAGACCCAGACTTTGCAGCTCCTGTGCTCAGATATCTGAGTGAAACGAATACCGACTGAAATGCAAATGGCTTTAAAGAGTGAGTTACCCACACATTCCAACACAGGTCACAACATAATTCAACTTAATAACGTAACACAATTCAATTTAATTAGACAGTGATGAATTATGGTGGTGAGGCAATGGAAAACACTGTCCAGAGAGAGAAGCTGTGGATCGTGGAAGTGCTTAAGGCCACAGGGATGGGATGGAGCTCTAAGCAACCTGACCAGGGAGATGGAACTAGATGATCTTTAAGGTCTCCGTTGACTCAAATCATTGTATGCCCACCTCGGAATGCTACAACAGAATTTTCTTTACTTCTTCCTTGCTAAGACCGACAGTTTGCTCAGATCATTTACACAAAACACAGTACCCCCTCCTGCTCCAAAAGAAACCCCAACACAGCTCACCACTTCATGAATTTCATTTCAGTTAAAATTACTTGGATCCCACTCAACTATGTACTTCTTAACTGAAGTTTTAAGTACATTTTCAAATGCACCTCCCCAAAACTTCAGTAGCATATTCAGTGAATTTCAGCAGAGTCCTGAGGCAGGTTCAACTTTTTTAAGAAAGTAAGTAATTAAACACCTGAATAGAGAGGCCTAACCTTATCTTTGTAAGATTTTGCTCATGATGGACTCATACTTCACTCCAATTTTTTTCAGAATTACACTATAGCCCTGTACCCCAATGTTCAGGAAAAGAGGCTTGTCTGTAGAACCTGAAGTACATACCTTTGGCCTGGTATCCATGACATACATGTAGCGGTTAGAAGGATTTGCTTTACTGATGGCTTGCAACATGTGCTCGTCTTCCAGGCACCTGGCACTGAAACCAGAGAGAGGTTGACTGCATCTGCAAATTGCAGCCTACCATAGAAAATAAAGAAAAAATTGGCATTACTTTAATACCTGTAGGCAAAATGATTTACATCATTCTAAAAAGACATGGAAACAAACTGTTTTATTCAGCAGATAACATCACTAAACTGAATAAAGTTCAGGTGTTCCAACTTCTTAAGCCAACTTCAAACACAGTATCTATAACTTAAATACAAGGGTTGATCAAAACATTTCTTCAGGCTCATCTACACAGGCAACAGATCAGTTTCCACATAGCAACTCACCAAAAATATAGCATGGATAAAAGTGCACTTGAGGAAAGCAAGTTACTTCTTTAATATGGAATTAATTATGTTTGGTTTTACCAATGCAAGTATGATTTTATTATCGCAAGTGCAATATGTTATTATCTAATGTCATTTTCAATATATTGTATTTCAGAAAGTATCAGATACATCTTCCAAAAAGTAATTATCTTCAACTGGTTACTTAAGGATTTCTTTTAAACTGGCTCAGCTTAACTCAGCATCCTGTTAGGCACCACTAGTGTCAGCTGTATTTAAGGTCATCACGAGTCACACCATTCCCACACAAGTCACTGCACTTGAACCTCCTTAAGTACATCCCTGAACTACTGCCAAGTGTTGAGAAATACTTTTCAGCAATTTTCACAATACAAGGAAGACACATTATACCTCTTTGTTTTTATGATAATACGACAACACTGGGAATCTTCCTTTGCTTCTGAACTTGGAGCTACCAACAATAATGGGCTTGCTTGCAGTTCTGGGAACATAAAGTTCTCTAGGATAGGTTTCACAAATCTGAAAGACAAAGATACACGAAATAATTTTATGCGCAAGGTACAAAGCCTATCCTAGTCTTACTGTATTCAATTTGAAAGATATTAGGTGAAATAAGAGACAAAGAAAAACACTAACATTATACNATGGAAGGGCAGAGAGATGGTTCCTACCCTGGATCTGTTCAGAAATACCAACCTGCCTGGTTTACCCCTACCCTATGTTCCCCCTTTTTCTCCTGGTGGAAAAGGGAATATTACATCTATTGTAAGAGAAGGAGGGGTGGGGGGAGAAAGGTTGCCTTCTAAATGATGCTTCTCTTGCAGTTCTGAGCTTGTTAGTTAGAAAATAAACCCTTTATGTTCTTTATTTATAGTTTTGCCTTGCTTCTTTTGCCTGTGACCAGTTTTATTTTATTTTCCAGTTTTATTTCCCAGTTTGTTCTTTTTAGTTTTCTCCTTCAGGAGAAGTTGGGGTGGGTCTCTGGCATCCAGCCAGGGTCAAACCACGACATATATGTAAATAGTAACTCAGAGGAGGAGACAAGCAATAGATGAAGTAGTATCCAAGTTATACAGCCAAGTACTGCCATACTGGCATTCACTCTCAAGGATGCAATTCTTCAGTAGAAATGCTAAGAATGGGTTTCAAATAAAAGATTGAAGCTAAATCCCTCATTTTTTTGTATTTGAAGACTACAAAGTAAGATGAAATCTAATGTGGAAGTCAGCCACTCCACCACACCCAACACTGCAAACACTGAAGTAGAGTCCTGCTCAGTCAGGAGAGATCTCAAAGCTGCAGAGCATCAGAATTGCCGGGGCTGAACTTCAAACAGCTAAGTATACTCTAGAAACAATCCCAAAGAACCCAGGCATCCATGCACACATACTCTTCAATGGAGAAAATCTGGGAAAAAACTTCAATTACAAAGTTGTGAGATTGCACACTGATTAAGGAGATAACTCTCTCTACCTGCAAGTTTTTGCTTACACTGCAAGCCAACTGATTTCAGAGTATTAGGCTGTTTTCTGTAGGCCTAGAATCAGAGGATAAAGCAGAAACAGATGCAGAACAGAACATGTTTCCATTATAACACTTACCTTATAATCACGATTTGCATCAGACAACTGCCAGTAAGCATTTGGCACTCCCATTCTCTTATATTCTTCTGCTAGATCAATCAGCTGCCAACCTTTGGCTTGCTCAGATTCATTTTGTTTTGGATTATAGGAAAAGGCATAGAGTTCTTCATATTTTGCTAAAAGGTAAAGAAAATTAGAAAATAAAACGAATAAATGGAAAGTTTCAGGATTCAAGATTCACAGAAGCAAGACTAAGTAGATACTTGACAAGCCTGAAATACTTATTCTACAACTGTCCTAGAAATACAATTACAGATACTTAGAGTTAGGTTATGAGACCTCTCTGGAGCGTGTTTGCCCTTTTTCAGAAAAGACATTTCTAAAGCCGCTAAGAGGGAAAGCATAGGTCATAAAATGGAGACTGACAACACTGAACAAGGCAAAAGGCAGAATTATTACAAGACCTTACAAGAGCTGAAAGAACAAGTTATTTTGGGAGGCAAGAACTGAAATTTACATCTACTGACCTAAAAACCAATAATTTTTAAAGTTTCCTTGAAAACAAAAAAGCTTTCAAATTTTTTTCTTCCTAATACACTAGTCAGTCACCACAGATGACATTTTACACTGCTTTAAATGCAAAGCACCAGTTACAGAAGTCTCTTGTAAAGCTGAATTAGTAGTGTTATTCTAGCATCAAAACTACAGCTTTATTTTTGAAACTGCACGAAATTACGGAGTAACAACTTAGTATTTGCTTAGTAGCTTTTTATCTATGGAACACAGTTACAAGTGTTACCTGTTCTTGACAGTTGAAGCAAAGAGTTATAAATATCATGACAATCTCTCTCTCTGGGAACAACAAAGTGAACTATCCGGAAGTTCTTGCACTGGATGACAAGAGGGCAGCCAGAAGTAGTCAAGGGAAGCTTTTCCACTGCAGCAATGTGATGATGTAGTATCTGTGACACACAAAAAAAATCATGGCATAAGTGCACTGGTGAAAAATAAGAACAGCACACTCTTTAGGTCAGCAGACACAAGACACATTAAACAATACTGAATATGGATTTTGACTAATTTTGACAATCGATTATAAAAAGAAATACATGTTAGATGCAGAAATCCAATACTGACATTTTGATCAGGAAACAATACTTATCAAATTTAATTATTCTCTTCTTTCATTTTGAAGGGTTACCTAATGTTTGTAAGAAAGAGTAAATATCCCTCTAAATGCAAAAGTGAGATGCAAAACTCCACAGCAGTGGTTCAGTTTTCTTTAACTTTGCTAACTTACATGCTTAAATCTAATTAGGCAGCGTGTACACAGGATATCTTTCTGCTTTTTAAGGATCTACAGAAACATAATTCAGAATTTTCAGGCAAAACAAAGCAAGCCAGGGGAAAAAAAAAATCAAAGTATAAGAGAAAGTTTTAGAATTCCAGTATTTAACATCTACTGAATGAGCAGGAGATAAGGAAAACATCTCCTGTGTTATGTAAACATGACAGTCTCTCAGGTAAATGTTTTTTGACCACCTTAACAGAAGACAGTCACAGCAATGGACAGACAAAAGCCCTCCATAGATTTATCTGTGTGACAAATCTATACAAGATTTACGTAAATACATATATTGAAAGTAACAGCTGTTCAACTCTGTGAAGAAAGGCAGAGACACATTACCTCGACTGAACAAGATGTTCTTGACAGAATTTCAATTACTTCACTGACGTAATCAACTCCTCTTAAATATTGATCAGAATTTGACAGACATCTGAAAACTATGCTGCCAAATATGCATTTACTAAGAGCCTATATCCTGGAGACATGATGATAATTATACTTGGTACTTGCATTATCATCAGAAATAAAGCACTTGGAGTATAAATTCAAACTGAAACCTTTTAATGTAGTGCAGCGGGAGACACAAGCAAGTAATGCTTCTAAAGCACGCTCTCCCCAGAAACTCATTTTCTTTGAAAGGGTAACAGTTTGGTTTGTACAAAGTTGTGTGCTGTATACAACAATAACAGAAAAATACATTTTCTTGAAAGCACCATGAGGCACTTAGATAACCAGGACAGGATTAAGGAAAAACCCACAAAAATACACCCACAGAAACAACAACAACAAATTAATGCTAGTGAAAGGTGATTCCATCCTGGAAAGTGAAAGACTTAAGGCACTAACTCAAGCCAGGTAGGTGGGCTCCAGTGGAAGGCCATCAGGAAGTCCTGATGACCACGTGTGCCATCAGTGCACTGAACAGAAAAACTAATGGGAATTACTGAACTAGCCAGGTTTGACTGTACAACATTCATACTGCTCAACAGGAAGCTGCACCCTTTCTGAACTGTTTTATTCCAGAGATGAATACTTGTGAAGAAACAGCTGATTACTACTCTAAAAAAGTGCATATCATCTTCAGTATTTCACCAAATCCTAGAACTTTGCACTTTTGCTGTCTCATTTAACCTAGACAGAATCTAATTACAAGGTAGTGAACACAGAAATTTTAAATCCGATGCTTAAACTATCAAGCAGTCTCCCACTCCTGCATTTGAATCACAGTGCAAGTTAGTTATTTAAAGAAAAGCACGACACATTCACCCAGGAATACAAGTGAAGGCTACAGAAGGAATCACAGCAGCTTTAACGGAAGTGAACATTTGCAACCCTACTTGATCTCCACTGCAGCGGTGTCCTGTCAGAGCATAATCTGCAAATCATTAACTTATTATGATACCATAAAGGAGGAGAGTAGAGGGAATAAACAAGAAGAACATTTTAGTAAACAAATTCAACTTTAGATGAGGAAGAACAAATGCTTTCTAGCCACAACCATTCGTTATCCTTACCCATGTCTCTCTCTGGCTCGAATCTATGAATAATAGATGAGTTGCTGTAAGGTACAGAGTTCCCGTCAGTGACTTATTGCTTGTGCTGAACCTATCTAGTAATTTCACTTGCTCTACCTGTAACAAAAGAGGGGAAGGGGAACAAAACTTTATTTTTATCATTGTTGCAGCAAGTAGAACCCTAACTTAGCAAAAGTTCCGTCAGTTTGTGCAATAATTTTGATAATTATAGAAAACACAGCACGCTCAAGGCTATTCAGGACAAACTGTAGTGGTCACACAAGCTTTCTGAAGACTGTTTAAAATATCCTCTTTCAATACAAAAGTGCATAATGAAGGCAGAATGTTAGGCTCATCAGAATACCTAACCCATACATATTGACTATTGTTATTTACTCGTAAATGAGACCAGGATATAATTTTTTTAAAAGTAAGAATTATTAACTATTAAGCTTATAGGCTGATCCCTCAAATGGAGCAAACATGCACTAACAACTTCCTATTACTGAGATGCCAGCAGTGAATAAAGAGTTGATCTCAGCAAGATGCTTTGTTGGCTCTCTGCAGACTCAAAGCCATAAAGATTATGTTCTTCTGACTTCAGTCTTCATTATGCACTGTCTTTTATATAATCCCCAACTTAAAAAATCTAGAGCATCATCACTTTGCCTCATAGTCAAAGAACACGCTAATGAAATGCAGGTATTATACTAATGAATATAAAAACCCACAGAAATTCAAGGACTGTGCCGGTATTCAAAGCAGACATTTCAACCTTGAGTCTTGCAAGGGCAAATGACTCCTACTATTCCATCAACATTGTTAACTCAATCCTAAGGAAAACATTTGAAAAGGAAGTGATTTCTAGACAGCCTGCAGATAGATACGTAGCAGCATTCTGCTGCTCAGAACTTCAAGAGCTCCAGAGTTTGCTTTCTTTGAAGCAAACGTTCCATGATTCTTCGTGTGCAACAACGGGAAAGGCAAATGCCTTATCATCATGCATTCCTCTATTGCTTGCCAGCACCATCTCATTAATGCCAAGTTAAAGCTCTTTGCCACCATTAAGTGCACGGCAGAACTCCAAAAACTTCCACAGCAGCAAGACCATCAGGTGAGGTGACTAGGAGAGCTCACATCCACTGTACTGATGTTAAGCCATTTAATTCATATGTACAAACTTATTTATCTACTAAAAGCACATACAACACAGAAAAAAATCCTGTTTTTTCAATTAAAATATTTTTAATAATCTAACAAGGTAAGGCCTAATTTTGTTTTTGAAGGTTAAAAAACCACTTAATGAATCCAAAATACAGTAGAGGAAATAAAAAAGTATCTACTCTAAGTAACCAATACTATGATATTCTAGATTTGAGTTTATAAAGCAAACAAATTGGAAGCTACATCCATCGGTACTTCAAAATATATATTATGCTGAAACCGGCAAAGCATCAGTCTTCAGATAAAGAGCAGTGTAAGTGAATATTGCACAGTCAAAACATAGGATTCGTATCGGGCAAACCTGCAGTAATTATTGCTCAGGTACTTGGCACTGCACCTCCCCAGCAAACTGAGAAGTGCACAGAAACTGCTCCAGTTTTGTTCCAGTGACACAACCCACAAAATCCTGGCATGTGGGGTCCCATTCTCCTCCATGTAACAAGGCAGCTGTCCTCAAAATTAGGTGAGTGCAGGCTTTACTGCTCCAGCTTCCTTTTACATAGGTAGTCCAAGAATTCCGAAAGCTAAATTGCCGATACGCTTTTCATAAAGACAACTGACATGTAGTTTAGGTTCAGCCTCCACAGATTTTTTTATGTTTATTTAAACTTGACTCAAGCCAGTTTTAATGAGTACTAAGCTAATTATACACTTCCTTGGTTGATTTTTGCCTACTAATTGTAAAGTTTGGCAACTCCTTAGTTATGAAAAAAAGCCATCAGTTTCAGAGATGAAGGGTTTGAGAGATTAAGTGATTGAAGACTGTTTTCACATGCACCAAAACCCAGTCACAAAGATAATGTAAATAGTCAGAAGCAATATCCTGACAGTAATTAGCTAGTGCTAATAGATTAATTAGTTTTTAAGCCAGTAAGAATTTGAACACTACCTCAACAAGTATATAGAACATTTACAGGCAAAGAGTCACCAAAAATTTATCATTAGGGGTTACATATTAAAGGAAAAAACCTCAAAGAATTGTTTCCATGGAGAAGACAAGTTGAAACAGAAATGGAAGCTGAAACTACACTTTTGAAGGTTTGCAACAAAAAAGCTGGAGGATGAAATTAGACCAATTAACCCAGGGCAAAACCAATTACCCAGATTTTTTCATTATAACTTTGTATGACATTCAGTGAAATTAAGTGTTTTCCCTTTCCCATTTAAACATCAGGCTTGCAAATATAAGTTTAAGATTTAGCAGTCAAGCTAAGCAAAACTTTCCATCTCCAGTAGAAAACCAAGCAGTATTTTCAATAAAACAGATTGGGCTGAAGACTTTCCAGTCTTTTCTACTATGCCTTGCTTTAAAATATTTTTAAGGACAATTCAAAGATTCACTGCAAAACTACAATATTCTTATTTGTAATTTCACCACCCCATTTTGTGAACCGATTTTCATCGCTTGTCGCTACATAAGCATAAAATTCTCAGAAGTGATTTGTAAGTTGACGTCACTTCTTTATTCAACATAAATATGTTGGACAGTTTAACATCACAAAAAGGGAAACTTCATTCCAGATAGCTATGCTGGCAATTCTAAGGCAATTTTAACTTCAGGATTTTCAGCAAACTGAAGTTTGAGGAGTTATAAAATCTATTTCATCACCTTCCTTGTGGGTCCCTTCCAATTCGGAATATGCCGTGAACCTTCTCCCAGGGAAAACAGTTGCCCTGCACAACAGTTCATTTGTGCAAGACTGCACTGTTATCTTAAGTTTATTTCACTATGACTTTAAACAAAAAAATTGAAAGGACAAGAGTGCTGTCAGATTAGAAAAAGCAGCTATGCTTCAGATCAGGTGGAGTGAGATCCAACTTGAATCCACACACAAACTGAACTTCCAAGACCTACAGCACAGGTTGCACTTCAGTTTTCCTGTAACTGTCATACTCATTTATTACCACCTAGCCCATATGATTTTAATCCATCTGGATATTTAATCAAACAACAGCTCACAGAAAGCTACATGAACATCACATTTGTAACAAAATGAGTCACGCTATTTCTAGTAATGACATTCATATTTTCAGAACAGATGATTTTTTTAATGAATTATAAAAATAATTGCTTCAAGTAGTAAGTCCTGTATCTCTCAAGCTGTGTTCAGAGCTCATTTCTCTCATCAGTTATATTGCATATTACGCTTTCTTGACGGCAGGGCCCCAAAAACACATAGAAAAGAAGTCAGCTACTTTTCTAGGCTCAGTTTCTGGTTTGAAACTTAAACTGCTCTTCTGATCATCAAGAGCCTTTGGCTCTAGACCAACCTTCATTTTGAAATTAGCTACTGACTGTAACAACACAATTCTAGGTTCCCAAACAAGGAGTTTCAGCTTTATAAGTAAACAGGCTGAAAAAGTAACTTCAGCTTCAATCTGTCATCTTGGTGCAAGTTTACTCCGTCCAGTGAACTGAAGCATCACTAACAGTAACCTCATAGGAGGCTTTCCTCCCGTTTTACTCGTAAGCGTACAAACGCGTATGAAAAATGAACGCAGCTATACACATTCATATAAAAGTTATATACGTACAAGCTATTACTCAAAAAATTTAAAAGCCTGCTCCTTTTTGCAATTACTGGTTATATATCCACTACATGGAGCTGAAGTATGACCACCCCTTTTCTAAGCATTACCATAAATCAGACTGCTGAGCTCAGGAATTAATCACCCGACAATTTCCAGCACAAAACAGAGAAGGGCAGTCATTTCAGCAGCCCTCGCAGTCAGGGCTGATAATTGTTATTATATTATACATTGTCAGGACAACGTATCGCTTTTCATAAATGCAAGGTGAGGAAAAAGACCAGTAGAAATTTAGAACTATAAAAGCTGTGAATTAAAAGCTTAGTCAAAAAGTAGTTACAACATAAAAAAAAAAGACTTGTGTGTTTGGGGTTTTTGCAACTTCACTACACAAAACGAGACTAGCATACTACTAACAATAGAAAATAAAGACTCAGGGAAGTCGAGAATGTCAACTTCAGCTTGGCCGCTGGGGTTTTTCTTTCACAGCCCAATACACTGCACATGCACCGACGGCATGAGTCCTCAAAAACCCACCCCCGAGCCTTCAAAAGGGAAGAAACAAAAGCCTTGTTTTCACACCCGACTTGGCCCCAAAGCCAGAACGAGCCGCACGGAACCACATCCAGGGCACACAGGCCGAGTGCAGCCCCATCCCACCGCCCAGAGAAACAAATCCCCGCTCCATCGGCATTTCTGCCGTCCCTGCCGAAGCGGGGCCCCTGCGGAGCAGCACATCCCGAGCTCCCACCCGGAGCTGCCCGCCCTCCCAGCGGCACCCAACACAAAACGGCAGGAGAGAACAGATGAACCACCACCAGCACCACCACCAGCACCATCCTCGACGGCAGCGGGCCGGCCCTGCCAGGCGGGTACTCCCGGCCCCAGAGTCGCGGCCGCCCGCCCCGTACCTTGGTGGTGCGGATGTGCTCCATGGCCGCACCCTCCGGCCCGGCCGCCGCCGCCG
>WEKX01025697.1:124296-138622 GCA_013390025.1 Pitta sordida | reverse complement strand
TGTGGGTTCGATCTCTGTACGGGCGTTAGCTGGGGAGTTGGACTAGATGATCCTTGTGGGTCCCTTCCAATTCATAGTATTCTGTGTGTGATTCTGTGTGTGTGTGAATTAGCATTGTGAGGGGAAGAGAATAGAAGATGATGATCTTCAAGGTCTTTTCCAACCAGATCTATACGGTGAATGCTGTGAACATTTGGATCTGAAATAGATCCATTTAATCCCTGGATTAAATGGCAGTACATATTGCTTTTTGGAAGCCCATATGAGAGGGAACAAGTTTTCCGAGGTACTCGTAATACTGTAAATTTTGTGGTCATGACAGATTAATGACTTTCTTGTGTTGCTTGTGCTTGATTTGGGGGGGGGTGTTTGAGGGTTTGGAGTTCCTTTTGATTGATATTTGTTTATTTTAATTCCCACAGTAAAGCTTCTGTGGACTTGGTAAAGAGTTTAAGTTTCTTTTGCTTCGTGCCTCTTCATGCAGGTTTCCTGTGATTAAAATGAGCACGTTAAAATAATATTTATTTATTCAAAAACATTCTTCTAAATGTACTGAAGACTCGTCTTGTTGATCTGCACTTGTTAAAAACTATTGAACTGAAATATCTTCGTTGGGTTTTTTGTGGGTTTTTTCCCCAACTGGCTTTTTTATATCTTAAAAAGTTTAATAGATGCTAATTAATAGCAGTGTGGTACTCTGTGTTTTTATTTATTTGTTCTTACAAGCAGGACCAGTCTTCAGGGCTGTTGGTCCAGCACTACCACAGAGGAAGAGGCTTTTTGCTGCTTCTTGAACATCCTTGTGAGATGACTTGATCGAGAATGTTTAAAATTTTAAGAAACTGTTCTTGTTCTGAGCTGGGTCTAAAATCGTACTGCCAGGTTTTGGGAGAAAAGAAGCTTTATTGTTTAGTCCAAGTATAAATGTTATTCATCGATGTGACCAGCCCAAAGCCTCTGTGACATGCCAGCCTCTCTAATTCTCACGTTGCACAAGTAGCTGTTCAAGTACTTACACTTCTTGTAATTGATGTTCTTTATTGTATGTTTGGGGCAGGTGCAATGCTTTGTTCTAGTTTTAAAATTAGAATTAAGATCCCATTTGGGTGACCTAAGAAAGGTCTTCCATCTGTGGTGAGTTGATAGTCCTTCTGGCCCGTGCTTTCTCCGACTGGTGAGAGTGCTGCCGTTGCTTTATTCCTACATTTTGGATTCTTCGTGTCTTAAAAAGAAATCCAAACAAAATGCCACTTTGTTTTATTTGGGTTGGTTTAGTTTGGGGTTTGGGTTTTTTTTTTTTTTGGTCCTCCTGTAGTGCAGAATGGCATAGTTTGCACTTTAGCTTTTTTATAAATGAAAAATTTTCACAGAATAATCTTTTTCTGTACTGCAGAAAGATGAGAAGCAAACTCTTGACTAAGGAGAGAAGCACCATGTTGCATGTTTAAGTTCACAGCAGTTAGGTCATGATACTGTAGTTAGGCATGTTGAAATTTTGGAATTAAAGAAAGCTGAAATGCTTTGGATCCTGTGGGACAGTTAGTGTGTCTGCCTTTCTTAACTTTTTGGCCACTCATCTTCCCGAACTATTTCTTTAGGAATAACTCACACCTAGATTTTCAACTTGCAACCAACTTTTGCTGGACTTGCCATGATCAATTTTATGGATACAGTTTGAAAAGGTTTAATGCAAAAGCTAATTATAGCCTTTTTGTTGTTTAAAGGATGTACTTTTTTGTTTAAATTATGTTGGAAGCTGCCCTCATACAAAAGCAGAGAGGACATAAAGGAACAGTGAGAGAATACTGAGCACTTAAACCATAAAACACTCCGTGACAATTGTTACCCTGAAGTATAAATTGCATTTTGTTTCATTGCTACTGTAATACTTTTGCACAATGTGTTTAAGTTAAAGAAAACTTACCTTGCTTCTAAAAAGACTCACAAATGGGAGCAGGAAGTGACTACAAATAAATCATTCGCCTAGTCTTTCATCAATTAAGAACAAGATTTTTTAAATCATAGAGTCATCTGGCTGTGGTTGGAGATAATAATGTTTATTGTATTTTCCTGTGCATTGTGCAATAACTGTTCTGTGCTAAATGTGAAGCTTGTTCTCTATTTGCCATGAAACCTCTAAAATGTGTAGTTACCCAAAAGAAATTAAGACTCCTTAATTTTTCGAATGATGACTCATCTCTGAATCTCTCCATCCTTTCTCCTCTTCACCTGTGAACATAGCTCTGGAATTGGTTTTCTGTAACTTTCTGACAAGTAGACAGAAAAGAAAGTAGGGTACCCGTGGGTCCTCTGTGGTTGGCACCTGTACAGAAGGATCATGTTTTGGCTAGAAAACTAATTCATACTTCTGTTTATTTTAATGGTGAGATAGGGCAAAGTTGTGCTGTTGATCTGAGTGATTCTGTGTCTCTGCTTAACACTTCAGAATGAAATAAAGTAGCACTAGTTGAGGTTTCTGATCAGAGGTAACTCACCAAAGTTGTAACCTGCTTGGAAAAGATCTCCTTTCGTATTTGTTGTTACCTTTGTGCTCCCACTACAGTTTGTTCTCCCATTTCAGTAGTGTGGGGAGAATTTAGGCAGAACTAATGAGATGATCTAATGGAGAAAAGTTCAAATTTCCCAGTGGTCTATCAGCAAGGAGTTGGTCAGCTGGGTTGTTTGTGGTTTGGGAGAATAGGTGATGGCATGCAAAAGAAATGGAAATAAGGGGTGGTGGTGGATTTTTTAAATTTTTGAAATACGTATAATTATTGCTAATAGTCTTTATTTTGTAATAGCTCAACAGGAGGACTTAATTTTGGAACTCTGGGCTCTTCCACTGCTACAGCAACTACATCAGCTCCTTCAGTTGGCTTTGGGAGTGGACTTTTTGGATCAAAACCGACCACTGGCTTTACACTAGGAAGCACCAGTACAGGTAGAAAGGAATTCTTGTACACCAGAAATTTGATTCAGCAGTGAAAAAATAAATTATATGAACACAAAGCTGGATGATCATAATGAGTTTTCTATTTTACAGTAGTATGTAGGTCTGTAGCTCAGGATATTACTTACATGGTTCGGTAAAACAGCTTCATTGAGCAGTTTGAAAGATCAGACATTGAGAATTATGCAGTCCCAGTGCAGCAGAAACACAAATGAAATTACCACAAAACTGCCTGGCTATGTGTAAAATGCTCTATAATGGGAATCCTGGTGCATTTTAGAAATCTTAACTCCTCATCCAGGATGCCCAAAATTATGATTTAAGGTATTTGAGGCATATTTTGATCTAAAAATTAAATCTAAAATATTATTTTAAATCATTGTGAGATTGTTAGCATTTGTAATGCAACATATGTAATCTTGCAGTAGCAAACATTCATAGTTTTGCTGTTTGGAGGGTTTAATGCTAGCAATACTCATGGAGGAACTGGGTATTTTCTTCAGCCTCTGAACATAACGTTTATTATAGGAGTAATGGAGTACAAAAGAATAAAACATTTCTGACTGGAGATATGTTTTTTCAGCCATCAAGCAGATGTAACTTAATGAATTTTATTTTGGGTCCAATATTGCTGGACAAAATGGTCTTTTTCTTCTTGTATGAATATGCTTATATGAATAGATAGGGAATGTTCCAAGAATCAATCTACTAGAAATAATTTCAAGAGGAGACCAAAAACCTATATTACTGTGGTTGGCTATGCTGGGGTGATTTTCTTCTAGCTTGCAATGATTTGATCTTCTAATCAGAAGATCATGAAATGGCATAACACTGTGTTTGAATAATCTCTTTAAATTACCAATGGGGCAGAAATCCTAAACCAATGCGCACGATTTTACAAGGACTTTGGACTCTATAATCCTCTTCATTGTACTGTAAATCAGTTAGTTTACACTGTGATGTTATGTACTACCATATGGCTGAAAAAAACTTGAAAAAGTACTAGTTGGGGGGGGTTTGCTTCATTTGTTTGAAATTTCAGACAATTTGCTATTCTTCTCTTAACATATGCTTCAATGTTCAGAGTTTCTTATAAAGAAAAATCATTGTTTTTGAAGTCAGTTATTCTTTGATTTGTGCTGCTGGTGCTTAAAAAGACTGTTTTCTATGTTAATGTTTTATTTTCAACACACTACAGGAAAACTTGTAAAATAGTTGTCTCATAATGTTGCATTATTTCAGTGCTATGTTTCGTGTTTTTACTGTCATAACCTCTCTGTGGTCTTCAGTCACTCTTCTTACTCTCTTTGTTCTCGTCCTTAAAGCAGGGACAGCAACAACTCTTGCTACAGGACTGGCACTAGGTAAGGACCTGATTGGATTTTAATGTTACACAGGCCAAAAAAAAAATCCCCCGATAGATTGTCCTTTCTTTCTTGTAATGTAGAGAGTTAGTGCTCATATGTGAGCTTTTCTCCCACTACTAATTGCAGCCTCCTTTGCAGCCCAAATGTTAAGGCTGCAAACCAGAGTGGAGCCCTGCAGTTCTAGGCACTGTTACTTCTTAGAGTTATTCAGTTTCTATGCAACAGTGACAGTGAAAAGTTAGACTTTGTATTTGTTTCATCCTTCAGCAGAGAGGAGGTAGAATTATTCATACAGACTTCCTTGGTCTGAACTCTGTGTGAACAGGTCTGTTTGGTAATTACTTTTTTTTTTTTAATAAGAATAAAGAGAGTTGAACTGGGAATAGACTTTGAAGGTATTTTTTGTTGCTCTGATGCATTTGTGGTGACTATTTTTCAGCTGTTATTAGAAATATGGAAGTATGTGGGTGGTTGTTGGATTGGTTTTGGTTAAGGTCTGAGGAGTAGCTGAGCTTGAGTATCAGAAATGTTAGGAGTGGGAGTAGTGCTACAAGACACACTGCAGTGGAAGGACTTAGGAAGCCATACTATGAGTAAATGGGCAAAGTAATGTTGAATAGAGAAGCAGAAGCAAGGAGGAGCAGCTGCCAACCCAGAAGAGACTCTGATGCACAATCGTGCATGGAAGCCAGGATTGTGCAGATGACCATTAATTCTTTTCAGTAGCTGAATGAAGTGGTGTCATCCAAACCAGAGCAGTTACCGACAAGGCAAAGTATGTACTTGCTGTTGTGGCTTGTGTACGTATGTGCACACTCCTTTCCTTTGGAATATGGATTCTAGAATATGAAATCTGGTTTTTCTGTGGAAACCGCGGGAAGTGGGAGCTTTTATTTGTTTTACTTTAGAAGTGTTCAAAACCAAGGTTTGAGGGAATAAAATCTCAACATGTTTTTCTTGTTTACAAATGGAAAAGATGTGTGCATTCATTTTGTCATGCACATCCAATTGTGACTTTTTAGTCTATTTTGAGCAGTATTGTTTATAGCTCCCATTCGCAACATTTGTGTCATCCACTAGATGTTCTTAGTGGAGGCTTTTTTTTTTTGACAGTTTTTTAGATTGCCTGTAGATATAATTGCCAGTCCACAATTAAAGCCTATTGGATCCCTAGGAATTCTGGAGCAAAAATGTCTGTACAGTTGGTGTAAGCCTCTGAAGTTTATTTGCAAGTGCTCTGGGGGTATTTTACTTGATGCAAGTGATCTTGCATGCTGTGGTGCGTATGGTGGTTAAACGGGAAGAATGCAGAAGAGATGGTGAATTTTAGCATTCATTCTCAAACAGAATGTTCCAAGAATGATAATTGGGTTTGGATTTCTTTTAGGCACACCTGCCACTACATCAGCTGCTACCACAGGCTTTAGTTTAGGTTTCAACAAACCTGCAGGTTCAGCCACGCCATTTGCTTTACCTGTTACTTCTACCTCAGCTGGTGGCCTGTCATTATCATCTGCTCTTACATCGACTCCTGCAGCAGGTAGGAAAATGTTTGTGGGCATGGGGGAGGTATTTGGGGTTTTTTAACGGTAAATCTCTATTGTAAAACAATTCTGTTCTATTTTTCCATCATTTACACATTTCTGTGGTACCTCAATAAAAAGGATTAATAAAATATAGTCCCTTAATAAAAAGGATAAATTGGATTTACCGAGTTCTAAATTTGGGTACCTAATACAGATGGATTATACATTGTCTATATCACATGGCATACTGGCTGTAATTCTAAGTCATTAGAAATATAGCTAGAGCTGATCTGTTGTATAACATTATTTTTCTTATTATTAACCGTACTGAAGCTTGAAATCTTCCTGGTTTCACAGCTGCAAAATCTAGAAAACGTCTACTTATTGCACATGGCCTGAAATAGTTAACTAGTAGCAGAAATAGGATTTTTCAAAATTCTGTACTTCTCATATTGACATTACCTGCCATCATATTTAACTCAGCTGAACTGCACCATGCAAGATGATAATTTAGGCTGGAGTTCATCTTTCTTAGCCTTTGGAGACTGCATTTGAGCTCAGCTGTCTGTGCCCTCTCTGCTCTGTCCCTTTATGCCTGTGATATCTCTATGCTCAATTCTCCCTTGTCCTACCAAAAGCTAGGATGCTTGGTTTCAGAAGGCAGCTCAAACTACCCTGGAAGTATTCTTGTATCATACGTTTTATGCAAATATTTTAATGCTAAACGTGAAACACTTAACATTTCAGCACAAAAATCAGTAGCATTTATTACTTCCAGTGTGCTGTAAAATAAATTCTGTGCCAGGTTCTGTATTCTCTAGTGTTCTGGAGGACTGGCAGAGTGTTTGTATAGTTACAGGTAAATATGGACTAATCAGGGTTACGTGGTTGTAAAAGAAGGTGTCATGTTATTTCAAAGTCTATGGTTGTGTTTGAAGAGTCTGCTAGAAATAAAACCACTTGAGTTTAATATCCAATTATAATTTGGGCATGATAAAGGTGCTGTTCAGGCCTTCCAGTTGTTTCACATTATCTCTGTGTATATTTGAATGCAGAGCGTGCATGACGCTGGTTTCCTTTCTCTGCAGGAACTACTGGCTTTACGTTAAATTTGGGTGGCACAACTGCTCCGACTACAACTGCTTCCACAGGCCTTTCCTTAGGAGGAGCCCTAGCAGGTTTAGGAGGCTCACTCTTCCAGAATACAAGCACAGCAGCAACAGGTAAGTTGTTTTAGTTTTTTCCTCGTTCTGTCTCAATATGTAATTGTATAAATTTATAATGGAAGTTTGTATGAATTCTTAACCCTGTGGAAGTGTAATTTTTAATGGTACTACTATTAAGAAGTTGCCATCCATAGACAATAAAAAAGAAATCTGAAATAATTGACTCCTTTCTGATTCTCTTAAACTGAAATAATTGACTCCTTTCTGATTCTCTTAAATTTGTTTGTACTTAACACTTCTTTAGAAATGAAAATACAAGGAAATCTTTGTCATTGCCATAGCTAACATAAGGAATTTGATCATACATGGGAAAGGGCAATGATATACAAGTATCTATAACTGTGGAGAAGTTGAAAGCTCATTTTGGTGGGTTTCTGAATAAAATCTTCAACTATTAGTGTTGTCATCTTATAGCTGCCTGTCTTTTTCAGTTCTAGAGGAAGAATTTGTGCTTTGTTGTAGTCTTGGTAACACTGCTCTTAAATGAAACAGAAAGATGCTTATACTGTCATAGAATGGTTTGGGTTGGAAGAAACCTTATTGATCATCTAGTTCCAGTACCCCTGCCACAGGCCAGGATGCCACCCACTGGACCAGGTTGCTCAGCATGGGACATCCACAATTTCTCTGGGCCTCACAGTAAAGAATTTCTTCCTAATATCTAATCTAATCCTCCTCTTTATCAGTTTGAAGCCATTCCCACTTGTCCTGTCACAATCTGCCCATCTCCCTCTTTTTTATAAGCCCCCTTTAAATACCGGAAGGCCACAGTGAGGCCTCCCCAGAGCCTTCTCTTCTTCAGGCTGAACAACTCTAGCTCTCTCAGCCTGTCCTCATTGGAGAGATGCTTCAGCTTTCTGAACGTCTTTGTGGCCCTCTGGACTTGCTCCAACAGGTCCATGTCTTTTTTTGTGCTGAGGACCCCAGATCTGGACACACCCGGGAGGGTGAGTGGTCCTGGCATCTTTTGATGCAGCTCCAGGATATAGTTGGCTTTCTGCCCTGCCAGCACACACTGTTGGCTCATGTCCAGCTTTTCATCCACTACAATTCACTGCAGCATGAGAGCATCACAGTATTGCTCTCAATGAGTTTTCCCAGTCTGTACTCAAGTCTGGGATTTCTCCCAACCCAGCACCCTGCACTTGGTGAGGTTCTTGTGGACCCACTTCTGAAACCTATCCAGGTCCCTGTGGATGGCATCCCTTCCTGTTGGTGTGTCAGCTGTGCTGCTCGGCTTTGTTGTGCTCTGCAAACTTGCTGAGAGTGCACTTGATCCCAGTGCCTCTGTCACTGATGAAGATATTGAAGAGCACTGATCCCAAAACAGAGCCTTGAGGGACACCACAGGTCACTGGCCTCAGTTTTGACATAGAGCCATTGACCATACGTCTGGCTGCCAGCAAGTTCCTTGTCCACCAAATAGTCCACCCTTCAAATCCGAATCCCTCTGACATGGAGGTAAGGCTGTTGTGTGGGACCACATCAAAGGCCTCACAGAGGTTTAGGTAGGTGACAAAGTCTTCCTTTGTCCACTGTTGCAGTTACTCCTTTGTGGCAGGTTCCTGGATTAGTCGGGCACAACTTGCCTTTATTAAAGCCATGTTTTCTGTCTCAAATTGCCTCCTTATCTTGCATGTGCCTTAACAGTGCTTCCAAGAGAATCAGCTCCATGATTTTTCCAGGCATGGTGAGGCTCAGTGGTTTGTAGTTTCCCAGGTCTTCCTTTCTCACCTTCTGGAGAACAAGAGTGATATTTCCCTTTTTCAAATCACTGGAGGCTTTACCTGACCACCATGGCTTTTCAGACATGGAGATTTTCCTGCCAACATCATCAGTGAGTTCCCTCAGGACCCTGAGATGCACGTTATCACAGATTTAGGGCTCCTCAGCTTCATCAAGTGGGCTGGAACCTGCTCTTTGCTTAAGTTGGTGATCTAATTAGCTACCAAGTCATGTGAAGAAATTGGATAGAACACTTGCAATACAGTTGTACGAAACTTCGGTTTTCTTCTCTCCTTAATTTGTGTGTTTTTCATGGTATTTAATCTAAATCAGTAAATGGACACTGGAACTGCAGGCAAGTTTATATGTGCTTTTAGTTTAAAATAAGTCTTAATTATCAACACTTGGAGTGTAAAAATGCTGCTTGAATTTTCTTGTAGGACTTGGGCAGAGTGCTTTGGGTTTGACTCTGGGGACAACTGCGACTCCTTCGACTACTGCCAGTGAAGGTCTTGGTGGCATTGATTTTAGCAGTTCTTCAGACAAGAAGAGTAAGTTTGTTTTAAAACATTCTGGTTTCTTAACTGAGAGAATTATCAGAACACTACGGCAAAGGCACCATTTCCTTATGTTAGGACTCGGGAATTGAAGCTGTCAACTTTTAACCTCCTTCCCCTTATAAGGCTTTAATTTAATCCTTGGACATCATTTGCAAATGTAATGTAAATTAATTTATTTGTGCAAAAATATGTGTAAACTAATATCAGGCTTGAGAACCAGGGCCTAAACCCTTTAGCTTTTGGGGAGTGAAGACTCTCGGGGCTGCTTGCTGAGATGCCATTGTAGGTTTCTGTAGAGCTCGTGTCACATTGTCACTAGAGGGTGGAGCAGACCTTTGTTTAAATAGTGCGTTGCAAATATGAGAAATAGTGGTTTGGAACTGGTGTTCTCCGGCTGTAACAGGTCTTAAACTTGGTTTCTTCTTTTGAAAGGCTGCCCAATTAAAGTGTACTAATGTTATGTGTCATTCTTCAAAGCCGTGTTTCTGGTGGTGCATAGATCTATTTGATACGTTCTATCAGATTGTTAAAACTTGTTACAAAATCTTCTGTGGTAGTTTCAAAGTAGTTAAGTAATGGAGTATTGAGCACTGACACTTAATAGTTTGTCTTGCTTTTATGCTTCTGGAGTAAGCTTAACCCATGCTGATTCTAAAACATGCATTTTCCCTGGTGAATCAGTGCTGTGCATTTAATTTCTTGATGTCATTCAGGAATGGATTTTGAATTAAGTATGCCAATAGCTAAAAGAGAGGAAAATTCAGAAACTCTGTGAAACAATCTTTACAGAGTAACATAAGTTGTGGAGAGAGAGTTACTCTTACTTGTAGAAAAGAGTATATCCACTGTCCAAACTGGAGTGCTCTGTGTGATCTTGATTGGGTTTGGAATTTATTACTGAAACCAGGAGTGATGAAAAGCTGGTTCCTATGTACTTATGGGATTTCCATTACCATAATATTAGGATATCACAACACTTCCATAACATAAAAGTCTCATAAAATGAGGACCACAGAACAGCAGACTCAGAATCTACTTCATTAGTATTGTTTTTTTCACCATTTAGGGCAGAAACTTGAATGAGTGCCTGAATTCCTCTATATGTGTGAAACTTTGTGAGTTGGACTGTCACCATCAGGATAAGCAGAGATCCCTTTGCCAAGCAGTGAGAAATGTCAAAGGGGACTGTGGTTTTTTTCAGTTTTGTTTTAATTTAGGAGTGTTTCTCCTAATGGCTAATGCTGCCTTAAGCAGCCCTGACAAATGTTCCTACTTAGGTGCTGCCACTTAGTTCTGTCAGTACAATCGTTTGTACTACTGTATGAGGAAGGTTTGAGAGTGGTGTTTTTAGGATTTTTTTTTCCTCATGAGGAAAAGGAAGGAGGTGTGGCTACCAGAGAGAAGAGCCCTAGGAATCCCAGGACAGATAGGGACTAGCACCTGTGTTCTCTCTTCTGGAATTGGTTATAAAGGCTTTTCCTTCTGAAGAAGGATTGTCTAGTACGTCTTTAAAGTACACTTGCAGGGGAAAAAAGACAAGCTGTTGTAATACTTATTTTCCTCTTGTATTGCTAAAAAATGTTAAGAAATGTAAAATCTGAAGCACTCGCCCAGAAAGTAGCAAAATCTGATTTCAAATCTGCACCTTTTACTTTGAGTGTTGTTCTGGTGTACAGCAACAACAACAAAGCATACATAGTTTTCTGCCTAGTTTTTAGGTTATCAGCAGAGAAAGAAGTCCTGAATTCTGCCATTTATGCCTTCCACCTTTTTTTCCCCAATTTCCTGTAGATTCCCCCCCCCCCTGTTTAGCAAAAGGCATGGGGAATGGTTATGAGTGCAGACTCTCTAATGTACTGGGTGACACTCTCCAGGCAGTTTAAGTAGATGTTGCTTCTAAAAGCAATAGTAGCTGCTCCTGGCAGGAGCAGTTGACTTGTGCAACTTCAAACTTAGTTCGTGGTACTAACATTAGCTGTGTAACTACATTCTCTCTTGGTGGCACTGAGAAGGAAGACAGGATGTGAATTGAATCCAGCTGAAGATGAAGCCCATTTGTTGGGCTTTGATAAGTGCTCTTCCTAGCAGACTGCTGTGATATGGAATGCAGTTACTGCCTCTGGCCACAACTAGAAATAGTCATGATCTGTGTTATATATGATACTTTTTTCAGCCCCATTCTGTCACTCAGGGGCATTTGGCATCTTGATCCACAGATGTATAGTTTGGAGCGTGCAGGTGGTAGGTACAGTAATATCTTCAATTCTGTAAAACCTCATTGCTAGACTTAATGCAATAGCAGAATTCTTAGGGAAGTCCAGTGGGTAAACGTTTGTTGCCTTTGTATTTGAGAGGAAACTGCCATTGCTGAATTTAAACACTTGAGTGTTTTGTGGGTACAGGTCTAAGTGGGTTGTGGTTGCATAAGCAGGAACAGATTTCTTATGCAACTGCAGTTGTTTATGCACTTGCAGAGTTCCACAAGATGTTTTGCATTACTCCATGTGCCAAGAAATTAGCACCTCAACTGTTGAAACTTGTGAAAATATATTTATCTGTGAAGGGGGTCTAAATTAAATCCTTGTTTCTTTTATGTCTAGTCTGTTCTGCTTATCAAGAGACATCAAGCTGATTGTAGTTATTAGTTCTTCCCTAAAATCTCGAAGTTGTTTTGTTTGTGCTTCAAAGCCTTATTTCTGACCTACAGTTTTTATTTTCTAGGTGACAAAACAGGAACAAGACCAGAGTAAGTGCAAGATCTTCTTAGCATTCCATATCTTATTAGAAAACAACTAAATAAATATTTGAGCTTTTCTACTGATTTGATATTGAAAAAAGAATAGATGTCCATAAGCAACATTTGCAGCAGGGGTAATTTTGTAGTGTTGGTTCATCATTTTGAACGCTGGAATTCTTCCTTCAAAAGCAATACCTAGAGCTTATCTGGGATCTGCTGTGGACTGATCACCTGAAATGTGGTTTCTAAAATGTGTGTAATACTTACACCACAGGCACAGTATCTGTGTCCAGTTCCTAGTTACAGCGTTGATCTCACTTGAATGCTTTAGCAATAGTTATGCAAAAATATTGGGCAGTATTAAAACACTATCTAAACATTGATTTCTCTCATAGAGATAGCAAGGCACTGAAGGATGAAAATCTACCTCCAGTTATCTGTCAAGATGTAGAAAATCTACAGTAAGTAGTGTATTTTATTTATGATAATTGATTAGCTAAAGTAGTGTATGCTGTTGATGCTCTGTGACAGGAACATCCTACTGCGGGCTGTATGGGAGATAACTTATTATCCCAAGGCATTTTGGCAGGTCAACCTTGGGAACAGAGTAGATGGATAGTTCTAGTAACTGAAGTTTTAGTCTGGATTTTTTTTCAGTCTGGCTTTTTCATGGGTTTATGCAAAAGGGCCTGCCCAACAATATGCTTCTAGAATCTTAACCGTCTCGTCATTGGGTGTATTAAGCCCATGCACATGTTAGTATTGAACCTTATGTCCATATTGAACATGCATTGTGGGTCTCCTGTGGCATAGAGAACTGCAGGCAGGAAGGAAATGGGCTGTAGACTTGGCTGCATGCCACTGTATTTGTGAGTTCAAAGTAGTAATTTCTTTTATATATTACTATATATATATAAAACATAAAATATATCTTAATTTGCCAGGTCTCAGCATAATATGGTTGCTATTTGAAGTTGAGGGGGTTTGGGGTGGGGGTTTGGCTTTGGTATTTTTCATGCTAGGAGTTATAAGTACTATGCCATACAGTAATTTTTTGTTCAGCACTTGGTTTTGGAAAACATAATAGATATTTAAATAATGTGACAAAGAGGTAAACACTTGGGTACTTCAGGTTCAATATGTACAANTTCTAACCTAGGACAAGCCGGTAAAGTGTGTGTGGGGAAAAACAGTGATGTACTGAAGCTGCGTGAAGTAGCGAAGGATTACTGTAATGTTAATTTCTTCCTCACCCCCCTCTTTTTACCTTTCCTAGGAAATTTGTGAAAGAGCAAAAACAAGTTCAGGAAGAGATTAGTAGAATGTCCTCTAAAGCAATGCTTAAAGTACAAGAAGACATTAAAGCTTTGAAACAGCTTCTGTCTGTAGTTGCCAGTGGATTACAGAGAAACACTCTTAATATCGACAAGCTGAAAGTTGAAACTGCACAGGTATAATTGAACATGTGTGTATGTAGAATTTGAGTGTTGATTGCTTCATATAGGATAACTAGCCTTCTTTATCAGTCAAACTATGCAAACTTAAAGCAGTTGTAAACAAAAGGAAAATTGAATCACTTCTGATCTGTTTGAAGTTACTGGAAGAGACTGAAATGTGTGATGTCAGTGTTTTCAGATAAGTACAACCGCAGGAAAGTTACTTCTATTCAGGAAAGCTTCTTATGTAGCAAAGGCCACAGAAGGGAATGTGTGCCTGCTTTAGTCTGGTTTCAGTAATGCATTCAGCTGCTGGTAAGACACATTTGTAACAATATGCTGGACTCTAGAGCAGCAGAAATGTTACGTGTATGTTCTTCTGATGACCTTAGGAAAAAAAAAACCAGACAAAACCCACACAGTAACATTTCAGGGACCAAAATATCTTAATTCACAGAATCACAGAATCAGTAAGGTTGGAAAAGACCATAGAGATCATCAAGTCCAACCTATCACCTATTACCTAATCTAATCTAGTAAAACCTGTTACCTAACCTGTTGCCATCCTGCTACCAACACACCATCCTACCTGTAACACACTACCCTAATATCTAGGTCATGCCACCAAGTACATNTTTTGGGTGTTTTGTTTTGTTTTGTTTTCTTTACTCCTTGTTATGGTTGTGTTACTTTTTTTTTCTTTATATATATGTAAGTAAATAATTGTTGCTTCCTTTTTCTACGTTTTTTGACTGAAAGACCCTTTGATTCGAAAGGTATAGTAAAGTAGATAAGGAGG
>WEKX01025697.1:87156-103307 GCA_013390025.1 Pitta sordida | reverse complement strand
TCCCTTTTAAATAGGAGTAATAGCTTACGAAGCTATTGCTAAGCAAATAGCTGCCTATAGTCTGTCTTAGTCTTTTTTTCAGTGGCAGATAGAAGGAGGATCATGTTTCCTGAGATTGGCTTTTGGTAGCACTTGACATTTTAAAAGCAAAATGTTTCCTTAACAGCTATTAATACTATTTTTGTATTTTGCTAGTATTTATTAGGAAGTGCTGTGCTTTTTGTCTTGGATTTTCCTTGGTTAGTAATGAGTTGTGAGGCTTGTGAAGTATTGTAAGCTCTGCCAGAAAATTAAGTGGTCATGAAATCCCATTCTTGACTGGGATTATGGAATAGAAACCTCTATTAAAAATAAGGTAGCCCAGAAGTACACTAACTTTTACCTTTTATACCCCAAATCCTGTGTCCTATAGCATCTGGATTGTGTATGATCTTTAGTTTAATTTTATTGAGGGTGTATAAATGGGTTTGGATGATGCCTGAGGCTAGCCAGGTTATGGGGGGTTTTAGATTTATTGTGTCCTGTTTCTTAGGTATCATTTACAGCATCTTTGAACCATGTTCTGGTTTATATTATGGTATAATAGTTGTGTCTTGTTTCTGTCTCTATTTCTTTTGGAAAAAAACTAGAAAAGTGGGATGAATATGAGTTACGGGATTTACTGTTGTTGGTGCTTGTGTTCAGATATGAATGCTGAACTATTTTCCCAGACTAATGTCTGGTAAGTGTTCTGACACCCTGTTCTTTTAGGGTGCCTAGACAAGGCCCCAGGTCTCCTCCACATGTTTTCCATGAATTTGTTCTTATCTTAGAATAAAAACTATAGATCCCTAAATTGCTTCTGTCAAGTATTATGAGTTAGATTTAATTGCTTTAAAATATTTGAAATTTTTTCTGCTTGTATTACTGCTCTCCCTAGTCTCAGTTTGTGTGTTTGAAGAGAAAATTCTGAGTCCTCTGACAGTACTTGAACATCTTGTAATAGTAAATTTGGCTTAGTCCAGAAGTGATCACTGCGTCCGCTGTGTCAGCAGATGAAAAACAGAGAAACTGCAGCCTTCTCACAGATCCCTTAGTGCATGCAGTTGAAAGATGGAACTGTGTCTCAGGCTTCCCTCTGAAGCACATACAGATACTATGGAAAGCTGACTCCAAAACAAGTCACATTTAACTCCTGTTCTTATTTATTTAAGGGCAACCAGAAAGCCTTGTGTGACTGGGCTGTTGTAAAGGGCATTAAGACTCTCAAAGTGATAGGAAAAGAAAAAAGATCACCATTGAATGTATAGATAAAATGTTAAGAGGAGGGGGGAGTGTACAAACACAGAATTTTTGACAAAACAGCTCTTCAAAGCATATTTAGCATCTGAGTTGAGAATTTTTGTTGGAGACTTACTTTTATTGAAGAACAGCACCCTCCGTAAACGGGATAAGAGATGAGCAATCATGCCTGGACGTACTCATACTGGTGAAAAATGGACCTGAATATAATCTGTGGGTACTATGAACAGCTTTTATATGCAGAGGCCATAATAAATCAGTCAAAGCTGTTATGGAAATACTTGTTGATCTATAGCACCTATTGTGGTGTGGGGGATGAGGGCAGAAATAGATTGGCTTTGAGATCTGCTGAACTGCTGTTTATCCCTGCAGCATTAAAATAAAGAAATACGCTGCTCTGGGAGGTGTGTACTCATCTTTGGCTCGCCTAGCCAAAAGGCTGATGGGAACAGAGATGCAAAAGCTCAGTATGTACTCTTAACACCCTTCAGGGAGATGCAAATGCTGTGCCCTCAAAGGTCAAGTTGTCATTTACTTTCTGCAAATGCCTTTTTGCACATAAGTAATACTAATGTCTACAGTTAAATTGTTGATCACATTGTAGCTGTCATTCAAGACTTTGTGATCATTCCCTCTGAAACCAAGCTGTTCCATGACTGGTTCTCATTCCTTGCAACAGGAGTTAGATTTAACATATACCTTGTTCAAGGTTGGGGTTTTTTCCTGAAGTTTTTTCATTTGAGTATTTGGCTTTAGGTTTTGATTTGCTTTTAAGAAAGTACCATATCATGGCCTTGTTATGCTGCCATGATGGGACAAACCCATTTAAATTGATTTCCCCTCTGCCTTTCTATACTTTTATGGCTGCCTTAAATGGCACTTCTAACAGCTCTTACTTTCCAAGTTGTATCTAAATTGAGAAGCATGTTTTTAGTCTTCTATCACATAGTTCATGTATCTCTTACTCTAATATTACTCAAATAAAGCTCGGGCTGACTTCCCTGAATGCTTCAAAATAATCCCCAGATCTGGAAGGGGGAGGTAATTTATGAACACTTTACCCTGACCTGCTGAACTCCTGACACTATAGGTCACATACAGCTTTGTTATGAGTGGCATTCACGACATTTTCTCCAGGAGGCAATGCATACCTGTTATCTAAACTACATAATTGAAGTTAAAAAAGTAACTTATCAAAAGAAGTTTTGGCTGTTAAAAGACTTGTTTTGTTCTTGAGATTCCCTGAAGAAGAACAGAAGACATTGGACTTGTGAAAGCTACTTTAGGATTCTGATGAGACAACCAGTTGGGGTTTTGATGCCTAAATATTTTTGCAGTACAGAATTAAGTCGAAGATGCTGATGTGATCAAAGAATTGCATTAACTATCTATTAGAGGACTAATGAAGCGATGTTACGTAGTGCACATTGAGAATGAACTCTCTTACTTGTGAACCAGTCCAGTTATTCTTAATATTTTAATTGTTTACAGGTTTCCAGGTTCAACTTGTAGGAAGCTCTTTGTTAAAATCTTAATTTTCTTTTTTTCTATGATTGGTTGCTGTGTTTGGTTTCCTGAGAGAACATAAAGAGGAGTTATGACGTTCTGCTTCTTACTAACTAATCTTTGAGAAATTTCTAGCATTCTCTAATAGTTGCAATTATTATCGAAGTTGGTTGTGCATAACTGACATAAATTATAAAAGAAAGTGAAATGGAGTGGTGTTAGTGTTGCTGGAAAATTTCCTTCAACTGATATTGTTTCCTAGCTGAAAGAAATGTTCAATCTGTTTACCTTGATAGGAGTGGGTGGAGGAGTTAAAATAGCACAGTTAGCTCACCTGGTTTTTCCAAAGCTTTGCTTCTTGCTTTTAGTTGTAAACCATGAATGATATTTTTAAATCAAGGAATTTGGCAAGGATTTTGAGCCTCACATTTGAGGTGTGGTATGTGCCATTTATGTCACAAAGCTAGGCAAAGATAGTCCAGTCAGTAGGGAGAAGGCTGGATGCTCCACCCCCAGCTTTGCCATTTATCTGCTGTGAGTGAAGTGATTGGGCCATGATCTGCCTGTGCCTTCTGCCTTCCCTCCTACCTTAGGAGCGCACTGCTTAATTATGCTGAGAACTTGAAGAACCTCAGGAAAATGGTTCTTCTGTTGTGCAGTTTCAGTGGAACTTTTAGGTGCTGCTGTTGTATGACAGTGTATAATAGAGTTGTGATTTAAGATGTAATTGTTTGCACTCAGAGAGGCAGGCTGTGTCAATGCTGTAATATCCAGGTTGTCATGGCAAGTCAAAGTGCAACGTGTTCTACTGTGTTAGTAAAAAGAATTACGATGGCTGGTGTTCGTAACTTCAAGGAGAACAAATTTGCAATCCTGATATAACTCACGTTTTAAAATATTTTTCCCTCCCTCACAAGGCTTTGGGAGCTCGACGACATCTGGGTTTAACTTCAGCAATCCCGGCATCACAGCATCAGCTGGCCTGACCTTCGGGGTGTCTAATCCTGCATCTGCAGGCTTTGGGACAGGAGGGCAACTTCTTCAGCTGAAGAAACCTCCAGCTGGAAATAAGCGAGGGAAAAGATAGGCACCCCTTTTAGGGAGGGGGAAGCGAATCAACTTTGCTCATCTGAAAAGTCTATTTTTCTAGATTGATGCGTTAATTAAATTGCATCCCGAGAGATTTATAAAAATTTTGCTACTTTTCCCTAGTCCGAAATATAAAATGAAATCATATTGAACAGCTATTTTCTTGTGAATAGAAACTCGTTTATGTATTTTTATTTTGGACCCTAGTTTTAGAAATGTTCTATACTGCATTATTATTAAAGAATCTTGTAAAATCATCTATTTAACCTAATGTTAGTAGCAAAATATTTTTTGTTAATAAGCTTTATACCATATGAATATATGCATATTTGTGTCTCGTTTTTTTTGTACAGATAAAATATATTCTAGTACAAATACTAGAGTTCAGATCTTCTGTTCTTGGATATGGCCTTTAAATCTACTTCAGGGTGTTTTGGTGTACATGGATGTAAATATATACAGTACAGTGCACACATCTGTGTGTATGTATGTGTATATATATATATGTATAAAACACAGATGTGCATACCTTTCCCCATAGACAGATCTGTTTTTCTGTGTGTGTTCTGTTTCTCCGTGTTGCTCTGGGGTCCCATATCTTGATGTTCCTAGGAGTTTCAAATAGTGGGTCCTGGGCTATGTCATCATTGCTTCTTGTGTTGTGTTGTTTAAAACCAGCTGAAAATGTTTACTATTTCATAACATTTGGTAGGCAATGGTTAGTAGCTCTTTTGTTGGTTTGGGTTTTTTTAAACCTTTTCCTTGGCCCATTTAACAGCCAGCTCTAAAGAATGCGAGGTTTTGACACGGACATTTCACAGGTGGTGTTCCCAAACTGTTTTGATTTTGGCTTTTTTTTTTCTCCTGAGCTGAAGAGTCGAGCACTGCAGGATTTCAGCTGAAAGCTCAGGATGCCACAAGCTCTGTGTGCAAGCAGGAGTTGTTGGGCTGGATGAGCTATCCCTGCAATTGAGGGAGGTAGGGATGCTGTTCTAATGAAAACCTGAATTAGCTGTTCCAAAACCAAGTTGATTCACTGCTTGTTACCAGCACTGCTGGCATTGACTGAAAAGCAGTTGGGTACCTGCTTTCAGTAGGAGGTATAGTACAGTAAGTTGCTGCTAAGGAATGGAGAAGGGGACATGATGTAATTTGAAGTTTAAAGCTATTGCAACAGTAGTTTATGCATCTTGCATGTTACAGCGTCATAGCTTGTCCTGCTGCATCTCTGATTTGGTGTGGACTAGCAATATCTGGGAAAATACCTTAAGGAGGAAATAGATCAGTGGAATCTTTGCAAATAACGATACCAGGTTGAGGTGTGAGCATGAAACTTTGGAGCCAAGTTGCTTTTTGTGTAGAGGTTTTATTTGCTTTCTATTGTTAAGATGTTATTACCAATTTGTATGTTTTTAAAGCATCTGTATTCAGCAATGTTTGCTCTGTGACAAATGCACAGTTTGTCACTTGATCTGATGAAATTAAGGGAAACTGAGCACAGAATTCTTCATTTTTGTACTTGTGTGTTATTGCGTCTTTGTGAGCAGTCTCTTAGGAAGGGATACAATGTGGTTTTTTTAATGTCACGGAAAAATAAAGCTCACAGTTTATTTTGATTTTGACCTGTTTTTAAACTTTTATTGGGCTGCAGTCAAAAATGTAATGTTTGTATTCCTTTGTTACTGCTTTTTTTAATAGTTAATGTGTTAAACCACTGGACTCTCTTACAATGTATTAATTTGTGAGACTAATTCTCAATGTGTACTGTTTGTCCATATGTGCAACTTACCATTGTGCAAACAATAAAACAATGATGCTGTGACTCTTGTAATACATATTTGCCTATCTGAAAGGTCATTTACTATTGTTCTCCCATGCTATAGTGGAAAGAAAAACCCTATTTGCCAGTATGTAGAATTTTTTTCCTAGAATTTATACGGTGCAAAACTGTTCTTGCAGAAGTTAGGGCTTTGATCTCTGCACTGGAAGTGGGGGGATGAAGGGAGGTAATGTACTTTGGATTTGTCTAGAATCTCATCATAGTGCACTGTATAAACATGAATCGTGGTGTAATGTAACACAGTGTTGGGAATGGCTTGTAAATAGGAAGCAGTCTGAGCCTCCTGGGTACCCGTGTTCTATTGCTTTTCATGTTAAAGCAAGAGTTATGTCCTTAATTTAGTCTAAGTGAAAAAGTGATTATAGAATGGAGTAATCGCATGCTGGAGTACAAGCTAAAGTCAAAATGAGGTTTGAAATAATTATAGTCCCAGAATATTACTTGGATGGTTAAATTTAGCTGTGATTTTTGGGGATCGGCATTGTAAACACCGCTTCAAATTATTTTTTCTTCCAATTTAAGGACATGTGGTATGATTAGACTCCAAAATACAAATACATTCAAGGTGTGCCTTGGTTTTTTACAAAGCAGGTTAAGAAGCTGACCTTAAACACCATGAAATTAAATCAAGTCTGGGTTATCTTTTCTGTAAAGCAAGGAAAGTATGTACTAGTGGAAGTTTGAAGTCACGTGTAAGATGTAGTTCTCTGTTAGTCTGTACCTTGTTGTACAGCTGTGCTGTAAACTTCCACATGTGCCCTCTTTGTTTTGCTAGAAGTAACTTGTTTTTTCTTCAGCGTTCTGCCTGTGATGAAGGTAGCAAGAGAAGGGATGCCTTAAATTGCTTGTTTCAGGAACCTCTTTCTGGTCCAGAGCTTTCTTTGTACTCATATTTGTCTCTGTTCCTGACAGGTCAGTTAGCTAGATACTACACTTACTTCTTCTTGTAGGTGTGGAGGAGAGTGTTGAGATAACAAACAAAAGTCCACAATTCACAAAACCTCTGAATCGAGCTGTACTCCCTCCATCTACATATTCATAACATAGCTGCATTTTCAACTGTGATTGCTGTTATAACGTGTTTGTGTATTTGTTTTTAAATAAGGTTCAGGAGTACAGTGGCCTGTCTGCTACTCATGTTAACAGAAGAAATAATCCAGAGTCAATCATGTCAGCTCTCTTATATGCTACTGGCTATACCTGCAATGTCTCAGCAGAAGATATGAAAGAAGTACCTTAACAAGAATTTAAGAGCAACAATACAAAAAATCTATCTGTACTGTAGAGCATAGGGAAACAAACTCTCTACAGAGCATCTAAGACACTTATTCTGAGTTTCTAAGAACAAAGAATTGGCTATGTGCAGAAATTTCCAGCAATAAATTATGTAGTTTTTAGACTAATTGCTGGGATTGTGTTGTCAGGCTGTTTCCCTCTTCCATCCCAGTAAGTACCTTTCAGCACTGTTGCTGCTGTCTCCAAATACCAGTGGATGGTTAAAGTATTCCAGTAGCAGGATGGTACAGCTTCTCAGGGAAATGGGCAGCTGGGTTTGGGGAGGGGAGAGACACCAAGCTGATCGCCACAGCAGCTCTGGTAAGCAGTGGTTACCCACTGTGGCAGTACCCACGGAGCTCCAGCCCGCCTGTGACGTGCCATCTCCACCCAACCAGACTGGTAGGTTGCTTAAAAAAGGAGGATGGAGGTGGTGAGGGGGAAGAGGTGAGGGGATGTAGGGCACAAAGCTTCCTACTTTGAACACGACAACTCATTTTAATTCAGTTTGTGATAATTTCTTCTGAACTCCGTGTTGAATATTTATATCCTGAGATTTTTCTAGTCCCAAATCAACTATATAATATAACTTTTAGTATTGATTCAATGTTTTGTTTAGTAGGTAGAAATAGATGATCACTGCAGTTTTGTTTTCTATATGGGTGACTATTTTTTGCTTTCTGGGGAAAAAATTATAAATAACTCCACAACCAATTGAATTAAAATATAAAATCCACTTTAGTGCAGTGGTGAGTGTCCCCGTCTCTCATGCGGGAGACAGGGGGTTCAATTCCCACCAGGGAGGCACTGGTGCTGTTTAAGAGTTGGACTCGATGATCCTTGTGGGTCCCTTCCAACTCAGAATATTGTGTGTGAGTCTGTGTGAAAACCAAGGGAGTCCTATCAGCATTCCAATAACTCTGTTGGAGAATGCTGCTTTCACCAGGTGGCAGAAGGCTGCCAGTTACATACCATCACCATAAAGTCCTGGCATGCAATGTGTGTAGGGAAATGGTCAGTGATCTGCTGTGCCACCTGCAAGTCTATGGGGCCAGATGGGATCCACCCATCTGAAGGAGCTGGTGGAAGAGCTGGCCAAGCCACTTTGAATCATTGACCAGCAGTCCTGGCTAACCAGGAATATACCAATTGACTGCGGGTCAGCAAATGTATTGCCCATCTACAGGAAGAGTCAGAAGGAGGATCCAGTGAACTACAGGCCTGTCAGCCTGACATCGGTGCTGGGGAAGGGCATGAAGTAGATGATCTTGAATGCCGTCATGAGGCACATGCAGGGCAACCAGACGATCAGGGCAAGGTAGAATGGGTTTGTGAAAGGATGAGCCTGCTTGACCAACCTGATCTTCTGTGACAAGGTGCCTTGCTTAGTGGAAAGGCTGTGGATGTTGTCTCTCTGGACTTCAGTAAAGCTTTTGACACCACCTCCCACAGCATTTTCCTGGAGAAATGGGCTGATTACGCTTTCAATGGGTGCACTTGTATCAGCAATAGTGTGGCCAGCAGGACCAAGGCAGTGATTGTCCCCCTGCACCTCAAGTCATGTGTTCAGTTTTGGGTTCCTCACAACATGGACCTTAAGAGGGATGGAGCTTGTCCAGAGAAAGGTAATGAAGCTGGTGAAGGGTCTGGAGCACAAGTCTTATGAGAAGCAGCTGAGGGGGCTGGGGTGGTTTAACCTGGAGAAAAGAGGGCTCAGGGAGGACCTTATTGCTCTCTACAACCACTTGAAAGGAACTTGCAACCAGGTAGGAATCGGCCTCTTCTCCCAGGTAATAAGTGACAGGATAAGAGGAAATGGCCTCAAGTTGTGCCACAAGAGGTTTAGTTCGGGTATTAGGAAAAATTTCTTCACTGAAAAGCTTGTCCAGCACTAGAACAGACCACCCAAGGAAGCAGTTGAGTTGCCATCCCTGGGAGTATTCAAAAAAAACGTAGACATGATGCTTAGGGACTTAGTTTACTGGTGATCATGGCCATGCTTGGTTAACGGTCAGACTTGATGATCTTTCCATTCTAAACAATTCTATAACAAACAAAAGATATGTCACCTTTTGTTTCCAGGTCATAAACGTTTTCTGACACACCTTTTATTAAGGTGCTAGAATTTTGTTAAACTTCAATATTTGAACAGTCCTTCTGACCCATTTGACTCCTGTTGCTAGGAGGTTTATTACTCAACGCGTTTTTTACTCAGCCTCAGGAATTTAATCTTTATAGCACACGGCTGCAGTTGAATGCCACAGTGAGGAGGTGAGTAGGCTATGTGTTTCTTTAGCTTTGGTAACCTCTCCAAAGAATGGTTTGTTTTCTCTTTTCTCAGCTTTTAAAAGTAAGGCAATTCTAGCTTATTATGAACAGGTTATGGATAAGTTTAGAAGCTTCTACAAAGCAGAAGAGCTTCTGGGTTTGAGTATAGATCATCCTTTACCAGGATATCAGGCCAACTGTTTCTGTTGAACGGTTTATGGAAAACTTGGAATATGTGATCCTGTTCTAAACAGGACAGTAGCTAAAAGGGCAAAAGGTACTTCATTTTTTTTGTTCAGTAATGTTTCACAAACTGATGGATTTCTCTTTCTTTTCTTTTTAATGCAGGCATCCCTCTACAGCATGTGTGGAAGCGGAACAGCAGCTTTTTAGAATGTCATGTAACTGCTTCCAAAACCCAGTTCTGATTAGAGGCTGGTGTATACCTCCTGGTCAAAAAACCCTTTGCTGGCTCTGTGTATTTAATGTGGCACTTTGTGTTAATAGGATATGCTTCTGTGGTGTTGATGATCCTGGTCACAAAAGCAAGCTAGAAGGATGAGGTTTTGGTCAGACACTATGCTGTAGTTAAAAGGGAAAGAAATGTAACCTTGATGAATGTTCAAAATCAAGCTATTTATGACACAAAACTTGAAATGCTGAAAAATGCCATGTGCACTTATTAAGAGAAGACATGGGTGAGTTTTCATGGGGAAAAAGAAAAAAATGCTGACAGGCAGCTGGAGCAGACCTTCAGTTGAGCAAAACCTTGGGGAAAAAAGTATGCACAATCTATGTACAGTTGGGTAGTCTATTAACTCCACAGTTAAGTACTTAAATAGAAGCTACCCTAAACTGAAAACACACCCAAACCCTCTCATCCTGTTAACAGTGTTAGCATTCCTTGACTGTTTGGGCTATTCTTATTTCTTTATCAACATACACTTAAAGGAATTTAACCTTAGAGCATACACACTTTCGCTGTTGTTTGCTCTTTTATCTGAGTTTAAAGTAAGATGTGTGACAAAGGTGTCCTTACTGAAAAAAAAGTCCATCTTTCAAAAAAAGCTTGGAATAGGTGGGCCCAAATGCTGAATGGATGCAGTTAGCAGTGAGCAGTTAGTCTTTAATAGTGTGGGGACATCCCTTCACCTCTGCTGGAGACCACTCATTTCTCAGCAATGCATGGAGGAGTGATGGTGAGCATACCTGTATCTTACTGCCTTTGTTCAGTGCAGTTGTGCACTGCTCTCCAGTGTGTTCCCTCCTTTATTAACAGCAATGCTGAAAGCAGCTACGGGACCTCTGGTTTAGCATCAGGTCGAAGTGAACTGACAGAAGCAATAGCAAAAGGAGGGTGCCAGCCTTGATGCCATGGAAGTGAGTGTTAGCAATGTGAAGGCTTTTAACATTGCTCATGTTGACTTCAGGTGTGATGGTGCTTTATCAGTGCCAAATAGCAACCTCTTGCTTGTATTGGGGATGTGTACAAGTAGCTGAAACTGCAGAAAGACTGTGGCACATCATTAAGATTTAATTTCGGTAGTGAAGGGGCAGGTCTGATACAAATTAAATTAACTTTAAATTTAAATTAAATTAAATTTAACTCTATTAAATTTAATACAGAGTAACAATATTTAGCTAGAAGTACTCTTCTGAGTAATTTGTGATTTTACACGTGAGAATTGTTACTTCGATCATCACTTCTCCCCATGATACTTCCAGTGCTGCAGCAGCTGAAGCAGCCATTGCATCTTACTCTGTCATGGTGACATCCATGCTGAGATGGTTTGAGGAGTTGGCAGGCTTTGGAGCTGCTGGGAAATATGGCAGCAAAAGCGATAGGGGGGTAAGATCCTGATTTCAGGTGGATGGATAGTGGTACCATTCCCCTGTGACAGGAACAGTAACATTAAAAATGAAACATTGCTGCAGAGTGCTGGATGTAACATTTAAAGTCAGCCCGGGGAAGTGGGGTGGGGGTGAAATTCCAAAGCCTCCATGCCTGTCTAGGTCATCTTTAAGGTAAGTCATACTCAAGCTGTGCTATTAGTGTCAAGTAAAATAGAAATTATGTGGTTGGTTAGAGCAGTAAAAATAATTCAATTAGGAAACAGCATCCCTTTCAATTTGAAGATGTCCATATCAGCTTTGTGTCCAGGCTTGTGTACAGCAACCTGTTGTGTCTATACTGAGTTCCAAAACTCAATGTAGTAGGACTCCAAGGAGAAGAGTCTGGCAATTTTACTCATCAGGGCTGAGAAGCTGGACAATACTAACAAAATCCCTAAAGCCTCGGTCCAAAAGGGCTCAGCACTGGAACTGGGGGAATGTTTTCTGAGAGTCTCCTCCTACACTTGTGAATTTGGAGGATGTCCCCCAGCACTTACAGATACTGTCACCCCTCCCACCTCCCTTCAGCCTGCATCCCCTAGCTCCGTTATCAAGGCCGCGGTGCATTTTGGAGCCAGACATGCGATAGGGGAGGTGTCTGCCTTGGCTGTGATAAGGTGGTGCCAGCGCAATTTCTGCTGTCACTGCTGCGTGTGCCGAGAGCGAGCACTGACAGCAGGGCCGAGCTTTGCCTACTGCAGCCACGGCATATTCACAGCCCAGCCCCCGAGGAGCGTACCAAATTCGGATAATCTCATTCAAAGCTATTTTTACAGTCCTGTGCCGCTTTCTACTCTTTCTGTGAGTTGTTCTTTTCTTTTTTTTTTTTTTTTGTCTCGGATCATCTTGATCTTATTATATTCCAGGAAATGAGAGTCAATAAAAGAAAGCCTTTTTCTATGAATACATGTGTCTTTTAAAATGTAAATATTAAATATGTTCCCTAAGCAGAAATAAAAACCAGCCCAGCTTATGCAACTAATACCACAATTGGAGTGGCAGTTTTGCCCTTTAAAAGTACTGATGGTGTTTAAATTATGCTTACCACAGGTGTAGCTACACTAGTGTAAAACATAGTTAATAACCAGGGTGTAAAGAGAATGAAACCCTACTAAGTTAAGCTCATACATTCTGGTAACTATCCTCATCCAGGAAATTACATTAGTGAAAACTGTCTGTATGGATTGCAGTCTAGGATTCAACAGTTCTCTGGTATAAAACTCCCAGTGATGGAGTTTCGGTAACACTACCCTTCCCACTAACTTCACATGGGGGCAGCAAGGCATTGCTTTATCAGCGGGAAATACAGTTTTGCCTGAGAAGTGACTTTGCTGGGATAAATGTAAAAGAAGCAGAGATTTCTGGCTCTGAGGTGACTTGTTATAAGTTAAAAAAACACACAAACTACTACATCGGGTTTCAGATTGGAATGGATTCCTTTATTCTATCTTAGCAGGAAGAGGTATTTCTGCTGTTGAAGTGTACAAACTGCAATAAAATCCACCTCTTGTAAGCATGGCCTGGCTTTTACACACCAAATCATCTAACCGGTAGTGATGATGAATTTTAGATTTTCTCCGGAAGAAGCAAGGGAGAAGACTTCAGGTTGTGAATTTTAATTTAGAATCCTGATTTGGAATGTTGAGGACATGACCGTAGATCCAAAGTCATTCTGAAATCCAGATTTTCAAGATTTCTGGTACGGCTGCAAAAGTCTTTCATGGTAATGATGCACTGGTAGCTAAATGTAACAAGAAAGTTACATAAATGCCTGTTTGGCATCCAGGGCTGGGCAATGAAGAGCAGGTAATCTCACTTGTACCCCAGTGACATGGCTCTCAAGAATTAAACAGAAACTCCCAAAGCGGAAGAGAAGGAAGCATCCTTCTGCCATCTAAGGTTTAGCTCCAATGGGTCAAAAGGAAAAGAGCATTTTCCTGCCAGTTTTGTCTGTCTCTTCCTATCAAGGGAATGTGCCAAGCTGCACCAGCATGAGTTGGAAATATGATAAGGAAAGCAAAACATTCCTAACAGCAAGAGCCACTTACACACCCACAGAAGCTCACAGCAGCTCCCCGAGTCGTTTCCTAGCTGGGTGGAGGTTCCAACAAAAACAGATACAGAATAACGTGAGAAATCTGGGTTACTGCTTTATCTTGAAGGATGGATACCCAAAGGGGAGAGAGAGGAACTGTTGTTTCTTACTTATTGTTACAATTTCCTCTAATTTGTCCTTTCGTTTCTTTCCTTCCTGTCTGATGTGTGCTGGCACCGCCACTCCTGGCAAATGTTTGCGGTCCTTCGCTGTGAACAGTTCAGCAGCTCAGACTCAAGGTGGAGTGTCCTTGTTTTTCCCCGTCTTGAACTGGGAGCTGTTCAGGATNCACTCCTGGCAAATGTTTGCGGTCCTTCTTGAACTGGGAGCTGTTCAGGACGAAAGATGTGCTTTTGTATGATCTCTGTTTTCATGCCTTTCCTATTTTTGTTGTCTTTTTTTGAAGCAGGAGGGGTTGTATTTGCAAAGAGCTTTAGGCCTGTCAACCTTAGGAAAGCAAAGCACCATGCTCTGAAGGCACATAGAGACTTTGGAAAAATTCCCATCTCTAGAGGGACGGTAGTCGGAAAGCAGAAAACATGCTTTTGTTACAGTATGGAGAATGTCTCTCAATGCAGCAACTGAATGAATTTACAAGGTAAGAACATACTGGTCTTACACAGTTCCTTAAGCATATGGTGGCGATTATCCCATGGCAGCTCTACCTGCAGGGATCAGCATTCCAGTTGGGCAGTGGCACAAGGAGCTGTGCTCCAGCTCTGTGCCCAGGCATACAGATGCGTAGGTACTGCTCTTGCAGTCAGCACAGCAGCTGGACACTGTTTCTGTAGAACATGTCTACTCACACAAAGGCCTCAGAAAACTACACGTGGTAGTAGGTGTAAAAATTAAGAGATTTGTAGGGAAATAAAAGCTGAAGCAGATTTACAGACTATGTGATCAAAATCTCTTCCCACTCTAACATCTAAACACTGTTTCACTTATATCTAAAATCTACACAATGCTCAGTTTGATGGAAAGTGGTGGATTTGCTATCCTGCAGGATCTGGGACCTTAGTGGTGGGCTTACTTTATATTGAAATAGGTAGAGCTAATTTATACTAGACACAAGAAAGTGAGGGAAAAAATCACAGAGTAGAAAAGACCATTGCTATGCTTCTGTATTAATCACAGAGTAGAAAAGACCGTTGCTGTACTTCTGTATTTTCACATATTTTGGTTCTGGATTTTTTGTGTGCTTTTAAATATAAATCATAGGCATATGTATTACCTGATCAGCTTGTAAAGACAGTGAGGGGAAAAAAACCTCCACTAATTAGTCTATTGCTAAATAGCATCCAAAGCACTTTGCAAAGCATCAAATGTTTTAAGTTTTACAAAAGCATAATGAGGTATGCTTCTATCTCTGCTGCTATCCACACAAGTTGAAACAAATCCTGAGTTTGAATATATAAAGTACCTGTTAACAGATAATCTCTGCAGGGGATCTGGTGCTGGTATTTTGTTGTGATTGAGGCTCCTAACATGGAGTACAGATAGGTTAGATAAGATAATCTGCTTTTTACCCATTTTCTCAATCTGTTATTGCTATTGAAAGAGATCCACCTTACTGAGTGTTGGTGAACCATCAACTGAAAGAACGGGGCTGGGAAAGTATTTTTCTTGCCACGTATAAAAGAATCGAGAAACTGCTTTTCTTATTATAAAAATGTGACTTCAGCCCAGATTTAAAGAAAATGATCTCGTAGGAAGACCTCTGCAAATGTAAGCATTTAACAGCTGCCGTGCTGTCACCTGCGGCTGCCAGACGTCCAAAGACAAGTCACTGGCGGGAGCTCATGGTTCTAATTCCTTCCCCAGACAATCCCCTTCCCTCTCTGTGACTCATGGCTGACCCACAGCACAAGGGTGTCTTGGGCAATGGGTGCTTCGGGTGAGGGGGGCTGAGGGGACGAAATCCATCAGCAGCCACAACTGTCTGTGTTGGGTTCCTCGTGCTAGAGCTGACAGCTCTGGGTAGCTGATCATCACGTTCAGAGATGGAACATCTCAAACTCAATCATTCCAATTGCTGCAAGTTTCTCCTTGTTCACACCGCTGGGTTGATCGGGTGACACAGAACCTGTTGTGCTGCAATCCCACTTTTCTTCTTGATAACTGCCAACTTTTCCAAAGGTTAGCTGCTCCGGGTTACTCATCCTCTCTGAGGTAAGTAAGGCATGAGGTATGTGGGAACCACCTCTGCTCCCTGCCCTTTCAGCAGTACAGCTCTAGCCATGGGCTGAGCTGCGAAAGGGCTGCGGCTGGGAAAGAACTCACTGGGAGCAGCAGTGAAAGGGAAGGGACAAAATGCAACTCCCTGGGGCCTAATTTGAGCAGGATCTGCTGCTTCAGACCATAAGCTCAGTGAAAGCCTGCAGCTCCAGAGAGTGCCTGAAAAGAGAACAAAAGAGGTGGATGAATACGGGGGGAAATGACGGATATGTTATAAGGGAAGGACAGTAATTTAATTGAAGAAGAAAAGCTTGAAACAACGAGAGAAATAAACAACACTTTGCAGTCACCTTCCTTACAGTGAAATTCCTTACCAGCAGGATTTAAAACCAGGATTTAAAAATCAGAGACACTCCGTTTATGGCTTTTTATTAAAATAAGTAGGTGTTTTTTTACTTGATGCAATGCAGCGCCAGTGAAAGGTATGGTGGGTGCTACGAGATCTCACAAGTGAGAGGGAAAACACAACATTTCTTGACACTTCAGCACCTCGGGCATGTCTGAATGCGCATCCCTGGCCTGCCACCGTCCCGTAAGAAGTCGTGAGGCAAAAGGAGGCGGGCTGGTTTCGGCGGTAGCTCCAGGAGAGGGGGCTGGCAGGTCGCCGCTCCCCGACGGTGCCCGCGAGTCCCTCCCCGGGCCGGGCTGGGCCGCCCCGTCGGGCGGGGG
>WEKX01025697.1:51426-87077 GCA_013390025.1 Pitta sordida | reverse complement strand
GCGAGCCGGGCCGCCCCGGCAAGGACGGCCCCGACGGCGCGGCAGGTGAGGTGCCCCGGCAGAGGTGGCCCTGGAGGTCTCTCCGGCTCGGCGGCTCTAGCGGAGCCGCCGCGGGTTTGAGGTGAACTTCTTGCCCTTCCTAGCCTCCCTTGTCACCGGTTCCCCCTCCGTCGAGTCGTGGGGCAGGAGGGATGGAGGTGTGGCTGGCCAGGCCCGGCGGCGGCTGTTAGACGGGGAGAAGTGCCCGAGCTGGAGCCTTTTCCCTCCCTTATAGTTGGAAATCTCAGGCACGGCTCCGTTACAGCAGGTGACCCCGCTCTCCGCAGTCCCGGGTCAGCCGGCTCGGCTTGACGCTGCTCTGCCGTCACTTCGAACGGGCTGCTCTGACCAGCTTGTGCTTCCCGTTCAAAAGAGAAGGAAAAGATGAGACGGCCCGTATGAGCGAAACAGAAAAAGTAACAGGATATTTCAAAAGGATTCTGACTGGTCCTCGCTGTAATTGTGTATGTTCTTCCAGCTCAGATATCCCTACTTTGGTCTGGTTTTACAAGATTGAATTTCAAGGATAACTCGAGTCTTTCTGTTGCTGTTTTAAAAAGCCCCAGTGGCTCCCCGACACCCTTGCTGCCATCCACACGTGCTGAGCGCATGAGAAGTAGCCTGAAGTGATGTTATAATTAGGACAGATTTACTCTTGGAAAAACTTGTGCGTTTACAGTCTGTATCAAGTGCATGCACCTGCTCAAGAGCTGCTGTAGCACCAAGTGCAGAAGTGGAGATGATGTTTTGAAACGTTTTGTTTAAAAGCGCTGAAGTGATGAAAGAAATGTGGCCTTTTGGTTATAACTTGCTCCATGTGATCAGCTGTGAAAGGAGGTGTTCTGACTTGAGCAGACAGATAACCCCCCCTCCCCTTTGCAGTTCTGAGAACAAGGCATTTTTTTAACGATTATTTTTTTTAAATGAGTATTTACTGCTCAGCAGGTTTGGGAGCCGTTGTCCTGCACTGGCACTGGTTGTCTTGCATGTCATTAGCAGTGGCTGCCTTAGCAGGGTCAGACAAGGTCAAGCAGGGGTCCACAAGCCTGCCTGAGTCTTGGGCCTGCCAGGTTTTGGTGGAAATGATGGAGTCCGGGCATGTTGTTTGGATCATTCACCAGCACTGAAGGGAAGCACGTCTCCTTTGTTATTCCCGGAGATATCCATGCAGATTTCTTAGAGAAATCTCTTACTGAGGCAGAGAAAAGGAGAAGACCTGGGGACTACGTCCTTCGAAGGGTGTTGTTTGCCATGCTTGGTGGCTCCTGACCCCACCCCACGAATGAAGCATCACCAGTACTACTTACTGCTTCCACCCCTTGCACACTCTCACTCCTCCTGCCCGCACATTAAGTCTCACAAGGAGTGATGGCGGTGAAACTTTGGAGCATGGTGCAGTCACCCTGCTGTCCACTTTCTGGTTTCTCCCTAAACTCAGGGCAGAAGTGCAGTGCAAGTGGGCACTCATCCCTGGGGCTGTGGGATGTCAGAGCCCCGGTGACCGCTGTCTGGTCACTGCCTGGCTGCCTCCCTGCCCTGGTAGGGTGACAATAACCAGAGCGGGCTGCTGATGGTGAGGGATGTGATGCAGCACCAGTGTTTGGCTACCCCATGCTCCTGAGCCCTCAGCAGGAATCCTGCCCCCAAAGTATCTCTCTAAGGCACCCGCAACATCTTGCCTCTTTCCTCTAGTAGGGCATATTGGAGACATGATCTCATGAATGTGGAGCAGTGGTTGATGTGGACTAGACCGCCATCACCAGGAGCGAGCTGTCTTCCCTCAAGCTGTGACCCTTCCTCACTGCTAATAATTGCAAAGATCTTTTTGGAAGCTTAAGCCTTTGGTTTTAGCAGCCCTTTCCAACATTCTGGTGTAAAATGGTCCATTGCACACACATCTGTTAGTGCTTGCCCTGCATTTACGTGTGCTGGGAGGAGGTGGGCTCTGCTTGGGTGAGGGGGGACTTCTGCCAGAGGTTTGTTCTTGGCCCCCAAGTGACAGTGTTTTCCTTGCTGTTGCAGTGCCCATCTACGTGCCATTCCTTATCGTTGGATCTGTATTTGTTGCCTTTATCATCTTGGGGTCACTGGTGGCAGCTTGCTGCTGCAGATGCCTGCGACCCAAGCAGGAGCCCCAGCAGAGCCGAGCCCCTGGGGGGAACCGACTGATGGAGACGATTCCCATGATCCCAAGTGCCAGCACCTCCCGGGGCTCCTCCTCCCGCCAGTCCAGCACGGCTGCCAGCTCCAGCTCCAGCGCCAACTCGGGGCCCAGAGCCCCACCGACCAGGTCCCAGACCAACTGCTGTTTGCCAGAAGGGACCATGAATAATGTCTATGTCAACATGCCGACGAACTTCTCAGTGCTGAACTGCCAGCAGGCCACCCAGATCGTGCCGCACCAGGGGCAGTACCTGCACCCCCAGTACGTGGGCTACGCTGTGCAGCACGACTCCATGCCGCTGACCACCGTGCCCCCTTTCCTCGACGGTTTGCAGAGCGGCTACAGGCAGATCCAGTCTCCCTTCCCGCACACCAACAGTGAACAGAAGATGTACCCAGCTGTGACTGTGTAGCGCTGATGCCTTCCTTCCACCCCCCACCCGGCAGATTTTAGTATCTAAACTGAACAGAGGAGAAATACTTCCTGGGAATGAAGCTCCCAGTACATGACTTGTAAATAATTTTGAAAGGCTCATGCATGTCAGACAGTGTTTATAAACCATTTATTTTCATCGGGGTCTGTTGCCAGAAACTGTAAGGATGATATCTCGGAATTAACGTTGCCAGATACGCTCTCATTCCAGTGGGTGATTTACGGTGGCAAAGGATTACGCTGAAAATGCATATGTATTTCAGATTACTGTACTTGAGAGATAAATGTTGGAGCCATTAAGTGCCCTTCAGGTATGACATGACATGGTCAGAAGTATTTGCCTAATTAATTCATAGAAAGGTTTTCCTTACACTGTACAAGACCACAGTACTTAAGAAACCTCTCTTCTCCTTTCCTTAATGACATTTCCCGATGCTTTACAGACAATCACAACCAAGAGCCAAACAATGCAATTCCTGTGTGCCAGGTGCTGGTACCAGCCCCCACGCCCAGTTTGGGGTGAAATGTCGCAAGAGACTTGGTCTTGCAAAGACCAATTTTCCTTGTCCCTGGTATTTTTGTAGGAATTAGAAGAGTGGATTATTCAGCTCTTCCTGCCTGTGCATTTGAAACCTCTATTGCTTTCGCTTTGTCTCAAGATCGGGACCCAGTTGTGGTTTGCACAGACTTTTATCTTCGTGAACGTTTTACTAAAAACGGGTATGAGGTGCTTGCTGTTTGTGACACTCAGCAAAGCTTTTGGTACAGCTGGCAGCATCTGAGCTGAGACTGCCTTTGCAGAGAAAGGTTGTACTGTGATTCCAAACACGCCTGATTTAACCTCACTTCTCATGAAACAGTAAACCCGTGTGATACTCATGAGGTTGTCAACCCCAGACTCTGCTTGCAAGTGAGTCTGCCTGTAGGAAAATGGAGTTTGTCCTGTTCCCCTGCCAGTCCATCCTGGGTCCCCTCCCCTGTGGGAGTGGGGGAGTTTCACACAGAGCTGGGATGCAATAGGGCTGTTGAAACCCATCCTCTTTTTTACCTCTGGGGCAGGGGACGAGGAAGGCACAGCTGCATTTAAAAATAAGGAGAAAGGTGCAACCAAAGGACAAAGGTGCTTTGTGGTGCCACGGGGGTCAGGGAGGTGGTGAGATGCAGATGATGGGACACTTTACACTGGAGCTGCTGGCTTTGTCTTGCTTTCCTTCATCTGGAGAAAACACCTCTCCAGGTTGAAAGGCAACAGCATGCTGGGAATAATCAGATCGTGCTAATTATAAGATATCAACCCAGATGTAGCAAAGTGAGGCTGGGTTTGACTCTTAAAAAGAGGTAGTCTCTGTATTTGCATTATTTGTTCTTCAGCCAAAGCACTGCTGCAGAAGACTGCAGACCTATACAAAAATTTGGGCAATTAGTGTAACCAGACCAGGGATTACAAAAGGTTTCTTACTGTCTGATACTGTATCAATATGAAGCAATAACTGTGATACTGCTATTTTTTTGTATGTCTGTTTTTAAACAACACATAATGTGCAGTCGCATTGCCAAATCCCATGGTTTACTCATAAACACGCCACACACAGGCAGGCTGCAGTGGGCAGAAATGGTCTGGCCACTGACATGGGGAAATGAATAGGTAATTTATCCCAGATCTGTTGTTCCTGGCTGCAATTGCCCATTCAGCATGCAGGACCTGGACAGAAAGATTGGCTTACAAGACTTCCCCTCCAGCCAGGCTGGGCGTCTTTGGGAAGGCAGCGTCCAGCTGCTGGATGTGTTGGGTGCCTGCCCTGCTCTGCCTGTACAGCTTGGTGCTTGGGGATCTTCAGGGCAGAGGGTGCATCAGAGCTGGGTGCTGCCAAGCTTTTGAAGGAACCACTGTGCAATGTGGTCTCAAGGATTTAGGCTTCTACGTGCCTACATTGCAGTGTGATCACACTGGCCTTGCCAAGCTGAGCTGACGTCAGGCTTAGTGGCAGCTGCTGTTGGCTTCAGAAAGGAGCTGGAGGCACTTGGCCCTGGGTGAGACCTGGCCTGTTACTGTGTGGCCAAAGAAGCAGCTCATCCCTCTGGTTGTGACCTTTCCCAGCTGTGAACTGAATCAGCTCCCCCTGCCACCATGCACACACTGCCTGCCTTGCACAGGCCCTGGAAAGGACACTTCCTCTGATCTATGAAATTCAGGTGAATCTTTGTATATTGTTTACTTGTTAAAAAAAAAAAAGAATAAATTAAATTTAAGTCTGTAGAAATTAATTTACAACTGACGACAGAGTTGTAATAGAACGGATTTTGTGAGATGTGGTGATTTTTTTTTAATGTCATGTACAATAATGTAAAACAAATGTTACCATTTGATATAGCTTTTAAATCTCTGAAAGAGCACTCGCTTTAAAGTGTTTCTTACAAATGAAGAAAAAAGCCCCCTTTGTTTCTTAATAAATACTTCATGGTGTGACTTTGGTTTTGTTTGCTTTGTCACAGGCTTTTTCTTTTCCTTCAGTTAACGATTTACTTTCCTCTGTCTACACAAGCTCCTCTGACTAGCTCACTTCTCACAGCTCTGGTAAAAAGCAAAGTTTGATCTTTTTGCTGTGTTTTTAAAGACTCAACAAATATCCAGCAACATGTATGGCTGAACATGTTGCCCCAGTGGGGCATGTCCAAGGGAACTTGTTTGGAGACAAGGGGAACGAGGAGGTGGCATATGATCCCATCAGTTGGGATGGACATCCCTCATGTCTCCGTGGCCTCAGGGGTTCTTGGGGAACAGCAGTGGGAGCAGAATGGGCCAGATACTGTGACCCCCATCAGGCTCCCCATTCCAAATTATGCTGTATGTTCTGCAGCAAAGAGTGTTTTCTGAGGGTTTTTGGATTCAGGAGCATTCTGGGTTACCAGGTGAGCATTTTGAGTGTGTAACTAAGTAATTGAGTGTAAGTAACTCTGCTGTTCCCACTGCCCTCTGCATGGGGATCCTTCTTGCTTGAGTAAATTCCATCCTCATAAAGTGAAACCAAAACCAAACCCCTGTTGTGCCACAGGGCATAATGTAAGTCTGGGACAAGGCTGCTTTGCTTTCCTGGTGTTTGCTCCCTCCTGCTGATAGTGATGCTGGCACCGCACTGTGTGGCAGGCAGATGGTTGGGGTAGCCAAGACAGCATGGAGAAGAAATTCGGTCTTCGTCAGATCCGCATGTTTATGACTCAAATAAGAACAGGGTGAGGAAAAAGTAGCCTTTGTCAGGCTGTACATAGTGCATCCCAAAATGCCACTACTTCCTGGCATCTGGGGGAAGTGAGGGAGTAGGGCTGGAAGCAGAAATTTGGCAGAGGGAAGGAGGGGTCAGACATGGCTTGGAGCAGATACACTGAACTGACAAGCAGTGTGCAGCAGGAGAGGCCAACAGTTTTTGTCAGAGCCTTTTCTTGTATTTTTGTGTGGAGTTTTTCCTGCTGCACATGGTGACTATGGATGGCATGGGAAAAGAAACTGTGGAGACTTGCTGATAAACTTCGAGCAAGCACAAATGGTGTTTAGGAAAGATGCATTCATTTATTTTCTATAGGCTGGAGTGCCAGTTGAGAGCAAGGTCTCTTGGGATGCAACTCAAGGAATAGTCCACGTGCAATATAGGAACTGGAAAACCCTTGTGCAATGGTGTTGTGTAGCACTGGGCCATGACAGCCCACGGTTGGTCTCGGACCAGGGAGCGGAAAGGGCACAACAGCTCTCAGCGCCTGCCAATGAATGTCCAGCTGCTCTGCAGGAGAGATGATCTCCCTCTTTTCTTTAAAATGAAAGAGCTTAAAATGTGAGGATTAAAAAGTTGCAGCCACACTTCTAAAGCTGCTGCATGGCCCACAATACATTTTTGTCCTTATATTGCTGTAAGAATAGATGCAAACACTTCTGCCATCACTTCACCTGTCTTGCAACCCTAGCTGAGTACTCTTCCCATCAGGTCACACAGTTTGGTGCAGGATGATGTATGGTTCAGGAAACTCACCCCAGAAGCTGCACACCCTTTTCCTTGCACCATTTCATCTCATTACTCAGTCCCATCTTCCCAGACTTCCCTAAACAATTTATCTTTTATTCCCTGCTGTTTACGTCCCATAAATCTATATTCTTGCTCACTTGGAGTTTGAAGTATATGGTGTATTGTTTCCCTGCCTCTTTCTGAATACATTGCATCTACTGAAGTGCTGAAGTGCTCAGTCACATACTGTACCAGAGATGGTGTGCAAGGTAGTGACCATGGGGAGAAGCCAGCAGACCTCACACAGGCTGGGCTGGTGCTGGTCTGCCCAGAGCACACACCAACATGCTGGTGGTGTCCTAACAAGGGGACAGTGGTGCCCCCAAGGTGGCTGTAGGCAATGCACTTGGGCTTGGCCAGCACTGACCCACAGTACCTAAACCACTGAGCCATGAAGCGAACAGCAGGAAATCATCCACAGTGACACTGCCCCTGCACAACACACATGTGGAGAACCACTTTGACCATGCCCAGTTAATAGGTAAGACATTTCAAAGGACAAAGCCCATTAGCAGGGGTGTTTCATGCCCCTGTACAGCTGTCACCAGCCGTCAATACGGTTATTAGGGGGCAGTGGAATTTGGTGCAATTAGAGGCCACTGCTTACATGTGGCCTATAATGCCCACAGCAGAGTGGAGCTGGGGTGCAGGTCTCAGGGCAGCACATTAACCTCAGCATCTCCCTTTCAAAATACCTCATTTGCTGCTCATTTTTGGTTTTGCTGGAGCTATTCTTCTCCCTCCAGATTTTCTGGTTTTCCACTCTTTTCCTCCTACTGAAGTTATTACTAAATATTATTCTCCACATGTATTCCCCTGTATTTTTCCAAGCTGAATCTCATTTTATTGTTTCCTCCTCATATTTCCTGCTTCTCTGTAGGTCTCTTTGTAATATTTCTCTGCTCTCAGTGGGGTTTGCAACATTTTCCTGCCCCGGATCACTTGCCAATGGATTGAACAAATCAGAAAAGCCTGTGCCATACTTTGTCCCCCATCTACCTTGAATGGAGCTGGCTCAGTGTCCCCTATTCTGTAGCAGAACATTTAATCCCTGTGACAGTACTTCTGTGAAACCTGAGCAGCTGGATAACACCAGCCCCTGATTCTGTAACACTCCTGTGCCTTAGCACTGAGGCTATATCCATCATGCTGGACCACATGGCACAATATATCCATGTGGGCTTCACCAGTGGGAAGGCGTCACATGAGCCAACATTTCAGCATGGCTTCTTTGCACCAGCCAAACACCACAGTGTTGGTCCACCTGCAGCAAGCCCTTGCTGGCATAGGTGAGGTCTTGCCTCAACACCTTGAGGTGTGCCAGTGCCTCCATTTCCTAGGAGTGGCCTGGCCCCTGACAGCTTCCTCTGCATCCCGGGAAGCCACTGCAGCCCTGGCACAGGGCTGGCTTTTCTCTCTCTGCTGCAGAGATTTCCCTTCCCATTCTGACACTTCACTGGTCTTGTGATTTGCCCACAAAAATGCTGTCCTAATTGCTTGCCTTCATTTGTCATTTGTATCTGGAAAATTTCAGCATACTGACCTGACCCCAGGCCTTTTTCACCTGGCTTGTGACCCTCCAGCTTCTCCATGATGGCACTGTAAAGTGCTTTCCCTGGCCATTCTGTGTCCATCTCGTGCACTGTGCTCTGCAGGGAGCTGGGCATTGCACTGTGGTGATTGTTGAGCCATACCTCTTGTGGAGGCAGCTGTGCTGGATGGGGACATCTGGGGAATCTTGTTAGTGAGCAGAGGCACAGCTTTGATATTAAGTGGGCAGGCATTTTCCTAAGGAAGGTGATGTCTTCCAACAACCAGGAACAAGGCAGCAAACATTCCGCTAGGCAAGGCTGAAAAGTTGCTGGGTGTGTCAGAGGCCAACTATCCTCTTATTCCTTGATTTTCGTTAGAAGAGGGGAGAGAAACCTCTCTGGAGCGTAACAGGAGTCAGCTCTCAGATTGCAAGTGCCTTCAGAAGTGTACTGGCTGCTGGCTTAGTCAAAAGAAAGTTAGTTGACTTTTTTAATACATATTAGTAAATTCTGGTGGTTATTTCTGATAAGATGAAATTAGGCAGGTAAGAAGTCACTCACCTTCTGCACTGGTCAAGGCCTGGTGAGTACATGCACCTCACTGAATACAGGTGTTGTCAGCTGTTTCCATTGTCAATAGCACATCAGGAAAAATAAAAGAAAACTTCACCTTAAACCTTGAAATCTTGACTGTCATCACAGGCTGTTTTCACACACTTTGTAGGGTTATAGTAATAGCAAAGACAGATTACAAATATTCAAGAAATAAGATCAATAATTTCTCCTAAACATGATAATCCTTCACTTTCAGGTAAACAGTCCTTTATTCGCTGTTTGGAAAAATCAAGGCAAAAAGTGATACACCAAGCTGAAAGATGTTGTTTAATGCAAAAGATGAATTGTTTTCCACCAAGGCTTCCTCGTGTTTAATGCTGAACCAGCTCAGGGCATGGCCCACCCTGGTTTGCCTTTGTAGGTTAACTTTACAACAAAAAGTGAGAAAGCATTACTTCATATCCTATCAATGCTCTTAAACCAGGGGAAGTGAATATTGTGTCAGACAGCAGTAATAAGGCAGCAAAAAAATAACTTACCTATCTCTCTTCCAAGACACTGAGCAGCTTCACAGAATCATGAAAGAAATGGGTTGGGTTGGAAACAACCTTAAAGATCCTCTAATTCCAACCCCCTGCCATGGCACAAAAAATGAAACGTCAGCTCCCTCCTATCAAGGTTCCTCATGGTGAGTGTCCCGGCTGAGCGTGATCACTGCAGCAAGGTCTCAGCAGCACTGATCACCATTCCCTCACCTGAGACACAGCCCACTCCTCATCTGCCCTGCAGCTCCTTCCTCAGTGTGGACAGCCAAGAACCAGCAGTGGCTTTCAGTGATGTTTCAAGCCTTTTTTCTCCACAGCTTCCTATTTCTGCTGAGGAGGAAGCAGGAAAAGCTCACTGCTCATTATAAATTTAGAGGACCTGCTGCACCCCAAGTCCCCAAATGCTGGGGAAACTCAAAGAGGCAAAGGGCTGTGCTGGAGGGAGGGAGGGCTGGGGCTAAGTTACTGGGCACTACCATAGCAGCACTCACAAAAAGGGATTATGTTTCTTTAATCTTCTTGCTTAACATTCCTCAACTGGGCCTTTCTCAGTTTCACTATATTTTTTTTATGGTCCCATTTCAGACTTGAGCATTAATCTAGAGGTTTAGGGACTTTGATTCTCCTTTGGTCTCGTATGAGACACCTAAGACTGCCATCAATGGACTTAGCACCTGCTCCGGCAAATATTTAGCTCTGGGACGTGAGCACTAGACTCACAATTTTGCCTGTCAAACTGTTAAGAGGGAAAGTCCCTGAGGTGATTAGTCAACTAATATATCCAATAAGGGGTTTAAGGAGCAGTCCATTATACTTAACAATTCTGAGAATAATTTCCCTTTCTGTGCCCTGTACAAGAAATGACAGTGCAGGGAGCAGTTGGCTAAGCACTGAATTCTCCCACTGCCAACTGAATAAAGCTTATTTAAGTTTATAATCAATTTTACTTTGGCATAATTGATTGCCCAGATGTGTGAGAAGCATTTACATACAGTGCAGTTTCTGCTGCTACATGCTTGCAGGCTGGCCTACTGCTACAGAGGCCCAGGGAAGGAGCAGACATTTACTGGAGCACAACAGGGATACATGAGGAGTTGATCAGTCTCTTTTTATTTCTCTGCAAAGGAAAAGCAGATACTAGTTCTGGCTTTTGGGATAAAAGTGTTTTGAAATGCGCTCAAGCAATGACCTGTAAAGGGGAGAGTTGGCTTACACCTTCTTTTTGTTTCCTAATTTTAAAAAATCCAGAAATCGTTTGTTTTAAAACAGTCTCACTATGCTCTTAAACGTAGTTCTGTCAGCAATCTATAAGGAAAAAAACCCCATTCATCAACTTAGAGCACCCTAAGGAAGGAACGTTTTAGCCAGACTCAACATCAATATGCATTTTGCTCCTGATAAAATCTGTTTAATTCCAACATCTAATAACATTTGGACAAAAAGATCTCTTTGTTAAAGCTCACACACTTTTACTTTCTCTAGGGATCTTATAATGCATGTTTCCCCATGGTCATCAAAAATCAAGTAAGGCCAACCTTTTCTGCGGCTTTAACTTCAGCCGTAACTTGCGTACCCCTCCCGAGTCTGTGCACACACAATGGCTTTGTTCAGGAGGGGTGATGGTGTGCTTTGAGTTGGCTGTGCCCTGAGGTCTTATGGCCCAGGCACACTCAGGTGAGTTGCTGATGCTCTCTGGCGTTTCAACCCCTGCTTCCCAGCAGGTCCAGCACAAGAGACAACGTGATCTACTGTGAAAAAATATTTGTTAAATGGAAAGAATATATTGTAGTAGAGAAGATTAGAGTACATGTGCCCCAGAGTATATGGATGCCGTGCTACTGGGGACGTCTTTGTGTGGTGCTTCATGATGTCAGTATTGCTTGAGGCAAGAGAGCTTGAGAGTTACTTCTCAAGGTATGGCAACATAAGTGAGCTCAGTAGCGTCAGCTGAGCATCATGAGCAGAGAGTAAACATGATATTCCTGAGCAGGCAAAAGCAGGAGAGATCCTGTCCCTGCACTTGGGAGAGTTTGGAGAAAAGCATCTGCCAGAGTCTTGCCTCACCTCACATCTCTCTACATCATCAGATCAAGATTTCTTCTCAAACACAAGAGCATGCAGGCCCTCATTAAAAGAGCCTCTTGCACATTTAGCTGCAAGTAAAGAGGTTTGGGGCTTAATTTCCTCTGCTGTGTCTACATAACTTAGGTGGGACAAAATGCTCGCAAGGTTTATTTTGGTGAAGGCTTGCTGTGATCAAGGGTATCATTTGTATGAGAGTATCTCTATTTTACATAAAGAGATGGTTTTCCTCTGGAGACACCATTCAGATACCATGTATCTGCTGTAAGCTCACCCAGTACCATTCTTATTTCGCCACACTAGTCTTGCATTTGGGGCCTGATTTGAGACCCATTAAAGGAACTCAAGCCTTGTCCTTGGCACTAACAAGCAGGCCCTTAAAACATACCCAAAAGGCCATGAAAAAAAAGAATTCTCATTCAGCAGCTTTTCAGGGTAAATCTCAAACGTATTTAACATGGAACTGTTGGTGCAAAGCTTGTGGGGGGATAAAACAAACAAGCCTTGGTCCACTGGATTGCTTTAATAAAAGGTTTATTGGAAATATTTTTGTGCAGACATACAACAGTCAACAAGGCTGTTCAAAGCTACAAATTGTCTAAGTTTTCTGAACCCTCTAAAAATACAAGTAAATGACCTTCATTTGTATTCAGTCTGGGAGGGAAACAAACACCACTGTAATGCGATGCTGTATTTAAACTACCAGAGGACACTAATAGGACCTGAAAATGCTAACACTTCTAGAGGAAAAAATCCACACACCACTGCTGCTCTGCTGGGAGCCAATTAAACAATCCCCCCACAGCATCACTCCTCTCTGCATATCCAGATTAAAACGTCCCCATCTGAAACAATATTTAAGCAATCTGAGTACAGATATGACAGACAAGTGGGCACATGACTTGGCTCACTGATGAAAAAGATGCTGTTAAAGACCCTGTCACTCAAGGTGCTGAATATTTAACCTCGCGGTGCAATGGGCTGCACTTTGGGGGAAGGAGGTGGGACAGGGGGAGGTTTTCAAGTCAGATGACTCTTCCAACACATACAAGAACACAGTCCCAGAGGGCTTGGCTGCCTCCTTGCTTTATATCTGGAGCCTTTTTTTAAAAAAAAAAAAAAAAAGAAAAAAGAAAGAGTTGAGAAACAACTTTGTGCAACCTTCCAGCCTATGAGTTCTTGACGGTAAGAACAGCAAGTACCCTCATTCCTTTCCTGAATAAAAATATCAACCAGAAGGGTAAAGGAGAGCATATGCACTGTCTGGCAAACTCCATGTTTTCTAAGAAACCCTGCAGATGTTTTGAAATTGATTAATTTATTCCAAGATGACATCTGGAACATCTTCGCAGGGAAGCCACCCAGTAAGGTAGTTAGAGTTTAAAACAATCACGTCTTTCTGTTAATGTTGGCTTTTTCCCTTGGCTTCATCACTCCATAATTACAAGGGTGCTGACTTTCCAGCTATGCATAGTGACAGTTTGGCAATATATTAGACTTTTCTTCATCATTAGACTTCAGTGTGATTGCTCAGATTTAGGCTTGCCCACATGAAATTTGTCATTTACCCACTTCTATTTCTCTTTAGTGGCTACAGAGATGCTGAGAGAGAATGAACCCCTTGTGGCAGACTTCAGGAGAACTTGTCTCACCTTCTTCGTACATAAGGGAAGGCTTTGGATAAATACCAGTACTCAGCTACTTTACCTCTGTCCACACCACAGATGAGCAGACCACGAATCCAAATGAAACAACTCCAAGGCTTCACACTCGATCACAAAGAGATCCAGGTTCCCAGATTAACAAGCCCCTTGCACAGGCCTGAGGAACAGAAACCTGCCCAGGAGCAAAACTTACGAAGAAATCCCATTAACTCTTCATGAGGGATTCTCAGTCAGGACTGAAATAATTTTAGTGCCCAGTTCTGGTGGGTTGTTGAGTAAAACAGTAGCCAGGAAATAATTTAGCAATCTGTCATCACCCAGGAAAGAACCCCCTAGAGCCAAGGTATGCTAAGCAGGGGGCAGTTCTGACAGGGAGGAAGACATTTCCAGTCTCCAAACTCAGGACTCAGCTCGGTACCAGAGAAACCCTGCTTCAGGAGGTAACAGCACTTCAGAAATTCACAGCTCAGCTCTCCTCTTCCCTTCCCAGAGACAGAGGATGGAACCAAAGAAGCAACCTTTATCACAGCTCTTCAGCAAAGCCTGAGGAGTCCCATCCCTCCCTAACCTCTAACAGCAGCAGTGGTCTTGGCTAAAATACTAGTCTGTTCCCAGTCCCTTCATGCCTCCAGACAGCCCATCCAAGAGAGCATTCCTGGCCAGATAAACTCAGCCAGGCTGTCTGGACTTTCTGCAGGTCACTGAGAAGCGATCACCTTTGGGATTCACTTGTGTGGCCAAGCAGCACAGGGCACTTTTTTGTTTTCATTTGCCAACAAAGCTCAAAGCCTCCATTAATCTTACTCCTACATATGTCATCTATTGTACTGACCTGTAGTGTGGCCTTCTCCAGATATACAGCTCTGGTCACAGATGCTGAAAGGTAGTGAAGGCTCTCTTGGGTGTCTATAGGATACTGAAGGTGAGAGATCTTAGCTCTTTCTCTTCTTGAGTTATTCAGTTCTGATAAGTCAGTATAAGCAATATTCTAAGACTAGGGAAAATAAAATGGGGCTATATTAATAAGGCTATATGTATTAACTGTGTAATCAAGCCTAGGAGACTTGCCACTGTCCCATACAGGACAAGAAAGCTCTAAGAAAAAAACCAGTGTGTATGGTTTCACCAACCCAGAAAGCCCAACACTACACAATAAGATCCAGAAAGAAACTACCTGTCTGAAAGCTCAGGTCATGTCAAAGGCCTCACCTCATCAGCACTAACAAGTAACTTCCAAGGATGCAGGGGCTACGCTCATGGAGCAGTTCATTTTATCCCTGCTGCTGCTGGCAGAATTCCACCAGCCACTGCCTATGATACAAAACAACTATGTGGAACAAGGCAGCTCCTTGTCGCTGCCTATCTCAGCCTGGCCAGAAAGCCATCCATTAAGTGAGATCTGTGACAGAGCTCCTGCACAGAAGACTTCTGAGGACCAGTGACATGTCTGCAGATAATCAACATGCCAAAGAGAAGTGTCACTGCCCATTGACTCACTCACCCAGCGACACCATTGCTCACACAGGGCCTGAACGATGGGATGGGAATGGGCTGTGTACAGTCCAGTCATCAGATTTGTAACCTGGTCAGCACCTCTTGTACACCTCTTTGCACAGCGTGGAATGAGTTATGAGTTATGACTAAGAACAACACTTAGATTTGAATTCAAACCTCTCCTCATTTGATAGGCACTTTGGCTGTGCCTCTCAGACTTGCTTGTGGGACAGCCTTAGGGCTGTGCCCAGGGGACCCTGCAGGTACAAGGTAGCGATGAGGACATGGATCTACTTCATGCTCAGCATTCTTGAGGAGGCACAGAGCTGCAGCATAGACACATTCTGGAAGAGATGACTACAAGGGTCCTTCCTGATAGGACAAAAGTAGTCCGGCTGTCTAGACACAGAGGAACATGCATGGTCAGTGCCATGTTCCAGAAGCAGAAGCAAACTGCTACTCAGATACATTAGGTATACCACAGACACAGAGAAATACTCCTCCAACCTCCAAGGTATTTCATACCATCACTGTTTCTTGTTAGACTCAACAAGACATAAAAAAAATCCTGCAAACTGATTGAAGTTTAAGGCATTGATAGTCTGATGACCCAAAACTAAGGTAAAATTAGCCTCCATGCTTAACACTATGAGAAATCTAACAAATCTTTAGTGCTTCTCAGAGGCAAACACCCACTGAAGGGCTGCTCTGCTCCAAACTTGAGCTGTGAGGAATGACAGCAGAAGTACGGTCTTCAGAATGTTTAAAAATGAAATTAAGTAATTATTTATAAAACCAAGGGAGAATGTAAATAGGCCATCACTAGTTTTCACTGATGACTGCAGGAAATGTGAAATAGCAGATTTAGTGAATTAGCCCAAATGGGCAAAATAAGCCTGCAAGACAGGCACAGTGTAAGGACCATGCATCTCTCAAACTTAGGTTGTTCATAGAGGGCCAAATTGCACCCAGTGTGGACACTGACCACACCACAGTCCTTGTACTTCACACATTGTGGTCCATCCGAGCTTTCTCTTATTTATGAATTTATTATTATGACTGTCTCCCAGCAAACACACTCCATTACATGCTGTAAAAATATGGTGATCTTGGTTACAGGAGACTTCCCTGCAGCATCTGCTACTAGTTGCTGGCTGAGGCAGGGGAAGAGACTGCACAGTTTTGGCATGCACTAAGAGGCATGTGATCTAGTGAAGTGCAGATAGTCTTGTTATGTATTTTAATTTACCGCACATACAATTCATGTGAAATCTACACACATTTTTAGATACATTAGCAGCTTAGTTTGACCTAGATACTTTTACTGGTTATTAGCCATTTCTCCTTGACAAGTTATTACTGACTTCCCATGCTAGCTCCCTACAGCAAGACCTGAAGCCCTGTGAAGGAAAAGAAAATGTCAACAGACTTCTCAGCAGTGCTTAGATCAAGCTCCCGCTCACTGGCTTCAATTTGCTACTCGGCAATCATTAAAGGAATAGCGGCTTCTACGCAAGCAGCAATTATGGTGTTACAAAAAGCAGCAACCAGATCCAAGTTTAATTCAGGAAAATCACCACTTCCTTCTGAATATTCAAACCCACCTCCCTCTGGTCAGTGTGGAGAGCTGTCCAGGAAACCCTTTTCTGATCAACCCTAGGTAGTTAAGTCTGAACAGTCAAGCAGAAATCTCCCATTCCTTCTGCTCCAATACCCTGCCTAGTTGATAAAACTTTCACACAGTGCTTTCAAAGGTTGCTGTTACTGCTATATGCATTCGCCTTAATGAGCAAGGAATTCTGTTGATGCAGAGCAGCTGCTGCTCCCCTTTTGCTAACATACCACTGGAATAGAATACACCTCATCACGGTTCATGAAGACTAGCAACTCCACCAGCCAGTCTACAGCATATTACAATACATTAATTCCCGTAATAACTCCAAAGAACAAGAAGAATGCCAGGTCTTGACCTGGGTGGATTCTACAGAATTAACTCAGTTAGAGATTAAGGCCTTACAGTGATGATAAAGTCTGACCCACTAGCCCCAGTGTCAGATACTGTATAGCCCTGTGACAAATCCCATGTGCAATTTCCATTGAGCTGACAACTAACACACGTACCTCTCTCTAAGCCACTATTCATTCTAGGGACAGTTTGTGTTTGTGACACACACTGACCTCAATTTACAGGGAGGTCAATATGATACAGCCCATAGTCTGCACTAATAAAATAAATCACATCAGATGACAGCTGCTCCTCCCCAGCATCTCCCATTATGTTCTGTAAAATTTTGTTGCGCTAAGAACAGAAAAGACTCCAGGATCCCTTCTATTCTATGCTCAACACATATACTTGCCCTTCTTCATTATCCAGAGGCTTTTAAAAGTTTTTTTTCTGCAATCTCATGAAAAGCCTCCAAATTGTTTACATACCATTGTTTGGTGTGTGGCTTAGAGTACAAAGACTAGGCTGATCTCATTTTGTCTTGGTGGGAAGTTAATTTTCCTTGTGTTTTTACAAAAGGAAGAAACAATTAGCAGTTCTGTGGAATGGCTTACACCACACATTTCCTAAATAGATTTGGATTCTAAATAAAAGGAACTGTTTAACAGGTTATACATATCAGCATTAAGATTTAAGAACTCCCGGGATCAGGTTTACTCTACCCTTATTTATTCTCTGCACTAGTATCCATGCCTTTAAACAAAATTCATCTCACAGAAAATACATACATCCCCACTTGGCCCCTTGACACTTATGCCTATGGCAAAATTATTTGCATGTTTCCCTTATTGCATAATTGTCTCATTAGCACTGCAGAAAGAAGATGATGACTTCTCTCTCTGTGCCATCAGCCTAATCCAAGACCAACTGACTGGTGCTGCAGGAGCAGCCCTTTTTAACGTGGAAGAGAGGGGATTTGCCCTTTTTAAGTGGAAGAGGATTCTGAGCCTCTGAGGTGGCATTGGGAATTGAATTACAACACTTGAGCACTGGAATTTACTCACAACCCTTAAGGAAGATTAAGTCAGTAGGCCAGGCTGGCGCTTTCCTTTCCCTTGCTAAACAAATATTCATATTCAAATGGCTTTCGGATATATTTAAATCAATAAAAAAATCTGGATGATGGTCAAAAGGGCAAAAAACAACACCAATCTTTTAAATACACGGATGTAGTATATACATTAACCACAAAACCCGGCTTAAACACAGGAGTATTTACTTTATACTATTCAGAAACGTGGTTTGGCGACTAGAATTAATAGAACTTGTCTGGAAGACAGCAAAAGTTTTCTAAGAGCTCTTTCAGTTTTAACTTATGCTCCACTTTTTCCCTCCCTTCCCTTCCCCAACCCTCCCCAAATTGCAATCTATGCAGCAGCACGCCTGTCCCACTGGCACAGCAAGGCCAAGGAGCCAGCATTCCTTTCAGGGCTCACAAGCCTGAGTGTTTCAGGAAGCCTGTTGATGGATCAGATCTAGACGAGGAACTGGTTTGGCTGGACAAACAAACAGCAGGTCTTCCCCTCATAATGACCAGCTCTGTTGTCTAATGTGTGTGCACACAAGTGTGTAAACCCATCCTAACTTTCCTTTGCAAACCTATCCTACCTGGTCAAGGAAATGCTTCTTTAGGGTAACAGCATCAGCCTCCTGCGTGGATGCACATCTTCCTTATCAACGTATCTGACAAAACTGTACCTTTAAAGTTCTGTTTTATTCTGTGTACTTATAACTTGGGAATGGGATCATGAAGGGAAGTCCCTGGCCACGTTTGAAGTGCACATCCAAATACATCATGAAGCATTACAAAGAGGCACCTATTTGAGTTATCTTTGTGTACAATGCCATGCACTAGAGACAGCTGCCCTGCCAAGCTCTCTGACTTCCACATCCTGGCTTTGTGAGTAAGCTGTTAATTGGGTTTCAGAAAGCTAAGATAGACCCCTAATAAATCCTGTAAGAGGGCAAGAAATATTCTAAGTAATTATTTGCTATCTTGTGTTATTCTGCCTTAAGAAGGCAAATAAGCATTTTTAGCTACAAATTGTGTTGCGATCAAAAATTTTACATGAAATGGTCTGTCAAAAAAATTAAGCCAAATTAGTAAACAGCGAATACTAGGAGTAAAGTCTGCATGCAGTTGTGTGTACTTGGTCTGTGTGGAACAAAACAGGAAATCTCAGCACCCCGTTCCAATTAAGCAAAGGCCGATTTCTCATGGAACATAAATTTTCTACTCTTCTCCCAGAACAACCTTCCGCTGATCTTTTAAATAGTGGTAAAACATTGTTTTTAATTTCACACCTCACATAGCACAGTCAAATGCTTCATAACAACATAAACAAAACTTTAGGCAGAGCTTTGCAACTGAAGTCAAACAATGATTTCCCCCCACATTATGTACTCAAGGTTTGCAAGGAGAATACAGAAACTTGTTGGCTAAGGCCACAAAAATGAGTTCTCTGGTGTTTTGGCTGCTGCTGCCAACCCTAGTCAAGAATGTGTTAACAGTGGATGCATTGATCCAAATCTCATTATTCCCACCATCCACCAAGTAAAGAACCATTTATTCTATTTCTGTCCTCCTTTTGGTTGTGTCGTAGGATCGAACAACTTGTGACTGGGAAACAACACCATGTTCTTCTTGAGAAAATGCATACCCATCTGAAAAAGCAAAGGAAATAAAAAAAATAAATCACTTGAGTCAAGATCAAGGGCACAGCCCATTTTTAAAACCAGTTTTAGGCATAACTAAAGTTACATGATTGACACTGCAACCATCTCAATTTCTGTGCTGTGTTTCTGATGCTTACAGCTGTGCACTACATTGCCCACATGGCACAGAAATGATGTCTGGTGCCAGTTCTGTCCTACTGCTTACTGCTCACCTCCCCACACCAGGTTAGTGTACACAGCCACCAATTCTCTCTGAGTTAACCTAGAAAGCTATAGACTGATTTGAACACGTGTAGTCACAATAGTGGCAGAGCTTCTTTAAAGACTTAACAGAGAAGTACAGAATCCTCTATAGCCTGATGATATCAGTGGTTTCTCTGAAGAAACATTGAAATGTCTAGCTCACAACTGGATCATTGCTACATCTTCCTCTTAACTCCATTCAGGACCTTTTCTTTTTTCCAAACAAGTTTCCAGGTGGCATCTGACAAACAACACCAAGAAACTCTCAATTCTCTTGGCCAGTCACCCATATTTTGCATAGAGCAAACAAACATATTCTGGAGGTCTCCATTTGGTTAATCCTGCTAGCTAGCACAATCCTTTGGTCTCCCTAGAAATTGTTCAGATGAAAATAACCCTGTGTCTGATTTCTTCTAAAGTATTGTGGACAAGGCAAGTGACATTTCTGACATCATCTGCAAAACACCATGATGCTGGCCAACAGTCACAAAAGCTAATGGGCCAACTTCGTGAAACACCAGGCAAACTTGCAGATGTGACCCTACAGAAAATTCTGAATGGAAAACTATAGCAAAGGACAACAGAATTTGTGACACCAAGGAAACGGGACTTTCAGGTGTAAACAGGTAACCAAAAGGGATAAGAAAGGCAGATCAGTATAGTTGCAAACCCAAAGAAATAGGAAAATTACAAGCTATACATAGTCAGATAATAAATTGGTAGTAAGAAAACAGGCAAGAGCTGGGACTTAGGAACACTGCCTGAGAGAATCCAAGAATTATACCATAGCTAACTCTCCATGGGCAACACTCCATCTCCCTGAAGGAGCTCCAGAAGCAGGAGGTTGTGAATTGTCAAATTCTGCCTCAGATTCACCCAAGGCTGAAAAATACGTAATCAGATTGCTACCCGGAGACCTATGAAATGTCTTTCAGGGTCCTCTCTTAATTCTCCCCCCTACACCAGGTACTGAGGCAAGATAAGGCCAAAGCACAAGATAAAGGGACTGTGTGACAGAAAAGAGGGTATTCAGCCCTTGGTGCCTAAGACAGGAGGAACATGAGGACCTCAAGGAGCTTGCTGCTGTACACTGAACTTGCTCCCCACAGGCCTGAATGCAGCCTGCTTTGAAGCAGGTGACCAATGCTGGTAGCCAGAAGCAGCCTAGAAGGCCAAAAATTAACTGTATCTCATAAGTGAGGCTTGTTAAACCTTCACCTTAATGACCAAGTTGGTACCATGTGAGCCAAGAAGAGATGCTCAAGCACTCATGGATCTTTTCTCTGGCTAATGCCTGTACAGGGAGGGTGGTCAGCAACTCCTACACAGCTGTAAGCTGCTAAGAGAGTTCTGCAACATTAGGGATGACCATTCGTTAACATGGAGGGTTTTCTCTTCTCTCACAGATTGCAGGTAAATGTCATGTCTGAGGCCACAGGGATACTGCTGTAGATTTGACTCTTAAGCAGGAGAGCACACTGTCAGCAGGACAGCTGACCTGAATCATGAGCACAGCAGGAAATATTTGTGAGTAAGTGGAGGGAATTATACAGAAATATATCACTCCAGTCACATCTCCCTCTTGGAGTGATTGCAGGACAGCATGAACCTTGATTTGATTATATGATTGACCATCCTGGAGTCCCATTTTATTTTCCCTGAGTAATCCCATGCCAATATACATATCACTGCAGAGGCACAAGTTCGTTTTTCCTGCCTCTAGCTGACGGTTCACAAAGTGCAAACAGTCTTTTGGAAAAATGTATGTCCATGCTGGATCATCGCAAAGGAAATATGATTTACAACACAGTCTTCCATTTTAAAAAGGGTAGATTCACACTTAAACAAATACCTTCAGTAGGTTTATTCCATGTTAAGGGCCAGTATCCTGTTGGCTTTTTTGGCTAAATTTTCAATGGAAAGTGAATTTGGTGAAAAATCGCAAGCTTAAGCCCTAAATGAGTGAAGTCCATGTCCTACTACCTGATCAAGATGGCTTTGCAATATTTACTAATCCAGAAAGATCATCCAGTGCAATGGAGTCTTCCATTGCTGTGACTACTACAGATCCAGTACTGACCACACAAATGTGTGAAGCCTATCAGGTCCAGCTGTCCTCTCACGACCTGCTTATTTCCAGTGCTTGCACAGGCCTATGAACAGCCACGCAGCCCAATCACTCTGCAGAGCCAATGCAAAATGCAGCCATAGAAACATGCTCACCACTCTCACACCAGTAGAAAATACCTTAACATGACAAAAAATTTCAGGTGAAGATGATTGGTGGTTAAGAACACTGAGGTATCCTTACAACCTCATGTTCTTCATCCATCCTAAAATGCCAGCAATGAAGGGTTTTGTGCATACGTCATGGGAAAAGCTGTGACCTCCATACTTGCACACTGCCCTGCTTCGTTGAAGCTCAGCATTTGGCAGCTCATTTAAAACTTTTCCTGTACATCTCTATACAGGAAGATGAGTTCATATTACATTTTTCTATTCACATTACAATTAATTTTGAACTTCAAGCTGTGTAGGCAGCTGACTGTGTCTTGTGGAATCAAAATGCTGTTTACGCTTGAATCCCATCCCCACTCCCCAAGCAGCTCTACATTTTCAGACCCCATCCAAAAACAATGAAAGTTTCCATCTGCCAGTTACTAGGGATCTTTCCGGAAATTTGAACTTTTCCCCCAACTCCAGTTTTAAAACCACACCTATGAGCCTGCCCTGGGAACAAGGTTCTCATTGTTTAGCTGTCCTGCAGCAGCTGAAGAAAGGAGCACACTTCTTTTGGGGCTTTCTGGGCACAACCCACTCACGGCTGTCACAGGAGGAAGGACCTTTGTACTGGGAGACTTTCTATTAATGGAGGAAAGCTGCACTTTTGAATATCTGTCCGTGGTCTCATTTGTTAAGAGGAGATTCACATTCTCATCAAATCTAAGGTTTCACTAGTACCAGATATTATCAGGCAACCTACTGAATTTTAAAAGCATCCTGTTGGGTTTTCTTAAAGCTTTGATATTCTATTAGTAGATCAGAATCTTGTCTCCCATTAGGTTTCTAATTTAACACACTCTTTCTGTCTGTTGCAATGGCTATTCTGGTCTGTGCAATGCTGGACTACAGCAACCCTCTCCATGCATGTGCCTTGAACACAGACAGCAACACTGTGCATGCTCCACAGCACACTCATATGCAACAGCTTCCAGGACAAAAAAGGGTCCAGAATACTCTTCTTATTCTTGAAAAGATCCTCACAGAAGGACTGCCTACAATTTTAGTCCCTAGTCACTTCAAGGATTTATGTCAGAGGCCTTCTCTCTGCTGATGCACCTGAACTGTCTGTCCCAGGATTTGTTTAGGCCAACCAGTAGGAGGGCAGTTCTCACTGGCAGCCTGTCAGAATCTTTGCCTGCTGCAGCGTTTCACTATTTCATCCCTGCAGTGGTAGCACGGTTCAGTATAGTCTGAAGTATGAAAATGCATCATTTTGCTTGCCTTTGAAGAGAACCCCCATATTCAAACTCACTAAAATTTTTAGAGGTTTGGGGAGCATGGGAGTGACTTAAAAAAAAAATCTCCTTCAGGAAATGTTGCTTCGTGGATAGAAAAAAATCTCTCTGACATAACAAAAATCAACATTAGGGTATTACTTGATCAGCCAAATTCTCTTTCAAGCCAAACATCTGGTTTGGCACAATTTTTAAGGAGATTCACATTTACCAATTAAACAGTGAATGCTAACTCATCTTTGACTTCTCCAGCAACTCTCTTCCATTTAACCCGGGAAAGGGAGAGCTGCTTAAAATCTTGAACAATTTGACTAATGCTTACAGAAATCATTCATTCCTCTGCTGATAAATTACGTGTTTTCTAAAGGACTCAAGAGGAATTCCTGAAAAATGGTCTCATCTCTTTTGTCCAAGATAATAATTGCATGCAGAAAATAAGAGTCAGATGCCACAGCATCAATTCTAAACCAATTATTCCTATTTCTTTTTCTTAAGTTGATTTTAAAATACTGCAACTCCACTTAATATCAACAAACAGCTTGGTAAAAACACAGAATATATACTGTATTTCAAACACATACAAGATAAGAGAAAAATGAGTTTAAAAAGCATCGCAAGCAGCTACCGTGTTGCTTTTCAAATCAAAACGTACCAGCAGAAAGGCAAGAGGAAGAAGGTGTCTGCTAGTGGAGAATAAATGGTGGGATCAGAACCCTCAGCATGAACACATTATTATTATTTATTATTTGTCAACCCCCATACTGTGAAACGAACCTCAGATGACAGGTGTTTTTCCTCCATTGATTAATAAACCCCAAACCATATGCTCTGCATTCAGATTTGCTCTATGCAATTGCCATATTCTGTCAAAGAGAGATTTTTTTCACTAGCATAAGAAACCTGGGCCAAGGGCAGTAATCTTCATTCAGACATGGCCATCAGCATTTCAGACGGAGCGCTGCTGAAGCCGTGCTTAAATGGAAGTGGGATTCAGCTCTATTTTTAAAGAGCATGCTGAGACAAATGATAACTGAACACTGGCAAGGGTATTACAGAAGGGAAACTGCACCGAAGAGATGTGGGACTTTTCTAATAGATGGGAAGGTCTGAGGATAGAGCATCACCCCTCCCATCCTGCTGTTGAAGTTCTAGGGACACAGGTGATACGAGTCAGTCACACAGAAGGAAAAGGGAGGTCAAGAATTTGTCTAAAGGAGAAACTATGTTCACAAAGTCATGGCAAAAAAGACATGAATTTGGATGCAGACTTGGACAAAGCTCACCTGGAGAAAACCTCATTGCCAGTAAACCTCCTGAGGGAAAGCTTCTGGAAGTCATTATTGCTCCTTCCCTCAAGTGTGAACCCCATAGTAAGCTAAAGGGAAGGGTCCAAAGACACATCTGAGAGAGGTCTGGTAACACTTCCTGCTTGTTCTTAAGAGGCTTCACAAAACAGATGGCAGCAGTGAGGGTCTGGTTTCACCAGGCACCTTTGCCAGGAGCTGGACCAAGCTTGGGTGCCAGCATCGTCACTGATGCCTACAAGATTCCACTAAGATGGTTTTATGTTAGCACATGGGCTTGACAACTGTATAAAATGCCTCCACTAAAGTCTGATGGCAGATTGGGGCTACTCTCCAAGGCAGCCACTCTGAGCCAGTTTATTTAAGGGGAGGAAACATTTAAGAGACTAATCCTGGCTGGCACTCCTGTACAGCACCGGCTGTGTGGCTCTGCTGCCCACTTTGGGGGCTGCAGTCACAAAAGCATCCCAGCCACACATCATGTCTGAAGGTCTTGTGCTGTGCTAGTCCTTTTCTAGAGGGGCTGGCTTACCAACAGTGAGCTAAGGACAGACAGAGAGTGAGCTTCTGCCCTTCATACATGGCTGTGCAGACTGACCTCAGTTAGCTCTTTCCTCCCACCATACACCACTAGTAGCAGCTTGGAAACTCTGCATGAAATCTTTCTCCTTTCCATGTGATTGGTAAAAAAGCTATTTAGGCATTGCTGCCTCTCAAAACAGTTGGAAATGGGGGTTGTCAAAAATAAAGTGATTCTCAAACTAGTACTCCATCTCTCCTTCTTTACAATCTGTGCTAGGGGAAGTTTAATCCCATTTTCATTCCTTGTTGGGACCAAGGCAATTAATTTGCTTAAACCTTTGTCAGCACTAACTAAACAAACAATTTTCCTACTTTATATACAAGCAAGAGATCCGAGTTGAAGTCACACAAGCAATTTTTGGTTGTAGCAGGCTGGGAACTTAGGGCTTGGTGGAAACATATGAACAGTTCAAGACTTCAAACAGAGTGCTTATACTAGTGTGATTTAAGATACTGGCCCGGTATGTCAAGGCTACTGCCCTATTCATCAACTCTTTGCTTTGAAGATTTCTAGCATTTAGTAAATAGTTTAGGGTTGTGAAAACAGCACATATGTTCCCTGGATTTCACATGGCCTTGTGCATTTAGCAACATGGGAAAATAATATTTGAGAAGAGATGACAGAAATCATGGATACACCACAAAAAGCATGTTTCAATCCTAACAGTTTCACAATCAAAACTCATGCTCACGTGAAAAACAGACTGCTGATTGTAACCTGTCCTGACTGGCTTGACTCATTTAGCACTTAATCATTTGCATTTATAGGGAAGCTGGTTATCCAAATTCTGGTTTATTTTAATCTCATTTTTCTTTCCCAATAGCTATTAATTTACTAGCAACTTGATGATGTGTTCTATGAGACTAAAAGCACATATCAATCATGACTAGTTACATCTGGTGAATCTCTTTTCTTCACTGTGTTAAATCTCTACAGTAGACTACTTTGACAGCAATTTATTTGTGCATTTTACAGATTTCTTCTGCCTTTTGAAACTCCTGGACGTGTGTGTCTGCATGCCCAAAGCTGTGTTGCTATCGGCATTCCTGGCTCCTTGACACAAGAGATTAAATCCTGGCAGAACTGGCCTCTCTTCCCAGGACCAATAGGACCCATTGCTAAAGACCCTATATCCGCTGACAGTGATGGCCTTGCAACAGCTCTATGAAGGACAAAGACTTTCAGATCTATCACTGTTTCACCCCTTCTAGTCAAATCTCCTGTGGAAAACAGGAATACCTCAGGTATTTGGGTTCTCAAATCCTAGCCCTGCCTCCATGGCCTGAACTACAGTAGTTCTGCTTACAGAAGACAGTAGAGCTAGCAATGAGATTTGACTTCTGTGATTCTTAAGCAGTCAGGGGTGTCACTTCTCACTGCAATGGCAATACGAAACCCAAATCCTGAGTGCCTGCCCCTTGCCCTGTGCGCAGCACTACTGCACGCTGGGGGGGCTGTTTTCTTAAGTAAGATGAGCATATTTTGACCACTAGTTTAACCACAAGAGACTGCATTTTACCACTACAGCAGGTCGGCTGGACCCACTGGTCCCTCCAGATGGTATGGTCCTTCAGTGCATCTGGCCTACAGAGCTGTTAATAATTTTTAATACTGTGGAAGCCTTTCTAACACCGACAAAAACCCATACGGCCTGTTCCTCTAGGAAGCTGAATAAATAGATGACCTCTACACCAACAATAAATGCAACAATAGCAGCAGTAGTGAGGTATGCTTCTCTTCTCCCAGCAGAGAACAAAAAGGGAGAAGGGAGAGGCATCTCTGCAGGCCATGGCTCTCCTCATCAGCAACATGAAGAACCCCAAGTGGCATCCCTGAAACATTGTTGTATTCTCAGCTAACCACAGCTAATATGATTTCTCATAAAGAAACCATTTCCATTTAAGCTAAGCTCTATCACAGCATTTAATTTATGCAGAGTTTTTAATTTTTACAACATTCTTAAGACAGTCAGTATTCCACCTTTAGAGAGCCTGCTTACTGAGGTTTTGTTATTTGGGCCTGTTGATTGGATCCTAGGGAATTAAATGTATTTGAGCTCCACTTGCCTAGGGCCAAATACACTAATTCCACTTCCAAATGTACGTGTCTTGCTTGGCAGCGCAGTCTCTGCCCTAGATTACCTCTACCTACAATTTAATTAAAAAATAATCAGTCTTTACTTCACTCATCTGGGACTGACTGCTGTGAAACACATGCATACATGATCTGCTACTTACGTGATACACTTTGCTGGACAGAATGAGCACGGAAAAGGCTCGGAGGAGTTTTCCTGCCGAGCCTTTTTAACAAATGATCACGTTCGTTCACGCTAAGGGAGAGAGGAAGAAAAAGAGAAAAAAATACCAGTAAGTAACCAGATAATTTCCAGGTAAAAGTCAGCTGTATTCAAAGTACTTGGCAGCTCTGACTTTTTCAGGATTAAAAATGGTTATAGCATGAAAAACAATATTGTCTTTCTTTAAACTGAACATTATCAGAAGAACTCTGTAATACGTAATGGAAACTCCTCCTCTCTAAGGACACTTTGTTTAAGTCTACTTTCTGTCAATTCGTCTTTAATATCACCATTATTGTGATTTCTGAATGCCTGATGCCTCTAAATTATTACAAACCGTATCAGAAGTCTGATATCGAGTAATGTAGAATATTAAAAAGAAGATTTCTCTTTAGTATTATGTATTAATCACAGCACCCACAAACTGCTCTAGAGAGAAGGAGCAAAGCATTGTGGCTTAGCACAAGGTAGAAGGCTTCTATCACACCTGCAAAACAGCCTGAAGCAACGAAAGGGGGGACTTAGAGTTAAATCTGCCTTCTAAAGAACCTTCATTTTCCCCATATCAGAAGACTTTCAACCCATTTTTTGTAAACACATTTGGTTTTCACAGTACCTGTCAAAGGCCTGAAACAATTATTTACAAAAATTATTTACAAAATGTGAATGAATTTGCAAAAAGTGAAAATACAAACTTGAGGTGAAAAATACAGTGTGCTTACAATAGGTTTAGCATGTATGCAAATCACTAAAGACACTCTCTACTCTGATTTTTATTAAAAACACAACACTCATTTCATCAAGAATTTTGTCCCCAGAATTAATGACTGACAGCTAAGACCCTGAGCTTTCAAAGCACCTAATTATGTCCACAAAACCCACTAAGTTGAATAGGGTTTTAAAATAATGTAAGCCTCCAAATCTCATTGTGCTGGAGCCTTGAATAACTTAAATGTTGGATTATTTTCAGAAAGACACTACAGTCTACTTTAGTTCAAAATTTTCTGTGATTGGGCTGTTTTTTCCATATCACTCTTGTTCCTAACACAAATGGAGCTAGTGCATAGAAGGGACCTCTTTGCTGGTGCAGCTCCTTGCAGTGCCTTTATTCCATTTGCATATTTACACTTTCACCGTCTGCTTTTTCTTTCACATCTTTATTCACAAGCAGTAATTCCACTGGTTATGCTGAAAACATGGATACATACCTGAACGCCAACACTGACATCTCTCTTGGATTAGATTACAAATTCACACGCATTTGGTATATGAAATGGAAATCCCAGCAAGCACAGCTGCTGCCATCAACAAGTTTACAACAGCTTTAAACAAACAACTCCCTTTCATTGAAGTAGCTTGCTAACTTCAAACAAGAGAGTAACTGAAGAACCTCTAAAATGCCTATAATATGTAATCCAGCCATGCAGGCTTATATTCCACTTAGTAGTCCATTAGGGTAGTAGCCAGGCTCACAGTCCTCTGTTCAGTGCATAATGAGATGTCCACAAAAGAAACAGAGGAATCCTTCTCTTTTGACTAGGGTGCCGAACTAGAAGTCTGTGAAACTATGGAGTCCTCCTTAAAAATTTCTACAAACTGACAGTGTTTTCAGACACTTGGTCTCTTCCCCCCACTTCCCTTGGCACCACAGAATCACACCTGCAACAAGCATGCCATGTTGCTTTCCCTGCCTGCAGTCAGTAGTACTCCCTCAATATAAAATAGAAATTGATAATAGATTCGGAAATAAAAGTGTAGTTTCCAACTGAGTTTGCCAAACAATCTTTAAGAACTCCTGGATCATGAGATCTGTATGTGTTCAATAAGAAAGGATCACAGGTGTTCATCAAAAACAGGGTTACAGCATGAAAGCTTCTAAAAAACTCGAAGACCAAACTGCTTACAAAGCCAGACCAATTGTTGTCTGTAAGCAAATCAAGTACATACAGAAAGAAATTTCTAACTGCTCCAAGCAGGCAGCATCATAGAAAGTGTGTACTATAAAGAATCACCAGGTAAGGGTGATGCAATGGAAGGCATGAAGCAAGACACGAGACTTCTCTAAACTTTAACAGCTTGCTCATGAAGTTGAGCCTGCAGAACCAACCATTAGCAGTGCATGTACAAATTAGTGAAGCTGTATTGAACAACTGGCTGACTGCAGAGGACTGCTGGATAACCTCTGCATGACAGAAGTGGAACGCTTGTAAATCTCTTGTAGGTGAAGAATATGCAGGAAGAGTTCTTCCCATCTTAGTAGGAGAACTGCAGAGTGATTTAAAAAAAGAAATCTTAAATCAATCAAAAATATTTATTCTAAGGGACAAATAAGCAATATGTATTTGCCACAAAATTCTTATGCTGAGAATGGAATTAATCACAGCAGCAGAAGGCACAGGGAACAAATTCTTCATCTACCTGTCTACCATGCAGCAACAGATGGAGTGTAGGCCAATAATGCTTAGTTCCTCAGGCTTCTGCATGCCATGTGTGGAGGAAAGCATGCTGTCAAGGGACTTCTGTTGACAAGTGACACATTGCAGTGCTAAGAAAGCCACTATCTTTGATATTGTTAATTATAATCAACAATTTCAAAAACTATGTCACATCTGATTTTCCCATTTGGGAAATTATACTGTATTATATCTATGCAGAGAAGGAAGAACTGATGGAAGAATGAGAGTATTTGTGGCTTAAGTAGAAGGGACAACTAAACAGCCTGTAAGTCAAGACTAGTCAAGTACTATGAAATAAGCTTTTAATACATAGATGTTAATGCAGTACAGCTCTTCTGAAATGGATGAAAATTTGATTTATTAATAGATACTAGATCTCCCAAAACAAACCTTGAAAGGAAAGAAAAGTGAGGTGGCTTTCTTAACTAAAGTGCTTATACTCATACCAAGTGAGTCCCTGCTTTCAGAAAAGGTTTTAGTCTGCTCCCAACAGGTAACAAAGTGAAGACTTCTCAGTTTCCCTCACATTCTCATGCAAAACTAATGACAACATTGCACTGAGAGAGAACAGGTGCTCACCAAAATACTACTTGTAAATCAATCCCAAGCATCAGCCATGAATTTCAATTTTAATTCTGCTTCCTCATGACTCAGAGTCAGTGCCTAAGCACCCCCATGGAGTCTAAGGATGGCATCTTAAGATGCATCAAGGCAAAAGGATAACAGATCATAAGACCATACTCTTAATACTAGATAGTTATACTCATATTCAAGACCTCAAAAATTTTGTTAGAATGGAAGAAATCACAAACCCAGACACTCTTATGGGAGTCAGCGACACGGAAATTGACAGTGAAATATGCTTTAGCTGGTTAGTTAACGACCTCTGAGGGGCTAAAGGGGAGGCACCATCTGCAATTACTATATGAAAGACAAGGGACACAGACAAAATGCTTTGAACTAAATAAATACATACTAGATTAGAAGTAAAACTATTAAAATGTCCCAACTCTGAGGGTTGAGGAAAAAAAGGATTCAAAAAAGTCATTACTCAAGTGAGCTAAACCAAAATTTAGTTGCTATCAATAATGCAGAACACCTTGGGCCAGGAATACTTTGGCAATGTCCCCATCAGAGGGTCAAAATAACTTCTGCCTTTCTGGAAGTCTGTGCTAAAACCACCACACAAATTCATTAGGTGAATGACAAATCAAAAGGTAAACCAAAGGCAACATGTTATTTCATTATAATGTTTTCAATGCCATGAATAAGATGATTCTTCCACCTTCCTATCTGAATTGCTCTAAGGTGTCAACAGAGACCTTCATTTTATTTTTGTATTCTCTTCTTCTCATCCCTCACAAAAGCAAACAGCCCTTAAATCTAGGCAACAAACATCTGGCTTTACACATTCAAATGAGGTGCATCAAAACAAACAGAATAATTCAAAGCTGATCACAAGGTCCTGCTGTCTCATTTTCTCAAGTAATTAAAAAAAGATGAGCTTCACCACCAATTAATCTACTGAGCACTAATTAGCGTTAATGAGGATTTGCAGTATTTGCTATAGCTTGACCCAGAATGTCCTCTTGCGTCCACTAATTGGCTGGTGGCAAAAGCAGGGATCACAAGGAGCTGAAGGTTAAAGTGGATGCAGGTGTCTCTTAAAATTGGATCTTCCCTAAGAAAACATAGACTTAGCCAAGTTAAAAAAAATACAAAATAAAAATTCAGAGCCCTCCTTCTCTTACAAGATAGGAACTCTTTGCGTTTTGTTACAATTTGCTAGAGGAAATAGCAGAGGCACACCAAATGGGCAAATACACTTAGTTGTGCCTCTGGATTATTTAGAATTCAGTCAGAGAGACACATATGAAATAAACTGGTTTGTTTCTGCTTTTTCATTTCCTAGAAGGAAGAACTGAGGAGGAGTGAAGCCTTACCAGGACTTCTAGAGATGACATAACTAAAACACACAAACACATTGCCCAGCTGCTACCCTCGCCTCACAACCATGCAAGAACCCATGGCAGAAGCATGGCTTTTCAGTGCAAGATACTCATTGAGCCCAAAGGAAAAGAAAGCTGCAGCTGTTTTCCCTGTCATCTGAATTAACTATGAAGCCCTCACTATACCACCTGTATGTGCAGTGTCACTGTTTCTTCTATCCCACAGTGCTGCTGCAGCACATAGCAACAGGTAAATCACTGTACAGCTTGGTTTAAAACAGAAGATCCTTGAAGGTTTAGCCTGAAGTTTTGACCTTAACTCCATAGCCCCCCTTCTCCCTATATGCATTTTCAAAAGAAGCAGTAGATAAACCTTTGTTCAGTCTCTTTGCTTCCAGTGCCACATACTGTGCTAAACACTGCTGCTTGAGAAGCTCCGGCTGGCCTGCATTCTGCTCCTGTTGGAAAAAGCATCTTGCATGAGCTGTCCTCGCACTGTGACAGCAGGGAGGGGAGAGAATGAGGGAGGGGAGACGTTTTTTCAAAATATCCCACGTGGTTGAACACACAATAGAAAGTTAGGAAGTCATCTTTAGCTGTGGATTAGATTTTGAGGTGAAAAGAGGGTAATCTTCTCTCCCTTTTTATATTTCAGAATTTAACCACACTAATTGATCTCTTCCATACAAACAGTAACTTACACGAACATTTGCTGCTTCTTATCGATGTTTCATTGAAAATCACATCAAAATAAAAAATGAAGAGCATGAAGAAAGATCTGAAGCAGACTTCTCCAGCTTTGATCAGTCCTAACCACCAAGTCCTCTACAAGCAGATTGCTGATTTTCAGTCTCTTGGCACTCAAACTCCATCAAGTGTCTTCTAAAGAAGAATTAGAGGTTCCAGCACTACAGTTTCTCCTCAAGTATGACCTGGCAAAGAGGACTTTCACATCCCCTTGTGTTACGGAATAACAGGTATTCACAGATTCACGGAATATTATGAGTTGGAAGGGACCCACAAGGATCATCTAGTCCAACTCACCATCTAACACCCGTACAGAGACCGAAAGCACATCCCAGAGCGGTAACACCAACCTAGATCCCTCACAGTCTAACAGGCCACTCCGAGCCGGAAGGNCCACTCCTCCCCCAGCCGATAGCGGTGCATGGGGTTGTTGTGTCCGAAGTGAAGAACACGGCACTTGGTCTTGTTAAAGCTCATACTGTTGGAGCCTGCCCATCTCTCCAGCCTGTCAAGGTCCCTCTGGAGGGCCTTCCTACCCTCTGGCAGTTCAACATGTGCCCCCAGTTTGGCATCATCTGCAAACTTGCTGATGATGGATTCAATTCCCTCATCCATATCATCAATAAAGATGTTGAACAGTTCCTGAGGACTTATTCACAAACTCCATCTCTCACCTTTCACGGAATGATGCAAGGTAACACTGCTTAAAGGTTTGCAGTCCTCAAAGGCACAGAGCAAGTACCATACACCAGGCAAGAGACTGCAGCCACACCTTTGTAATTGGCCAGAGGAGACCAATTTTTCTCCCTCACATACTCCCAGCTGGCTGAGGGCATTCCCTCAGAATAGCTACTGGCCTCAGTTTAACTTGTTTTCTTTTAGTTTATACTCAAGTGCATTACTAGAATCTGCACACAGGAATTGTCAGAGTTAAGCAGCAGACAGGGAAATAACTAACACAGGCTTGTCATAAGTAGAATGTAAAAACAACATTACTATTACAGATCAGGAATTCAAAATTAAAGCATGCAAATCAAATGCAAGTCACACTAATACTGAGGGTTCAGCAAAACCCTGTGTTCAAACACCCAGAACAACCCAGGGTTGTGGAAGAAAAGCCCGACTGGCTGAGTGAGCAGCTATACCTCCATCCTCTGCGCTTCAGAGACATCACAAATAGGAATTACCTTCCTACAGAACAGCAAAAGTAGCAACTATGGGCTTCTGCAGGGTTTTCAATCCACAAAGAGGAGATGTTATTTTTTGTTATCTAGCATTGAATTGCAGGAATGTTTTACTCTGAGGTCAGAGTAGGAGGTCTTTTTAATTTAGAAGGCAAACAAGCATTGCTGATAATGAAGCTGTAGTGTAATCAAAGGAAACCTCTGGAGCATTTCACAAGGAAGTGTCTGAGGCATATAAACAGTGATATAAAAATCAGCGTTTTCTTTGCAGAATCAGCGTCTACACACACTGCTCCTTAATCACTCTGGATCCAGCTAAAATAGACATCCCAAACCATGCTCGTTTTGAATTTTACTGTAAATCAACAAAACCACAGCCCACAGAGAGGAGACCAAAGGGTCACCAGGCACAAACCACAGGGAAATGAAGACAGAAGTGTTGCCTGTGCCACCTGCAGGTTGGGATCTACAAGAAGTTATCTGTCAGAGATGACTCCTGCAGCAGACAGCCAGGTTTTAAGAAGTACCAAGTCCTCGCTGAGGCCTCAGCAAAAGTCAGCTTTCCAGGGAAGCTGAGCCCTTCTGCCCTGCCACAGTGTAACACTTCCAGCCTTGTTAGTGCAGCAGCTGCCCTTCAGCAGTTTCCCAAGCACACGTGACAACCACAGAAGAGAAACACCCTGTCCCTAGGAAAGATAGGAGTCAACTATTTAAGGAACTTTCTCTCTTTATATTTGGCATTATCCAGTCAAATGTTTCAAATGTTTGCCTGTTAAGCATCAAATGTATCCACACAATGGATGTGTGGCCCTCCAAGGCTGACTTGGAACATACTGAGAGCAGCCATGTAGTAAAGAGCTCTCCAGGCCTGCAACGCAGGGTACTGTGCTCAGCTCCCCGTGTAGCTGCAAGCTGTTTATCCTGTCTGGATGTGAAAAGGTTAAGAGTATCACACACCTTCAGCAACAGCTCCATGGATGTCCTTCATGGTGACTGATGGCTAAAGCAGCCCCTGTCCTTACCAGTGAGTTGGGGAACCTGACAGAATCCCCCACACCATCCCACTTCCTTCAGCTCACTTATTACATGGAGCCACAAATAGTGGAGCTGAGCCAGCTGAGGAGCTAGGGCAAAGATGATCATGGCTGGTAATGAGTGGTTTGGGAAACTATTAAGCTAGCTTTGCAGCCACATAAACAGAAACCCATGGATCCATGGCCCTCATCAATGCTCTGAAGGAACACAGTTGTTATAGCTTATGATTCACCTCAGCAGAGTGCTACTTCACACAGCAGCCCTCCCATTGCATCCCAGATGCTGGCATGACATGAAGGAGCACCTGCAGCCAGAGCACAGCAGCAGCAGGAGGCCCAATGACAGGTGCACACAGGTCCACTGATGTTGCCACATTACCTTGTACCTGTGGCAGATTCATTCTGCAAGAGCAGACCGAGGCGAAGGCACGTTGCAAGCTTCAGCCAGCCCCCATTTGCCGCACTCAGATTGTATACAGAATTGTAAGGCCAAATTCTCCACTCTAAGACCCAAAAATCCCCTTCAACTTAGTCCTTAAAAGCTGTATGGCTAAAAGTAGAACAAAACTTTTCGTTTTGGTGACAATCAAGGATGATTTACATTTTCTTTCATCATTAACAATGTATGAAGGCAGAAAAGCCAGATCCCTCTTTTGATTCCTAAAATCAGTTGGACAGTCCATTCTACCCTTCATTTTTAAGGTTCTTATTCCTAAACTTCTTTCAAAGACTACTGGTTGGAACAGAATGGTATTTATTTGGTTTGTGTAGTAAGATTTCAGTAGTGGCCATCCACAGAGGTGGCTTCTGTGAGAAGCTGCCAGAAGCTTCCTCCATGTCCTACAGAGTCAACACCAGGCAGCTCAAAGATGGAGGGTAACAGGGCAGCCTTGATGGGAACCTGGTATCCAGTCAGGCTGAGCCCACAATAAGAAGACCAAGCAAAACCTTTTAAAAATACCATCTACAAAAATCTGATACTAAACGCCATACACTCTTCTGAAATGCAACAACTCTAAGTAAACAATTGAGATCTTTCTATGTTTAAAGTACCTTCCATTTCTAAGCCCTGCAAATATTAAATATGTGTTTATACA
>WEKX01025697.1:24780-51374 GCA_013390025.1 Pitta sordida | reverse complement strand
GGGGAGCAGACACCATTGTCAGCTGTTCCAAAGTTAACTAACTTAGCACAGAGTTGAAGCTGCCCAGTTTTGCCTTCAGTCTTTCCAAAACTTGAGAATTTACTCAATTTAAACATTCTAGAAGCAGAAAAGGTTAAGTGTGGCTTGCTGTTTTTCTGCTATCCTCCTTTTGGTATCAGTGCCGTTGACTTCTTGTCCCTAAGTGCCTTATTTTACACTACTTTACATCTGCTGGGGGCTTGGTCATATCCTTCTTGGTCTCCATGTATAGACAGTTTTTTGGGTTTGGGTTTTTATGTGTGGGTTTTTTTTTTTAAATCCAAGCTTTCTGGATTTTCTGTGTAAGTCCACATAAACACTCGTACTTAAGTTAAACACTTAAACAGTCTTACTTGACTTCTGTCTTAAACTCTAAACTCTTCCTATCAGCTTTTTTCTTCCTTTCCTTTAGAGAGAAATAAATCTTAAGAACAGCTCAGGGTAACAAGAAACAATTATGAACTTTGAAAGTGTCATGATACAACCTAGAGCACTGCCCACAACATTTGGTTGATTTGAAAAAAAACACACAAATTGCCTTTCTTTAAGCTTTTAAGTATTTTGTAACTTTCCACTAAATACTTGATATGTAATACAACTTGTGTTTTCTTGCTCTTGCTATGCATAACTGCACATAACTTTATTCTTTACCGCAAATTCGATTCTCGCCAGGGAGACAGTGTTAAGAGTTGGACTCGATGATCCTTGTGGGTCCCTTCCAACTCAGAATAATCTGTGAAATCTGTGAAATCTGTGAAATCAGAAGAGTGAATGCTGACTGTCCTGTCTCTCTTCCCAGACCAGGTCAGCCAGCAGAGGAGCCAGGGTCCAGGCAGACTGCTGAAGCCATTAGGCTGGAACTGTTGTTATGGATCAGTTTTCCTGCTGTGCAGCCTGGAGGGAAGATTTCTTCTCTCCCCTGTGGAGATCCCCAGTGCCCAACCCAGTAATTTAGGATTAGGCATCAGAGAGATTGGCCCCTTAATCAGTTTTAACTCTCATCTTGTTATGTTCTCTTTTTTCTAATCTTTCTTTTCAATTTACGGCTTCACTTTGGCTTTTATGCTGATATACTGTACCTCTGTCAACTTTGACTTTGGTAACAGGTTTGATCAGAGCTCTAAATCCTTCTCCAGGTCACCAGGTTTTAACCCTATTTGTACAATGGATCTCCCTCAAGGTTATGTGATAGGTACAATCGGGATGTGAAGTAATTATTTGCGCTGGAGAAGAGGCACGTCAGCTCTGACCTGTGTGCATGAGCAACCAGGCACTTGGGTCCCCAGGGTCAGTGGGAACATGGTAACTCCTCCCTTCAACCCTCTGGCCAGATTCTGAAACCCTCTCTGTCCTCTGCCCCTTCCCAGTTCTACCCCACAGCCTCCCCACAGTGGAATCAAACCTAGTAACTTCAAGACTCGCACACAGGGATTAGAAATGCCAGAAATTAATGGTACATATTAGAATAAGGCAATAATGTGATGCTTCCTTACTGATATGAGACAGGAGTGAGATAGAAAGGGACAGTAGTAAAACAAAACATAATCATGCTTTTTCCACCTACCATACATGAACGTTTACCATATGGAAACAAAGAATTTAAAGGAACTCCACTGATATAATTTTATATGCTTTTTGCTAGTAAAAAGAGTCTCATGTCTTTTTACTAGAAAAGCTACAAGGAAAAATCATAAATATGCCAGTCACTTTCTTGTGTATTCTGGTAGAGAAATCTCACCTTTGCTTCCCAGAAAAACATCTGCAAAAATTGATAAAAAGGACCCTGTCTGTGCAACCCCCAAAATACTCCTCTGCCCCTTGAACCTCATTTTAAACTCAGCTGCACTGGATGGGCTGGATTCAGATCACAGTCATGCATTTCTTAAGCAAATACATTGAAGTCAACACATTCATGAAACAAGAATTTGGCTCCAAACATCCAGTGCCGTTTAGCCAGTTGAAAGCACAAGCCTGAGTTTGATTCAAGTAAGAGTCCCTGTACCTGCTGATGTGAAAGGGTCTTACTGGCGTGATCTCCCCTTTCAAGTAGATGTAATTTGAAATACATCAATACAGAGACAAAGCACTCTGAAATAGGAGCCTAAGCCTTGTTCCTTTTGATTTTAATGAAAAAGTTTGCCTCTTCCTCAGGAACCATGAGATCTGGTCCTCATGTCACTTGTGTTTGTTAAAAGTTAAGCCTGTTTCACCATTTCGGCTTTTGCCGGTGTGAGACTGAGGCCTCTGCTGCCAGTTCTGTGCATGGCAACAAGCCTGAGACAGGTTTCCCACATTCCTCTCTTGGTCCTCCACAGGGACCTGTGGAGTGGAGAAATCTCCAGAAGTATGTATGTCAGCTCACCAATTACCCACCAGGTCGAATAGATACTGAAATGAGACAGGATTCTGCCTTCACACACCAAATAAAACTGAGGCTAAGATAAGTAAGACAACTCACTCTCAGGGCAAGAGCTGGTCAAACACATATCACTATCTGCCCCTTGAACCTCATGGCAAGAAGCACTTGAATGAAAGAGAACCTAGACCAGTGTATCTGTTGATAGAAGACAAGGGAGCTGCTGTCTTAGGTGCACTGAATACACCTTTATGAAAACAGATGAAAGAAGCACTTTAGCCATCACAACAGTAGAGGCATACCGAAAAATGCTTTGCAAAGGCCCACTGCAGAGCTTCCTTGCTGCTCACAGCTATTCCCCCTCCCTAGGTCAGTAGTCACTTCAATTAGCCTCTATTAAAGGCAAGACACTGCCTCCCAGATTTCTGAACCATTTGAAGAAATTCTTCCCAATACTTCAACGGTATGGGCACTTTTCTGCAACATTCCATACAGGACCTTCAGCTCCTTGTAAAGTAGATTGTGAAAGCCACATTGTTCTTCAGTATCAAATAATATTTTAATCCCGGCCACCAACCAATTAATAACAGGACAGAAAAACAACCAAAAAGCTACTTTCAAAGGGAGCTCTCTGGCAATTCCAAGATAGAGAAACCCTCTGAAACAGGAAATCTACTATCTCAAAGAGAGTGCTGCACAGCTTTGCTCACTCTCCATTAGTTGGCCAGTGGGGCAACAAAATGACATAGGTTTCCAAAGTAAAGTTTGCTTTGGTGCATAATCAGGCTTTACTCCACCTGAACTCCTGCTGACTTCAATGCAAGGTTAGATGGAGTGAAAAGTGAATGAGGACTTGAAGGTTTGGCCCTTTATGAGCCAAGATTTAAGCTATAAACTTATTTAAAGACACAGGAATCTCTGCAGCTGAACTCAATGCCACTTTTGAGCACAAGCCTTCTAGAAATCTTGTTTGCTTTCTTTGTGTAACTCTTGCATGTTAACATGATTAAATCTGTTGGGCAGGTGTCTCCTCATGTCCATGTTTGCTTTGGCACAGAAGCTGCCCCTCTCACCTCTCCAAATTCATGAAAATTTAGTGTTAAATCCTGCCTTTTGTTACCGAGTGCCAGGGAGCCCCTCTCCCTTCCCACACCAAGGCTGCTCATGTTGCAGCTGGGCTGGACTACAGCCCAGTGCTGCCAGGTGCCCAGGCTGGGGAGGGCGAGCGTGGGTACTCATGTTCTGCAGGCAGGGAAGCATGGAAGGGGATCCATCACCAGCCCCGTACTTAACACTCCCTCCACTGCCTCTTGAGAAGTTTCTGGAGTTGCCAGTTTTCCAGCTACCTTTCATATGATTAATCCCATTCTCCTGGAATCACCTGACTGTGATTATCCTGGCTTCCATGGAAAGTAAGTTTTTAGTTGTCCAGATGAGATATACAAAGGGATGAGAACATGACTTTTTACAGTTCAAAACTATACACTTGCTATAATCTCCAAGATGGCTCTAACGCTATCTACAAAGTTTTTGGGAGCCAGCTGTAGTGCTCAGGGTCCTGACATTCTGCCCTGCACAGACTAGACTGTCCCTCATCTATCACTTGCCTTGCTGTTGACTCCCTCCCATTGGTACGGGAAAAATTTGCACCTGCTTTTCTAGATCAATACAAGCAAATTCAATTTTAGAAACTGTTCAAAGACACTAAGATTCAGAAGGATATAACAAGCACTAGTGAAGACATTTTTTATTAGCCCAGAAAAATGTGTCTAGCAAGAACAGTTGGCAGGGTGAAGACCCTCTATGACAGGGTATGCATATTTAGGTATCAAGTGGCACACGCTGCTCTCTCAGCCCTCCTTTCCCCAGAGCAGAGAGGACCCAGTTGTTATCTGCTCACATATTACAGCAATTCAGCTAAGCCACAGCAAACTGTTGGCATCCTGTTGTGCAAGCCTAGATGCTTTCTGGGCTTTGCAAATTGCTTTTTGTTTAGCAGATTAGTCCTGAGCATTCAGATCTTGCACCTCATTTTTTGTCTAAGAAATGATAAAAGCAATTAGCTCCCTAAATCCCTCTCTTATCTGTAATTGGGTGTGATTTTTTGTTGCTTGTTTGTGAAAAACACTGAACAAAAATAGTGTCCACTCTGTGAGCCAGAAAAATAAGACTCGTATGACAATCAGCTTATCTTATACTAATGGGTATGTTTTCAGGAACACGTCCAGTCAAGAGCTGAGGTGACACATGGACCCATGCAGTTTTTACGGAGCTCTCAATTTTCCATTAGAAATGAGAAGACTCATGTTACTTTCTCTTCCTACACAGTGTCACGTTGACAGAAATATCCCAAGAGCAATGAGGCTATGGGCCGGAGAACACAGCAAAGCATGTGCACACGTTTCCACTAGCTTCAAGGAAATTTTTAAAAAATAAAGAACATGAACCAGAGAGGCTGTAATTGCAGGAAATTCCCACTCTGTTTCATTCCCACTCTCACCCTTCCTTTGGACAAGCACACGATTTCTAGCAGGTGTGAAAGAGCCAGGAGACAAACAAAAGAGATAAAAGAGAGAACAACTCTGAAGAGCAATCAGGAGGCCACAACACAAGCAGCGCACACTAGCTCCTAGCAGGCAGAGGCACTCTACCATTATCTAGTTCACAGATGGACCACCCAGAAAATCTGGGAGCAATTAGGAATGAGAACAAACAAATGTATGGAAAAAAGGGGGGGAAGGGAAAATGGGAAGGAGGGCATGAAGGGATTCCTTACATCATCTCCATGCAAGCGTTTCAAGAATGAAGTGAAGGAGGAGGAGGAGGAATGCAGATGAAAGAGTTTGCAGTGAGAATGCAATAAAGTAAAAGGCTATGAAAACATGTAGTGTATGAATGAATTACAACACGGCCATTAAATTTACAGAAAGTCAGGACAGTGTGTAAACAGAGAAGAAACCCATCAAATTCTTTGAGACAGAGACATGCACATATAAACAGATCAAATGCTAAGTGTTTCTCTGTTAACAGCATGTCAACCCGTCTTGCAACCCAGGGATTCATCAGGCTGAAAGTTGACTCACTCTCTTCTTCAGCTATCAATAACTGGCATTAAATAGAGGCAGGAAAGAAAAAATGCTACAAATCAACATCAATGCAACCTTGCATACTACACATGTATAGGAACCACAGCAACACCCAAGAGGCTCATACTACCAAAGCCATGAGCCTGGAAACAGCCAGTTTTCTGCTGGTCTGGTTTCCACTTGCCTGGCATCTAATCTCTCTAGCAGTCAGCACCTTGCAAGACTAAGCTATACCTTTCTTGCTTGGCAGAGCTGACCTGATTGTGGTAAAAAGTGCTTTGGCTTCAGCTGATCTCAAAGTGACTGCTCAGCTCTCTAAAAACAAAGCACATTATTTAGCTAAATACCTGATTTCAAGCATCTTTCTTTGTTATAATTGTGGCACAGAAGGTTGCCTTTGTTGACCAGCGCTGCAAAGTTTGCCTTCTCTTTTTTAAAATCATTTGATGTGCAGTGACTTTTGCTAGTGAGAACAATTTATAAACTGTATTTTGTGGGATCCAAAAGTCAGAGCAGAAAAATTACCCAAAATAAAAACTGAAGATACCAAGTGTTTTGAAGTGATCTTAATCAATAACACTGTGTTTACTTTGTCTTGGCCTCTGAGAAGTGAACTCTGGTCACTGAGGACATCTTATAATCACATTAAAGCTCACACAAGTATTTTTTAAAGCTTTTCAGTTTACCATGATCTCAGTAAACTCACTTCCTGATAATTTTCCCTAAAAACAGTCCTGATTAACTCACAAGTTCAGCTGAAAAAAATCTACTATCCGCTGGTCTTAACAGCGGCTACAATATGGCAATTAGTTTACCTTAGAATAGACATCAAAGGCTCAAAGGATGACCCTGCCCCAGAAGAAAAAAGCCCCATTCCACTCAGTTTGTTAGTTTATAAGGTTTGCTAAAATCCAGTTTAATGATCATGTCGTTTCTTAGCAAGTCATGTGGTGCTATATTGTGTAAGGAACAGAAGAGTTAGTTCTAAAACCTTTTTGAACTTGGAGAGCTTTTCCAATCAGCTGATGCAGAACCACATTCTGAGATGGTAAATGAAACTGTTGGATGCAAAAGCGTCACCATGATTTTCTTTACCTTCTTTCAGAAGACGAAAGTTCCCACACAACACATACTCTCCCCACACAATGAAAGATTCAGTAATACGTATATTCAAGCCCATATGGTGCAGTTATAAGGGAGAGGTAAAACAAGAAACTGAGAACCCTGAAAGCAAGATGCCTGTAAGCTGTAGTGGAAAAAGCAAAAGCATGAAAAAAGCCCTTATGGTGAAACTGAATAAAGTTAGTAGGGCATACAGGATTAAGCCAGTTCTCCTTTCAGTTACAGTCTTTATCTTCTGAGCTGCTGATAGTTCCTTCCCTAACATAGTTTTTATTGTTGTTGTTGTTTGGTTTTGCTTTTTTTTGGATGACATATAACAAAGCACTTTCAAAAGCAGTCTGGCCCAGTGGCCAGGGAATAGCACTAAATGTTACTGAGCAGGTGATTGAGCAGCAGGCTCCAATAGAGCCTCTCGGCAATAACACAGAAGTGAAAATGGAAGGGTTGGTTTCAGTGGCGAGAAAGAGACATGTATGAAAGGGAACAACAATAAGTGAATAATACAGGAGAGAAGCCTTCTTACCCTGTCTAGAATCAGATTTGAATGATGAATGAGAAATAGGGAGGGGTGAGGACAAGAAAAGCCTGGTTTAAACATTTAGCATAGACTTGCCCCACCTCTTTCCGTTACTGTCACGAAGCATGGCTTTTCCCAGCTCTCTTGTCTTCATCTCCAACTCCTGAACTTGCTCCAGCAAAGTTTTATGGTAGGTATGCTTGGCCCTGTACCACCAGGAAAAGACAAAAACAAAACAAAAAAGCCATGTGAACATTTGTTTTGCTACATCCCCCGAATTTTACCTCCCAGGGGAGCGGCACAAGGCCTTCCCTTGCAAGATTTGGGAAATAAGGCACAGTATATGCAAGTTAGTTCAGGTTCACAAAACCTGACGAAAAATACCTAAGAACGGAACAATTAGGAGAATTTCAGATTCAACAGAGCTTGGTTGCTTCAACACAACTCTCAAAACCTAACCAAGCAGCAAAACTTCTGGACTACAGAGACCTGACACCGCTGCTGTGGTACTGCTCAGGAGCCGGGCATTCACACAAAAGGGCTGGGATTCATTGAATATTCATGGCAGTAAAACATGATTCCACTCTGTCTTTTGAGTGTGGCACTGTTCTGAAAACCGAGGAGAGTCAAGCCCCTTGATTTTCATTTATCAGTCTCACATGACTGGAAAGGCACTTCTCTCCAATTTCCAAACTCACAGTAACAAGACTGGCTGTGTCCTACTTTCTCAGCTTGAGGATTCAAAGAGTAACCCATGTACTGCTCCTGCAATCAAAATTTAGAGTGCAATGCCCTCATAAAGAGACTTGGCCTTCTTTTCTCCAGGTTTACCTACTGCTCCAGTGCTATTATACCTAAATTACATTGATACAGGGTAGAGAATTTAGTTCCCTTTGTTTTGTCATGTACAAAACAAGAATACAAAATGAAGAGATCTTTCTTCAATGGCCAGTTTTGAGCAGCTTCCTCTTTTGTGTCACTTAAGAAGGACAAGAGTCTTGTGAGAAAATATTGATTTGCATGTGACTGTACAATAATCTTGAAGACAAGATGGAGCCAAGTTGGCTGAGACACTACTTGCTTCATGGCATTGAAATAATATTCCTAAATTCTAGAGATGGCAAGAATTTCTAAGTTTTATAAAAATCTTACATGCAGACACTAAAATCTTTAACCAGTGATATAAAAATGTCAAACTTTCTCTAGCAGAAAAAGAATAACTAGTGTATATGCAATTAAAATATAATGAAGATGCAATTATTTTTTTAAAAATACGTTACTAATTTCTGCTTCTATGGGGACTAAGAAACAAAGACCACAAAATCCTTGCTGATACTATTTCAGATGACAGTGCCTTGATATTAATACCAGGATATCCAATTCCTCTGGTCTTTGTGTTGCTGAATTAGGCTCCATACATCTAAAAATGAGATGGTAAAATGAAAACTACTTTCAAAACATATCTGCATTTAAGAGAAAAAGAAGAGAAAAACAAAAGATGAAGCTTAGCAAAATCAGGAGGTAAAGATTACCAGGGTGCACTTAGAATATGCGGTTAAACCACCAAAGGTGGATGATTTGCAACACCAACATACTGTGTACAAAGATATGAGCAGCAAGGATATTTTTAAAAAGCATAATACTTCAACAATGTGAGATTACCAACAGCTGCACAGAAATTAATTAGATTCAAGTTGCTACAACTAGTTAGGCTAATGATTAGATTGGTCTTCTCTTTGAGGAAGGGAAAATAGAGCTATTAAAATGAGAAAGTTTTGAGGCTACTAATTATAATCTTTCCCCTCTTTTCCTCTGTTTGCAAATCCACTTTAGGACAGTGGTGAGTGTCGCCATCTCTCATGCAGGAGACCGGGGTTTCGATTCCTGCCAGGGAGGCAGTGGTGCTGTTTAAGAGTTGGACTCAATCCTTGTGGGTTCCTTCCAACTCAGAATATTCTGTGATTCTAGTTGACTTCACTACCATACTCTTTAATTTAAACAAATATATTGAAATTTTGACCTTGGACTTATCTCTTATCTTTTAAAGAGGCCATACCTACTATTGCAAACTTGAAGACTGAGCATGTTTGGAATTTTTCAAATCCTTTATAACCAATTTTCCCCACAGACAAGAACACATACGCACAAGTTATTCAATCTCTCCCAAGGCTCCATGTTTATCTTGCTATACACCTTAAGAGGCGATTTTATTTTCCCTTAGGGTGAATACTGAATCCAAAACGTAACAGTCCAATTGAAGCAGCACAGCATAAAGAGGCATGGCACTGATTTGACACAATATGGGAAAAATACTGTTGGCTTGAAGTTGAGGGTACTGAAGTGTTTCGTAAGTAGTGTGAAATGATGAAACACATGGGTTCTGCTGGGGCTGGGGATCCCTAAAGCAACAATAAACCCACAGGTAGTAGTTATGCATTGAGTCACTCCTTCACTTGGAACTAAGAGCATCCATGGAACGGTCAGTGATCAAGTATTTATAAATAAATATAAAAATACAACAAGGGCCTGAGCTATCCCTATCCTCATGTTCCCTCAAGAACAAATACTAAAATACGGTACATTAGAATTGCCTCAGAGTCTGGGCTTGCTCCTGTCAAAGTCAGCTGCAAATATTCCATGGACTGCTGGCAACAGGACTCGAAACTTGATGACTTTTTCACTTCAGCACATTAATAAGTTTTGATACACAGAAATACAGGTGGGAGGCTCAGCTTTTAGCTTTGTACTTTACAACTGGTCCTAGATGCACAATCTCTCAATAAATGATGAGATCTTGTGTTTGATATCACTGTTCAGCTGAAATTTGATGCATTACATAGAGACAAACTCATCTTCCCCTCACACACTGGGATATTAAGAACAGGGACTGTAAGAATAGGCAAAAGGTTATCTTTGTGGTTTGTGTGGCCCTTCCCCTTCCAAGCGAGGGAATTGCAGCACTTTGCTGCCCTAGGAAGACATTTAAGGGGTTTAGGAGGCCAGAATCTGCCAGGGAGAAGCACAGCGTCACTAATAAATGCTTCTCAAACATGACACCACCTCTGTTCCAGTCCATTAGCCTCATTTCATGAGGCTTGCACTCCAGGAACTGATTGCAAGTACGTGCAAGAATGGGAAGAGCTCCTTGCACCTTCTCTTACACTGCAGAACTGGCAAGTGAAAAATGCTCTGTCTCCCAATATAAAAAACTTAAAAGTACATGAAAATTTTGGTAATGATTGGGAGGCTCAGGAAAATTTTCAGTGTAATGTAAGTACTGAAAAACTAATTACAAGTAAATTCTTCCCCTCTTGTCTGATTTTCCTGAAATACACTGCGATTTTATGATTCTCACATAACTTTGTGGGGCTCAGCTAGACTTCCTAGCACCAGTGATATGCATTCAAATCACATGTGCCAACTGTGAGGAAGCACTCACCTCATAAAGCTCTGCTCATCTGAATGGTGGCACAACTAGGACTTTTATAAGGTAAGGCAAACCACTGAATTCAGGGTAGTGGACCGAAGTTAACAATGTGGTATTGCAACCAAGTATTAATAATAAACTTCCTCCTCTTTTTTAAAAACAGTTTTCCTCATTTCCTTGATTCATTTGGAATGAAAAAAAATGAAAAAAGAAAATAAAAAAGCCTGGAGTCGCAGAGAACATGGGAGGTAAGTGATGCCTTGCCAACTGTAGCTGGTGTGACAATGGGAACGCACCAAACTGGTTCTTGCTTCCAGCATTTGAAGTTTTGATAGTGGATGCAGCAAAGCAGTTTAGAAACAAAAGTTGCATAGGTTTGGAATACACTTTCCAGTCATCTTTTTTCCAGACAAGAACTCTGTACCATGTTTATGGTTTTCTGGCAGTATTTTGTATTGCAATTAGACGTGTACCTTTTGGGTCACATGGATGCTCTTTCTTGGACATATGCTTCATGTCCAAAAGAAACTGGAAGGAATAAATTCCATGTCCATGAGAAGTCAGAGCTGCTGGAATTTTACGGCCAAATCTATATTCTGCTGAATTACAGAGAGCAATGTGGTGTAACCACTGCTGTGGAAATGTGCCGGCTGATTTCCAGAGGCCTTAGGCTCCAGTTTTAAATGGCAAGCCTCTTGGAAAGGAAACAGATCTTTACTCCTTCCATATGGCAGTGCTGATAGCTGTGTCATTTCATTTATCCTAGTTAAAATGTTAATGGTATTAATTTTTCAGTGATGGGTTAGAGGGAAAAAACCCAGTCCTGCTCAGAAAATAGATTTTTTGCTCAATGGTGATGGGAGCCTCCTGTTTAAAATCTGTTGAGAAAATATCTAGCATATCAATCAACCACATTTGTCTTGAGAGCTTCACAATCTCTGTCCATTCTTGGTCTGGACCACTGAAAGGATTATGTTGCTGAGATTTCTCCAAGAAATAGTAAAGAACAGGCTGAGTCAGTTACAGAGTTTGAAATGACTAATAGCTGAGGATGGGCCTGCCATAGTCTGGCCTGTTTTACAATTCATGAGTCATTTTTGCCAAGAACTGATAAGAACAGAGGAGAACTTCAGGACACTAGACTATCATGAAAACATTTCAAAAACTGAAGTATAATCTTGGACATCTATATGTAAATTTGATTCCTGATGCTGCAGACAGTTCATCTATTTAGCTTTACTCACAAAAGTTCCACTGACTTTGAAGCTGGAATTTGAAATCAATACAGGAGCAGGGCCTGTTATGCAAAATGAATTTTAAGACTTCTTTTTTTCAGAACTTTTAAAAGCAGGTCATAGACACAGTTAAATACCTAATTTAAATATTTCGTCTTCAGGTTTAGAATTTTAAAATAATTTTCAGCTGCAGAAATTTAGTGAGTGCAACAAAAAGCTCTCCAATGTGGTGGACCATTAAATCATAGTTTAGCCTGAACATAAATATTACAGTATGACATGTAGTTTTAATTTTAGTAGTAGCTCATGAAAATTAAGGTGAGGGAGAGAATAGGAAAATGTTCAAGAAGTACTGAGTGACTGGTAGATTTGCCTACCCCCAGTTTAATTTAGCTGTGCTATCAATCTCATATGAAGAAAAAACCACATTTTTCAGAGCTTTCATGCATATGACTTGATTTCATGATAGTGTTTGAAATGTGCCTGTGTTTGGGAAACTCTATGCTTTTTGTGACTATTTTCTGCGTTTCTCTGCAAAGATGATTGGTGGACTTTGTAGCATTAGGTTTACAGATTGACTTGATTCTATTAAATATCTTTTCCAACCTAAATGATTGTATGATTTTAAGAATCTTCCTTGACTGACCAACAGTTCATTCCTGGAGCAAAGTGTTAAGTGTTATGATACTTTCAGTACGAGCCTTTATGACAAGTAATAAGGTATCCTCTATTCTTCACTCCAACTCTTCACCCCAGAATGTCCTGGATCCTCCTTGCACACCTATCCATGTAATAAAAACCTTCTTAATTGTAAGTGCTTTCCAAGGGAAAGGATGAAAGGCTTGGTGCTTAAGACTTATGCATTTCAAATTGCAGTGGTAGAGACGGTAAGTTGCTTTCCTCTGAATCAGCGTGCTTGAAATTGCTTGTCTTCTGCAATGCTTTGAAACCACAGAGTTTTGAGAGAAGGGGATTACACAGGTTTGTTCCTCCTCTCTGTGCAGGGAATGAATCATTAAGACTTGACTTCAAGGAAAGTGCAGAGTATTGCTCTTCTCCCAGTTTAGTTTTGGAAGGCCTGCTGTTGAGGGAGAACCTAAAAAGCAGCTGACATATAACTGAGAGCTTACTGAGTATGGATTAGAGTGGCACATTTTTATCTTCTACCTACGCTTCGTCAGACTGAACAAATGATTTGCTTCTTTTTAGGAACAGAAAATCTCTGATGTCCAGTTTAAATTTGTCTTTAACTAAAGGACAGGCAACATAAACAATTATAAGGTGACACATCTTCATTACTCAGACAAGGCTCCCTCCTTCAGATTTAGGCCTAACTATTCATTCTCTCACATTGCTGGTTGCATTGGCAGGTGAAAAATCACCCCTACTTCACTTGTTTTCTGTTCCAAACGAATACCACCATTCTGCAATCACTGAAAGACTTCAGAGTTCTTACAGAAGAATACTGTACGGGATAACATATGCATACAGAATAATTCCTATAACACCAAGGGGACTTGGTCCAGGACTTACGCTGTCCATGCCACATCTTTAAGAAGGCACGCAGTGGGCACAAGAAACAAGCCAAACCAGAAGTATCCACATCTTAACACCATTCCAGCCTGTGAAAAATCAAACAAATAAATCATGAGTATTTTCAAGCCATTGTATGTTAAGTGGTTGCACACAAGTAAAAAGGTACAATGATGGCAACAGACAGGTACTGCATCCATGTTGAAATCTGGTGGTGGGTGGGGAGAAGCCTTATCAACTCTTAAAATAAGTTAGGCCTATAGCTAACAAATAGCAATGGCATATTTCACTACAGTGATGCCTCATGATCTCAGGTTCCTTGGAAATTAAAAAAAAAATCATTTAAAAGTACTTTGACCAAATCCTCTGATGATATTAAGTTCTGGATCCAGACAGACACATTTTTAGCCATGGAGAAGAGGACTATAAGTATATTTAACTTGCCCTTTTGACTGCCTTTTGTGCTCTTTGCTTACCCTCTTTCTACCCATTGTCCTAGATCTCTGAGCAGGATCAAACTGACATGAAAAGAAAATACACTTCTCACTAAAATGTTTCCGTCATATTCCACTTAAATATAGCACTTCCTGTTCAAACCACTGCTGCCTGAAAGCCAGGGTGGGAAACATTCACTCCTGTCCTGCAAATTGATTTTTTTACAAACAAAAAGCTCAAAGTTTATCTTTGCATTTTTCTCATTGTTGTAATGCTTGAAGAAAAAGCTTGGTGGGATTTGAGAAGGAAGGTATCTGGAAACCCTGCACATCCCAGCAAACACACACAATTATGGAACAAAGTTGAAATAGAGCATTATTTACAGAAATGCCACTTTAGAACACTAGAATCTTTTGCGGATACATTAGTGGTTATTAAGATCCAGGTTTGCTATATGGAAGACTTGAGATAACCTCATCACCTCTTGCATGCAACACATCACACTTCCTATCAGAATCCTGTCAGAATGTCCTCCAGTACATTAGAAACAGAAATTATTTTTTTTCTGCAATGACTTGCGTACAGCATACAACTGAAACAGACGCTGAAAGGATTCAACATTCACGTGCAATGCTGCCAAAAGCAGCTGCCTCACCAGTGTAACACAGGTGTGGCTGGCTCAGCTTTGCCTCACTACTGTAGCACACAAGCACTGCAAGTGCTGAAGTGTCAGGTCATTGCACATAAACACAAAGCTGAGCTACAGAACATGGAATTACGCATAACATCTTTTAGCCATTGAAATACATCATGTGGAGACAAAATTTGTAATGATACCCTTTGTAAGACACACATGACTAATGACAACAGAAGACTTCTACTATTCACTACAGCAAAGCTTTTAAAATGAGAAAAAACATCACAGTGCCTTGCTGGGACGTTCATCAGTAGCATCCAGCATCTTCTCCTGGTGTTAATCTCTGTTTAAAGTTGTTCAGCTAACAACTCAGTCACATTTAGCAGCAACTTGCCCTAGGATTGCCCAGTAGTGAATAATTCCACAAGTGTTTTCTCACTTTTAAATGTTAAATCTCCCATACCATTGCTGGACTGACAGATCAGTGGTAAATCTTGTACTAAAACCAAGAGCAAGCTAGATTGTGCTAAAACATTTATGGACACTTTGCCACCCACACAGACAGTAAGCAAATACATTCCAATCCCAGAATCAGCTCTCAGTTACTTGGGACCCCTCATGCCTACATGCACATGTGAATGCCAGAAGCATACAGACAGTTTTGATCTATGCTTATTTAAAGAAAATGATGTGCAGGAATAAGAGGGAATTCATAACTTTATTGTTAGCCAAAAAGCTGAACTGTAATAACAGTGGCAAAACTTAATGAGATTTACCCTCACGCTTTGTTCTTCTTTGGCTGTGACCCTGCAAGTGCCAGCAGCTACAGAACCACATCAGCCTTTCCACTGACCATCCTTCCACTGCCTTTGATAATTAAAACTGAAAAAGGGCCATAGTATTCTATATGAACTTTCTGCTATTTTTGCTTGCAATATTTTACATTCTACTTCCTGCTTTTCTAGCCAAAAGCAACTTGACACACTTTCAAAGTGCAGAACAATCTGAGTATGTGTTCAATAGAAGTTTAAACGCTATTATTGTTGTTATGTGCTGACATCTCAATCAATGGCTATGAATGTAGACATTTCATGTCAAAAAACCATCAAAGACAAATACTTTTTGCCTGTAATTATGTATTTTATTCAAGTATTATTCTTCCAAACACTTCACTGTAACAGTGAAACTATTCATCTCATCTAAACTCTGTCAGACACTCATTTTACAACTGCCAAGCTTTTTTCCATACTAAGATTTTACTCCACTCCTGAGCTCATCTAGAACGTTTCTTTCCTGCTCATCTCTAGTTCCCTTTTGGGGTTATGTGACTGTTATTCTGCTTGACAATGAACTGGTTTGTCTTGCATGCACAGCTCTGCCTCTGAACACAGCCTTCTCCTCGGCAGGATTACACCATCTGCTCACAGCACGGGGGCTCCTCAGCAGAGGTTTCACTGGAAATCACCCAGTACCTTCTGGAGAAATCCATAAACAGAACTTTTAGGATAGTACCCTCCTCGTAGAATAGAGAGCTAGGTTATGAACAGAAGCTTCAGTAAGAACACCTATACATATAACCAAACAAAGCTTTTCTCAGGCTTCTCAGCTGTTGCTGTGCTCCATTTCAGTTGCTCAGCTATCCGTGACAGCAGTGAGGACAGTACTGCAATGCATCCTGAGTGAACCATGGCATTTCTATACCTAATCACAGTAAACCACTCTGCAGCTATCAGTTATCCCCCCCAGATAAGAAAAGCAGAGCTACCAAACAAGAATTACTACAGTTTTTTTCCTAAAGATCAGAGGAACCAGTAGAAATAGGCTGTTTCTTAAACAAATCCAGAATTTTGACCAGCTGTGTCATCACACAGGCCTCACGATATGCAACTAAGTCATTTTTATTCTGTCTACTGATGTAAACATTAGAGACTATCCCATCCAAATCTAACTACCAGAGATCATTAATCACACAGCACCCCCCCAAAACACTTGAGACTAATGCAAGTCCTCCTGCTGAGAGCATTGCAACAAACTGCTGCCACTAGTAGACTGCCTTTCAGGCACTGATTAATCTGCCGCAGACAAAGCACTCATTTTAGAGAACTGATAACATTTGTTAAAAAGAAAAAATGGGAACGAGAAACAAAAGAAAAAACCAGCTCCAGTTTCACAGCGGAGGAGGAAATAATTCAGATCCCAATACATTTAACCTCTTGTAAACAGTTTTTGTAAGGAGGGGTAGTTCGTTTTTCTTCTTTTAAACACGGTACAAAAGTGATAATACTGGCCATTCAGAATGACCAGGAAGATCTGCTTTGTACTATGTATTATTTTAGAAAGCCTAGGTTAAGGGGAGCTTTTTTGTTTGCTTTTATCCTGATTGTTTTGTGTGTTTTTGTTTGCTTATTTTAACTCAAGGATATGCTATACACAAGTATATCACACAGAGAATAGATTGTTTTAAAAAAATCTTAAATTGCAATATGGAATAGATTTCACACTCTTTTCTACATTTTACTATTCTTCCTTAGTATGTAAATAACCATCATTCCTAGTTGTAAAGTTCCATCAATAGGTGGTGCCACTATTTTCAACAATTTCCAAGGAGAACAAGGCCAAAAGTACCCAGGCACAGGTAGTCAAGATGCAGAATATTTCGGTATTCTCATCACAGCATGGTTAGACAAGTGGGAACCAGACAAACCAGGCAAAGATCTCAATCATCTTGTATAATTCAAGAAAACTGAGATAAAATTTGAAATCCTATTTTGAATAACAGAAGTTTTTATTACTTAATTTCCTCATATATCCATGTGTCTTTAAAAAATGGACAGGAAAAGCCTAAAATCATGATGGAAACAGCTGGCTTTAAATTTAGAGCATGATAAAAATTACTACTGCAAGTGTGCCTGGAGCATGGTTACAGCTCTCTCCATGAGACATGGGTAAGGACCCAGTAAGTTGCTCAGTTATGGTTTGGTATTTGTTCAATTCTAGCTTTAAAAACTAGAGACTCAAGTCCAACCTGCAGTCAGGTGATGGCATGTCACTTCGGCTCCCAGCAGTCAGACATGGATGTCAACATGGCACTGCCATTTGGCAGTATCTGGGAGAGGAGGCGCAACAGAAAAGATGGATGCATGACTCTTGTGAGGGATTCATATACTGTAACAGCACAAGAAATATTCAGTGTCATCACTGAGATAATATTGATCTAGACTTGTAAGACACTGAAGGATCCGGCTGATCAGACATGTGGCTCTGGGAGCCTTGGTCCTGCTGCTCCACCTGCATTGCCTCAATAGCTCAAGCAGAGAGCAGTGCATCCCCACCAGCAGCTACCCTCACCTCGAAGTAGCCAAATGAGATGCACAAGGTAGACACCTCTGCCAGTACCTCTCCTCCACCAGTTCTAGACCAGTGCCTTGATCTGAGCACACTATTTGAGAATAGTGTGCTGGGGCAGGGGAGTCCTGTTGGTCACTCTGCTCCCATTCCATGTTTGGCCAGTCATTTGGTCTGTTACTCAGTCAAAGAGGACAGTTTCCTTCAAAGCTTTCCTCAGCCCACTGATCTGAGGTGCTACTCCTAGGGCCTCAGTCACAGACGTTTTCCCTGCTACCTTAGGCAAATAATCCCCCTCCATTTATCTTTAAGTTTCTGTGCCTCACCTGAAAGCAATGTATGGCCACATATATTATTCTCCTTGAGAAGCTCACACATAAGGACTGGGACACATTACAGCAATGCTCTGGAAACTTCCAGGTTCCTGGGAAAGATGGACTTTAATTTGCTCTATATATTCAGTCAGGCTAATTCTGATGTTGCTTTAAAGGTCTAGGAAATATATTCAGCAGAAAGTAAAACACACTCTACCTCAATCTTGAAATTGTTGCACTTCTAGTGAAGTTACAGCTTTGACTTCTCTGCTGCAGATTTCTTTTTTCTAATGCTTACACAAGAAAATTTGAACTCCAGCTTCAGTAGAAAAACAGATACAATGCATGAAAAAAGCCTATCACAGATTATGAACAATGACACTGTGCAAACTCCCCAGCAAATATATATTTACAGTTTGCAGACATATACCCATCCATGTTTTCCTTTACAGAAGTACACTGTGCATGCTCTGCATGTTTTGGGTCCTCTTAAACTTGAATGTTTCAGTGCCAGCACTGGGCACTATTCTTTCACAAAACCTGGAAGTTCAGCCTTGAATGGGTAAAAAATTCCTTAACAATCAAGTGACTGAACATATCTTAAGCAGACACAAGACTTGTCACATACTAACAGTCTAAGAACATGCCATGCAACAACTGGAAGATGCTGTGTCATAAACCAATCAATTTTTCATAAATTATTCTGAAAGCATCAGGTAGTGATTGCTTTCTCAGAATTCAAATGATAAAAAAGCATTTGTTACATTCAGTTAAAACCTCCTGCGATTTCTATTAGCTTCTATGGAATGGCCAGTATCCCTACCACATGATGTTAATACTGTAGAAGATTAAAAAAACGTGCTAAAGTTACTGTATTATTCAAGATTATCAAAACTATACAAATATCAGACGTTAAGATCATATACATTAAAACCTAAGTGCAGAGAGATGACAAGGCTAGCTCATGGCCTTAAAACTCAATTGCAGAGCTGGGCAGATTGACCAAGTCTCTCAGTTAAATCACGCTACACAAACAATGAGCCTACTAGAGCCCAAATATGAAATACAATCAATATCCAAGAATGCAATCTCAAGTATTTTCCCTGTGCACACTGAACACAGTCTAACCTCAACATGAGTTGGTTGTCCAGCTCCAAGCTGGACAGATTTACTAGATTCAGGGCTGAAAGGTGTGATCAACAGATTTGCCAGCTCCCTCTTCAACGAGTGTCTAGGCTGGAAAAGTGCCTAAAGAATAAAACCTTTGGGCTAGAGGCAAAGTGTTAAAAAATGAGAGAGAAAAATTTGATTTCCCCTCCTGCTTACGCCACTGGGAGTCAGGAGCACCTCAGATGAAATCAGCGGAGCTCTGCCACTGAAAGGCTGGCTGGATATTTCCATGTCTGAAATAAAGATGTGCAATGTTTTCCATAATGTAAGAGTTTTCGTTCAAAAATGACTTAGATGAAAACAATGACCTCACTGGCTGGCTGAATTTAACACAATGATACATTGGTCCAGTCTCCAACCTATTTCCTCCCTCTCCCAGTGTCTGCTCACACAGCCATCTCCCCATGAGAGCAGTAGAAGGAGGAAAGAAAAAAAAGAAGAAATCAGAGACCTCACTCACATACTTTACCCCTTTCCTTAGTTTTGCCAGTCATACTTAAAGACATATAGAAGCCTACAGTGAGAAATCCCTCCACTGTCTAGCTTCCACAACCTAGTTTTCCAGTTTATTGGTAATTTTAATGTAGCACCTGAATATGAATGTAGAGAGGTGCAACAGGAGCAGTCCTTTGTGCAAAAAGAAAAGTGCCAACACAGTATCACAAAGGCATATATTCAGCATTACTAGTAAAGCCCAATGTATTTGAGATATAGATCGCAGGAAAGAATGTTTTGGTTAAAGAAATTGCTGGTTATGATGGATAAACGAAAGCAGGAAAATACAAACTAAAGTACGAAAGACCCAGAAAAATACAATGCAATTCAAAAAAGAAAAATCACTTGCTCTAAGTTATTTCATTATCAGAAAATTGCAGGAATTAGAAATACAAAGCTGCAAAGTAATAAATTAGTATCTTCAAGGGCAACAAAAAAACCTACCAAAACTAACTTGACATGCACAGCCACAGTTTTGGAAAGACCAGTGACAGCTACAACACTATAGGAGCACAGTGGAATTCTCAAATCTAGATACTTCTATTTTCTTGTCAGGAACTCTTATTCCTTAATGGAGAAATACAGCATGTTAGCAACCTATTTTTATGCTATTTCTTAATGCAATTGACAGAAATTAATGTTAGATAGATAAATGAATATATCATCAGCCAAGTATGTCCCAAAGGATGTTAATAAGCTCTGCTTTGTGCTAACTAAAAACATATTCTACATATACAGCCTTGTTTAAGGAAAAAAATTACTTTATCTCATTACCTAATTAATATACAACAGTACCAATTAAACAAGGAGCTTTCCCATGCTACTTTCCATTATTACTCTGAGAGCAAAAAATTAAAAAAATTAATCAGATGGTGTTTCAATTTGATTTTATAGTTCCTAGCAGTGTGAACTCTGGTGCAACTTCATGCAGGCTATAATGGGGTTTTTTTTTCATTATTTGTTACATTTAGCTCAATTAAAAAAATGTAAATTAATGTTTCTTCCAAGTCATTTGGAGAAGAATGTTGGTTAAAAGTTAGTAGTAAAACCATGCTCCATGTAAATGGATAAGTGGATTCCTGAAATTGGAAAGCACAGATCTCATCAACCGAAGAACCTTCCTAAAGTGAATGAAACACACCAGCAAATCTTGATCTAAATGGCAGGAGACACTAATTATTCTTCCTGGTTAAAAAAAAAATCAAAACTATTCTGTGTTAGTCTGAGCTCCCCCAGCAAAAATTAAAATCATTGAATAAAAATAGTTTCTTCCCTTACACATGTTCTTGTGGATCATTAACAACTTGGCTTGGAAAAACCACCCTGACACTGTTTATGCCAAGATTTATTTTTCCTCACCTGTATCAGGCTTAATACTACCCTGAATCACAAGAGAGTTTGATTTTTCTGAGATGTACCCAATTGGGCAGTTATTCAACACAATATAACCTGATTTTATACTTCAATTTAAAATTAACTCGCCCTTGAAAACGTGGAAGAGCAGGCTCATGGGTAGCTAACTGGTGGCTATTGGTGGGCAGTGACCTGCCATGGTGCTGTAACTTCACTGAGACAAGATAAAATGTGTAGGAAAGTGTGCTTCCCAGTATGAAAGCAAAGTCACTCCTACAGACACTTTTATTTTATAATCCTTGTATTTTTTCTCTCCTTCTCCCTCAAATTACGCCAACAAAGGCATGAATAGAAAGAACAAAGTAGATATGAAACAAACTTTGATCGACCTGACAATGTAACAATTTGTCTTGCTCATTGCTTCATCTACTTTAGTATAACCTTCTACTCTGCATATAAAAAGAAATTTTTACTTTACTTTATGGTTCTCCTTTTGAAGTAGCGTTCAGCATGTAACCACTCTCATTTGGCGCCTCTAACTTCCTGTGAAGGTTTTAAGAGCAAACGCTCTTGTACAGTAGCTGCTCTTATTTAATAGCTGTGCTTTTATCATGAAAGCTGCAGGGGGAAGAACCCTAAATTTTACAGAACCCACCTTTGAATTTAAAATTTCAAGAGAGTAATTCTGTTTTGCTGAGGCTACTCCTTCCCAGCAAAGATATAAGATATTTGTACAGCTTGCCAAGTTATACCTACAGTCAGAACCTTTGAATTTCTTGGCTTTGTGTGTTGAAATCTTCCCACTGCGCTACTGCAAAAGCACCAGCTTCCTTACATAAAATACATTTGTTGTAAGATGCTTTCCTCCTCAGCATCAGCAAAGTAGTATTTCTAAGTAAAAAGATGCTCTGCCATCACCAGAAAGAACACTTTCAGGAACCCTGGTCTTATTCTACCTCTACCGTGGCTTCATGGTATGAATTTAGGCATATGTCCCAGGCTCAGAAAACACAGAAGATGAAATCCACTCACTGGAGTGTTTTGAAAATAAGGTTTTAAACAAATATTATCTTCAAAAAATAGCCTTTTTTATATTAGTATCAAATCACACTTCATCTCACGTGATAGTTTTACCAACTTTAAAAAAAGACTGACTTTGAAATACCCTATAGTTTCCTTTACTATCTGTTTTGTCACTGAGTGTATCTTTGTGCTCAGCTTTTTTGTGCTGTTACAGACCATCTCAAGAGAATGGATTAAAAACCCCAACAACATAAACTACTTTAATTACACTATTAAATATTTCACATAAGATACTTGATATATTATCTTGCCTGAGCCATCCAAACAATTCTACTTCCTGATGGAAGCTGCTGACCAAAACTCAAGTTCTGAATAAAGATCTGGGATGACCAGCAGCAACACTTCTATAGGTACTAGTTTAAATTGGATTCAGCATGTTGTCCCCAAATCTGCCATAGGTTTTGGCAATATGTATACAAATATGTGGCATATAAATTGACTGCTGCTCTCCAGAGTCCTGATGTAGCAATTCAGATGGGGCAGGCAGGCACCTACTCTTGCAGGCAGCTTGTTGGCAAGTACAGTGACTCTACCATTTGCTACTTGCGGCGAATTACAGCATTAAAACACTCAAATGGAAAACACTGTTGCTGATGTTCAGTTTCTAACTTATTTCCTGATATGATGAGACTAAATTTACACTATTCCCCACATTTTACATCCTGCAGATTCCTTAACAGCTCAAGAATTTCAGAAAATGGCTAATAATCATGCAGCAAGAATTAGATCTGGTAACTGTAAGATTCAGAGAAGTAGATCTTCTCCCAATTTTTTTAATTGGGGTATAGGTTTATAAATCAATCGGCAGAATGAATTCTTACCAAAGTCAACACCACTTCAAAGTACATCACTTCCACAGAGGAGTTCTGCACCCAGAAAAATTATGTCCTTTAAACTCAGTTTCAGAGATCTTAATTTGTTACGGCAATGGTTGACTGGCATCAGATAATTCGTTCCTTCCCCACATTATATTTCTATGGGAAGAGTAATACATATATACTAGTTTAGTTATTACATATTCACCTGGGATTTTATCTTCACTCAATGGTTACATTCTTAAAAGCTTATTCTGAATGCAGTTAGCTCAAAGTTTTCTTTACTTCATACTATTTCTCCTGGAGGCTCTAAACGACTTGTGGTTATTTTAGCATGACAGCAGTTCAACCTGGATCAATGGAGTTTTACCACAAATATGGACTTTTCTCATAAAACTTTGCTCTTTCCTTGATTTTCATTCCCAGAGCAATTAATGTCATTGCTTGAGAACACACAACCTCTTCATAGAGCCACCATGTCTCTGTGCCTTGTATTATTATCATGTATGAAGTACATCTGCAATGCTTGCCACCACACTCTCTTGCCAAAGCCTGGAGATGCACTCTTGCTCTTTATTTTTCTTCCCTTCTCTCACCTTTTGCTGAAATCATCATAAGAACACCACAATATAGTAACAATTTATATAAATTCTCTTTTCCACACCAGGAATCACAGCTACAGATACCAGCTCTGAATTCATAAAAAAATTGCACCCAAAAGTTAGCTTCCCAGCCAAGAGAGATGTCTGACAAGCATCACAGGAATGTGGTGCAATATTTGATGTCTGTAGGAGACACACAGTGCCATGGCAGATCTTCCACACTGCTCAGTCTTGGTCACCTTGTGCTACACCTATGTTTCCACAGAGGGTTGATTTCTGAGCATGTAACATTCCAAACACAAGCACCATGACTTACCTAACAGCTGAAGACAGGTAGTCCCACAGGAAACATTCTCTTTATCATAAAACACTGACAAAATGACTAATCAACCACAAGTGCTAGTCCAAGGCACAGAGTCTCCCAGGTTATGCAGCACAGTCACCTCCTGCCTCACATCCCTTCCCAGCAGGACTGGGCGGTCTTTCCATCCACAGCATGCAAGGCAGAGCGCCTTCAAGACACTTGTATCGCCAGCTTCTTTGCTGGGAAGAACATTAGAAATACAATACCATTTGGTGCACTAACTTTATTTTTTGGTACTGATTTATGCTTTCCCTTTAATTAAAAGGTACCAGGAAAACATTTGGTTTTGATTCAGATACTCAAACCCAGTGAGACCCATTTCAAGTGACTCCTCAGCACAAGCCCAGCAACCCTGTCTGCATCTCCACAATGAATGACTTCCGCCAACGCGCAGCCCAAAAGCCTCTCTGGATCCTTTCCCCTAATCCCCGACATCTGTTCTGTGTCCAGGCTGGGCAGCAGGGACCCGCCAGGGCCTGCTGTCAGCATGGCCACAGATGAGTAAACACACCAGCGCCCGTGTCAGGCTGCGTGTGATTTCAGCTGAGAACTCCGGACATGGAGCACAGTTCTCATTTAAAGCATTTGCAATGTCGAGGAAACACCTGTTAAGAAACTATCCAAAATAAATTTACCACGAGTCTTTTAAGAAAGAGAAAAACCCTGATGGACAGCAGCAGTACAAGATCCGACAGCAGCAGAAATCAAAGGCCCCTTGCAAGCCCTGACCAATTAAAGACATAAACAACACCCTTTTTCACTTCAGGGTAACAGTTACTATATCATTTCTCATCTTCCACTTAGAATAGATGCTTTTCACACTGCAATACTGAAGTTTGACCTGTGCTGACCTAGTTTATTTTCTTCTGCGTCCAAGAATCCTACAATGCCATGTTGTGTGTAGTTTTAAAGAAACACTCCCATATTACTTTAGAATCATGTCAGCTGCATATCATCAGGAACAGTTTTTAAGTAGTTTCTGCCTAACTACTAAAAAAAGTGGATTGCTATTCTACTTAACGCCTGCAAGGTAAAGTAGACGAAGATCAGTAATTTCAGAATTAACATGAAAATAGTAAAAATATCGAGATCTTCCAAAGCTGTATCAGTGACATTGGAAACAAATACCAGTCTTTCAGTATCAAATGGTATTTTTACAAAGCTTGCCAGGAATCTTTTAATTTAAACCACTGTTTTCCCCCTTTAGGGACCCTGAAAGGTTTACCTTGGCCTATGGTGGGTACCTCTCCCTTCTCCCTGTGTACATATCTGACCAACAATCACACTGCAAGATGCTTACTAATGATTGTGGTATTTCTCAAGAACACTTAAGTGACTCTGAAGCATGGGCCACACTGATGCTCAATTGGAAGTAGATCAAATATTTAAAGTACTTTGCATTTTCCAGTTTCCTTTTATTCAAGGCTCTCCAGCAAGAACCATGCTGCTTACTAATTTGAGTGCTACATTGTGTTCATTGAGGCAGAAAATTTTATTTCTCACACTGTAGTGTGCTGGCTTTGGCTGGGGTAGAGTTAATTTTCTTCACCGTGGCTGGTGTGAGGCTGTGCTTTGGATTTGTGTATAGCAATGCTTTTACTATTGCTGACCAGGGCTTACACTGAGCCAAGACCTTTTCTGCTTTCTGTACTGCCAAGCTGGTGAGGAAGTTGGAGGTGCATGGGAGGTTGGGAGGAGACACAGCCAGGACAGGGGACCCCAACTGACCAAAGGGATTGACATAATTGCAGACCATATGACATCATGTTCAGTATATAGTGTGGAGGGGAGAAGGAGAAAGGGGAGATGTTTGAATTGATGGTGTTTGTGCTCCAATGCAACCATTACATGTGACAGGGCCCTGGTTTTCTGTGGATGGCTGAACAACTGCCTGTCCATGAGACATACTACATTAATTCCTTGGTTTACTTCGCTTGTGTGCATGGCTTTTCCCCCCTATTATGTCTTTATCTCAACTCATGAATTTTGTACTTCCACTTTTCTCCCTGATCCAGCTCTTCCAGGCAGGAGAGTGAGAAGGCAGCTGTGTGGTGCTGGGCTGCTGGCTGAAGTTAAACAATGATATGTAGGTATGGAAACCCAATACTCATAGCAATTAAGACAGCCTTCCCTACATCACACTTCAGTTTTGGGCCCAGGTCAGGTGAGGCCACCTCCAACAGCTATTTCCTTGGGAGGCAGAGCGCCAGGCGCATTGCCCTGATACCGTGCCTACAACACCCAATTCTGGGTACAGCAGGCTGCACAAGTGGTTTCTTATGCCTAAGTCAGACTTCCTCAGTGGATGACCTCTGTTTATTCAGATTTCCAATTTCTGCTTGACTCAGCTTGATAAATCCTTTTTCAGAGCATCAGAAAATAAGGTACCACAGTGGGAAAGATCCCTGCACAGTAGAGTAGCCAATTAGAGAACACAAAGCCAAGAGCAGGACTACAAATCAAAACAAGTAAGAGAGGATATTGTCTCCCTTTGAGAGCCTACAAAACATGTAGTAGAAAATGGCTAGAAAGAATGTCAAGGAGACATTTTGTGCAATAAAACAAAATGCAAGGTATGTCAGCAGAAAGTGATAGACATGGGGAAAATAATACAAGTTACAGTTGTCTGAAGGCCTAAGGATGCAATCCTGTTGCTTAACAGGTGA
>WEKX01025697.1:11834-24738 GCA_013390025.1 Pitta sordida | reverse complement strand
AGTCAGTGTTAGGACATATTAGGAATGGTATTAAAGGAGCCTAAGTATTTTGCTGCTATTAAAAAAACCCAACAACAACCAAATGTGCTTCATCGACATGTTGTCTTCATTTCAAAAAGGACACTAGAGAATTAGAAAAGGCTGAGATGAAAAGCAAAATAAGGAATCATGGCATGGCTTGGCTTCACTGAGTATGGACTAATGTGATGATTTTCATTGGAGGAGAGAGAGAGGCTATACAAAGGCAGGAATGGTAGAAAGCAGGTATAAAGAATAATTGTTCCTTTCTTCTTCTACAACTGGAGACACCAGATCAGACAGCCAGTGTATTAGGAGGCAATATGCTTTCACACATATAACATATGATTCCTGCAGGATTCGTGTGGACCAGAGAGTGAACACGCTATTTGAAAACCTTAAACTGAACTTAAACTTTCCAGGAAGAAAATCACACCGAGGTTTAATAAAAACCAAGGTATTGTGCTAGGAGACTACATGACAGAAGTACCACCATATCTGTTTCTGTTCTCATACTCTTTCTAATCATCTGCCACTGGGCATTGTCACATCAAAGACAGGAGTTTAGGTACCTATAGTGGGACCAAACATGCATTATTTAGACTGTATCAGAAGGAGACCACAGATAAAGGAGACACTGAGAGCTCCAGAAATAAAACATGTCATCTCTATCATGAAATCAGCTGGGCAAGACTGAGAGGATATGTAACACTGAGGGGCCCAGTCCCCTTGCCACTGCAGTGACCTCTACCAACTTTCTTACTCCCACATCTCCCAGATTCCCCCTGCTTCCTCTACCTTCTAGAACCCTTCTAGAACTCTTCCATTACTCTCACATTAAATTTTGCATCACAGTCTCATAATTTTGTGCTCATCTTTCAGGTGGTGACACTCAGTGAGACCCAGCCTACTGGAATGCCTGATTTGAGAAGACAAACAGAGTTGATAGCTCTCTGGGACAGTCACCAGCCATTATCAGGGAGGCTGGTTTTCAAAAACAGATGCTGATAAAAAAAATCTGATCCACCTCTTCTAATGCACCAAGCATGTATAAGACCTTTTGCATGGGTACCTAATAGACATTATAGTGACTAACCCCATTGTTTCAAAATGGTGACTATGCAGCATAATTTCACACAACTCCTTTATTCCTCACTCAGTTGTGAGAAACTAAGGACCTATGCACATAGGAGCTGGCATCTAAGTCCTTTCACAGAGGCAAGGCAGTCACCAGCCTCAGTGATAAATCCATTCCAGGAGTTCTTCAAAGGTTTTAGTTTTGCTTAAAGACAAGTAAACTAAACTGATGATAAAGAATGTATATTTCAATCAAAACCTGAAAACTCAATGCAGATACATGTTATGCAGAGGTCCTTAAAGAACATTTTTAGCAGAGGAAAACCAATACCAGAGTGCCAGGCTACAGGCTTCATGTCTTTCAAAAGTGACTGCAAAAGCCCACAAAACCAGCTTGCACCTTCCTATTAAACTTCCCTCTCAGGGAACTCTTCTTTTTTCCAAGACACAGACATGACTATAACTGCACAGATACAGTTTCAGGCAAATTCAAGAGTATCACTGTATCACCTCCTTCTTACAAATACTTTCCAGCATGTCTGGGGGCAGCCTTCTATGAAAAGGAGTGACATAGAGCACATTCTGAGGCCCCAAATCATAACCTGAAGTTCTTTCCTCTCACAGAATCACAGAATATTATGAGTTGGAAGGGACCCACAAGGATCATCTAGTCCAACTCACCATCTAACACCCGTACAGAGACCGAGGGCACATCCCAGAGCGTAACACCAACCTAGTTCCCTCACAGTCTAGCAGGCCACTCCGAGCCGGAAGGGACCCAGGATCATCCAGCCCTACAGCCCCCAGCTAGACCATGTCACTAAGCTCCTTGTCCAGTCTTCTCTTAAACACCTCCAGGGATGGTGACTCCACCTCCAGAGACTGGCACACATACACTGTGGAAGAAAAGGATACTGAGAATCTGTACTCTGCAGTAAAATGCACACAAAACAAATCCCACAACCATACATAATTGAGTAATCCAGACTTTGGCTTACTCAGGTTTATGAGAACCAAACCAGCAATTTAAATTCTTATTTTTGCTTTCCTTTACGTTTAATTAAGCTCGCCTTAGGCTCACAAACCAACTGAATTTGAGGATTATTTTTAAGGTAACTGACCTGGAGAGTTTTCTGATCTTCTCTGCCCTTAAAGTATGTCCCATGTTCATTCACTCTTCTTATCACAAGCACAGCAGCAACAAGAAAATCGTATCAGAGGAAAAGAGTATTTTTTTTAATATTAGCTGATAAACTTTAGAGACACCAAATAGTTTCAACCTCACTTGTCAAGGGGTCCTCCTGCAAGATTCAAGATTAGGTGAGACAGGAGTCTTTACTTATACATTGTGCTCTCCTGTTTCTCTCTCAGCTCTGAAACTGGGGCTTTATGAAAGTCTTTCTGGCTCCCACCATATGTCCACTTGCTACAGGCAGCAGAAGCATTATCAAAGACCTCATTACAGTTACCAAAAGCTGGAGTTATTCTGCAACTGACAGAAAATACGTGGGTTTGCAACACCAACAAATGGATCCAATACTTGTCCAGTCTCAAAACAGCCCATGAGTTTGCCAGGAAAAAAATAATCCAGAATATTTATGTTAAACCTCCTCCCTCCCCCTTCCAAAACCCCCTTAAGTTAGCAGGGAAGAATTGCTGAATAAGAAAGGATTGCTAAACAACAAAGTACCACCACACTAACGAAGTCATTCTGCACAGGGGAAAAGGATTATAAGCTTTTGCAGAGGGAAACCCCTCGCCCCCCCCCCCCCTCCCCTGCCATATGTATATACATAAATATAGCTCTGAAGCCAAATATTTCAAAGAGAGATGAATCTGTAACTTTTTTTTTGGTGCTGTTATTACACTCTAGATCATTAAAGAAACAATCCAAGAGAAAAAAAATAAAGGCAGTGCAGTGTGGAAAGGAGGACATAGCTAGAGGAAGATTTAGAGTGACAACCCCCTATTAATGGTTCAGATTAATCCAGATGGGGTATGGTCAAAAAGCTCTAGGGATTCACACATCCCTGCCTCAATTCAAGGCACTAATAACCAATCAGTATTTTAGATAAGACTCTATAAATATTTAAAATTTTTAATCTTTCAAGTGCCAAAAATAACATTTCCCATCATGTCCTTGTCTTTCCCAGAGCAACAACGATGAGATTTCTCAGCTGGCATTGCTGGCACCAGAAAGATGTCAGGTGGTTTTAGTAGTGGCACTCAATTAACTTAAAAAGTTACATCTAATTGATCCATTTCCCGCACTGATAAACAATTGTAAACAAATACTTCTCTTCAAAGGAACAGTTTTGTTCACAAATTAAAAATGGAACGGGGCCATTTGAATCATTCTAGTCATGGCTGTGTTGGGTTTTATTATAAACACTATATTTAGGGCTCTAAATGAGTGATGTGACATTAAGTATCATGAGCCAAATTCCTCCCCAATTTAATGTGACAGTGGTGCTTCCTCACATAATCTTTTTCTTTTTTTAACCTGTGTTACTGACAGCATTCTCTGTGTATATTTACACTGTTTTGATTTTCCTAACCCATATTCAGCCTTTCAAATTTATGCTCATTTTTGGCACAGGAAGCTCACTACCCTCCTTCACTTATACTTTCTTCAAGTTCAGTGTCTGATTTCTGTGTCTCAGTGGAACAACAGCCCTAGCAGTAAAACAAAAGCCAAAGCACTTCTGTTTCTGCTTCCAATTCTGCTTAAAAACAGAAACTCACCCCCACCATTTTGATGAGCATTCATTTTGTGGTACTTTTCCAAACCTTTCAAAATGTCGCCAGGAAAAATTTCAGCATAAAATTTAGGCTTTTATGCTGATTTGAAAGAGGCCACAACACAACAGTTACTTGCACCGTATTGACCCCTCCACAACCTTTCCTAGAAAGCCATCCTACTAGCTCTACTTCACCCTACTCATTCCCCTCATCTGTAATTTTTTTTTTCCTTATCCACTTGATGAAAATGACAATACAATCACAGAAGGGTTAAAGTTGGGAGGGGTCACCAAAGAAGTCATCTGGTCCAACTTCCCTGCTCAAGCAGGGTTTTCCTAGAGAACACTGCACAATGGTCATGAAGATATTAGCTTTCCTCTAAGTGATTTCAGATCCAATGCTAAAGCATGCTACACATATGCTGAATTATTTTTGCCACGACTATATTCTCCTCTGGTAGTGTGTCAGAAATTCTTAAATTTAGGGAATTAAAATTCCCATTGCCATTTCATTAGCAAAAACATTTGTTAAAGTAATTAGGAAAAGGCAGATGGTTGCATTTCAAAGTTTGGTATGGTCACATAGATTAGTTCAGGAGTTCAAGCTGACTTTTGCTAAGGTACACAACTCACACATTGCTTGAACAAAGAGATCAAGTGATTGATTTCTACACACTGTCAGCTACTATGTCTGTTTTGACAGATTCAGGGTGTTACCACATCCAATATTGCCCTAACATGATTACAACCTAAGAAAGCTATTAGCATGCCTATAATGCTTCTGAAAAATTACTTTAGCACCATATTATTATGCACTTTCAGGAGTTAGGTGCCTTCTGCTAACTTTCCAGTCCACACATCTGTGCTTTACCTCATACAGTTTAAAGATAGGAAACCAAATCCAAACATGGGATTTGCAAATCGGCAAAGTAAGCAATACCACCTTACCCTGTGTCACATTTGGCAATCAAGTTCTAGGGCATGCTCACAGGAACACGGTACTGACAAGGCCTAAAAAGACCATACACAAGCCATGTTACCAAGCAGTAAAAGAGTTGCATTTTATTTACTAACCCAAGAGCTTAAGCATGATATTCCAGGACTGTCTGAAACTGCAAGTTCAGATTTATGAGTATTGCATGTCTAGAAGAAACAAAACAGAAGAGCTGCTTGCAAAACACGTGATTCTCTGCAAAGCGGATTCAAACCAGCAGAATAAAGACATAGGTGTACCTATATATAGTGTCCCTGCCCATGGGGGAAGGGTGTGTGCATGTGAATTAAATTATTTTTAAGGTCCCTTCCAGTCCAAATCATTCTACAATTCTAAGCTAGATATACAAGCACCCAGAGTCAATGATGAAAAATAACAGAAACGAACAAGCAAACAGAAAGCCAAACATTACAATAATGAGTACAGGTCAATCAACTCCAGGAAAACACAGTAACATGACTCAGTGACTTTTGAATGATAGTGTTACTCAAGTGCAAACATTGTCACATCGTTGTCACATCAAAGAAGGTAGGACAATATAACATCATTACTATTACAATAGTAATACTCCTTAGAAAACAAACAGGAAAATGTAATGCAGGAGAGCTCATGTTAGCAAGTAGAAGAGAAGCAAACCTGGAGTGTTCCAAGGCTAGAACAAACATGAAATATCCAGAAGACAGCTGCTTTAACCTCCTTCAGAGACATGGCTACATTCAATCCCTGGCAAAGTTTATGGTGTTGAAAACCTATCAGTCTTGAGTTCTGTCCCACTGACGAAATTTAGGTGTTCTTAACCCTCCCTCACTAGGAGCAGACTCCATGCTTGCTTAGATGTCAGCTTGAACCTAATATTGGCTTTCTGCTTAGGCCTGTCTACAACACAATTATTATTGTTAGAGCCTTTCCATGCAACAAGATTTAAATTAGCACAGTTGAGCAGCAGAAGCTGATCAACTAAGTGTTCATGTGTCCTGTGAGTTTGGTCTATCTGAAAATAGGAGAGACCTAAAAAACCCACTGGCTAGGGAAGCCAGACTGCCTATGATATTTCCTGCCATACTCACAGTTCAACAATCTAGAACTAAGCTTCCACTCTGATAGGCCTTTCTCCAGAGTGCCTCTCTTCACTGATGTCATATAGGGCCTTATTCCCTCAAGACCAGCTTAATCCTTGGAGCATTCAGAGAACAACAGCTGTACGAGAAATAAAAGATTTTTTTAAAAAGTGGAAATATGTAATTTATAAATGAAAAAACAAATACCAAACAGCCCTGTTTTCAGTTCAGTTTTCTGACTCAAAATGCCACAAGAACTTGTAAATATTTTTTATTAAACCTACAGAGAATCCAGACCAAGAGATAAGGCAATCCAGTAGTACTGTTGTCAACATCAGAACATTTGACAGAAGGTGAAGATCTGAAACACTGTGGAGTTTCCTATCTTTAGAAATCTTACTGACCTTGTTAGTCTCTAACCACCAGAGTGCACAGAATAGTAAGTACAGTACTACTCTTTCTTAGAAAGAGGTAGTGCAGATATCTGTGAGGACATTTAATCTTTTAAATACACAGGGTCCAAAGGATGTATATAGATAGGAAAACTAGGTCTGGAATTTCAGATTGAATGGAGAGAGGGAGGCCTCTAAAAATAAAAATCTAAATGAATGGTGGTGCAGGGGTGTCATTAAGTTTGAGGGTGTGCCTGAGCCATGTTCCAAGTCCACAAAGGGACAAGATATGACCGTGCAGGTAACATTTCCTATATTCTAGTTTTCATGAAAAGTAATGCTAGTGTGCATGGACTGGAACGGAGTCATAGCATATTTCAACACGTTTCTGACCTGGACAGTTAGGGGTTCTCTGCAGTCTGCAAATACATAGTCAGTAAAATAAAAAAATAGCTGCATTCTGTTCAAACTGCAGTACTGATTGGCAGTTTAACTCATGGATCTCCACTTTAGATTTTACGTAACGGATATAGTGAGACTGAAAGATTTCCTAATACGTATAGGATCAAATATAATTTGCACACTGCTAGGACAGAAAACATGTTCTATTTCGGCAGTACTGATAAAGACAAATATAAAAACATGGCTTAGGATATTACTGAAGAAATACAGTATGGAAAAGTAGCCCAAAGTGAAAAAATAAAAGGAAATAAATGAAATTAACACAGGTGATCAAATAATTGGAAGAGCTGCATAAAAGAACTGGTCTAGAAGGATGCTTATAAATTACTTCCCTTTCTCAGAGGGCAACTAAATGTTTCTGAAAGAAATTAAAAAACAGTCAGATGCTGAAACAGATCTTTTATGAAGAGAACTAAAACCAATAAATTCCTCATCTACAGCTTAACACAACAGACGGAAGTTAATTAGAGGTATTAAAATTACAAAACCAGAAGTTTAGTACAAAAGTCAGAGAAACTGCTGGATATGACTCGACAGAAGGGCTGGGGGAGTTCCAGACAAGCCTGGATGCTTCCTGGTACAAAGATCCTGTGGAGAGATATCAGTGAGGCTAAGAGCCCACAGAGCTTGAAAGGCCAACAGAGGAAGAGGGGTCAGAGAAGCAATTAAACTAATGCAAACACAAAAAGCCCCAAGACCACACAGGTTTTTAGTAGAGCTTTATAGTAGAAGACTTGACATTCAAGGTACACAATCTCTACTCACTCTATCTGACACATCTAGAAAGTGCAGAGGTTCCCAAAACCAAAAGTGAGGCCAGTCTAGCAGCACAAAAATAAACAGAGTGTTACATGAGCATTGCACAGGCCACTCTTGTCTCCGAGAGATGGAAAGAAATCCTCCCCAGAAGAACAGAGAAGACATCCTTTCTCAGTCTGTATGGTTTAAGTAAAGAGGTTTCCTATGGAATAAACCACTGAAGCTGAGGCACAGGCAGACAGGAGCTACACAAGCACAGATAGGAACTGCCAGCAAGGCACATGTAGTATGGGACTAAATATACTTACACATCTAGTCTTCTACTTCCAGACCGATGTTGGCTTCTAAACCTACATTAAGCTGTTGAACTCACAGTTGCTTTACCCAACCATACATACATACACTAGTATGGAATGATGTTTCACAAAGCAGTAGTAACAACACATGGCTGTTCTCTGTCAAAGGCTTCTTGAGGCTTACAGAATGACCTTCTCTGATGATCTGTCCTTGAAGATGGGACTTAGAAGCAACATGAAGATTTGTGTAATCTTACTAGCCATCTGTCACCTCCATCTCTCAAATTCAGCAGTGAAATCCACAAAAATTCTACTACAAAGAGGAGGAAGACACACAGGTCCCTGATTTCCTCTTCTGTTCCTTACCTTAAATGAATTCTCATTCCAAAAAACTCCAGAAGAACTATGACCCACAGCCTCCAAAGTCCCAGTTCCAGTGTAACAAAATGTACAACTAAAAAAATAGAACACTCTTGCTCTAGTCATATAATCCTATACTGATGTTAAGCACTTTCTCTGACTTCCATTATGAAATATGTGTTTGAATTTTAGTAATACAAAGTTATAAGGTTTCCAATTCTACTATAATTTTAAGTACAATGCTGAAAGAATCTGCAATTAAACAGCTCTTAAGAGTTTGTGTGGTCTGAACTAATCAAGTATGCACTGTTCCTAACCTCAGTCAATTATAAAAAATCAGTTTTCCTCTTATTATTTTGAAAAGATGTGCAGAATAAAGGAAAAAAAAACCCCTACATTATTCTTGGCTACGCATTACAGTAGTGGTTAAAAGAAAATAACAGAAATGGGTAAAAATTGCTGGTAAATGGCTAAAAATTCTAATTTGGTATATATCAACATAGTTCTCAAAAAGTATTCTAGATATCATTCTGAATGAAATAATCCAATTCTTCCTGAACAGCAAAATAAACTCCTAAAACTGATTATGGCTCCTGATAGCCTCATTTGAAAAGGCAAGATAAAAATACCTACCAAAAGGTAATCAAAATTGTGCTGGTCAGTCACCACCTCCTGGGGGTCTTGCTGACCATGAGTATTGAAGTAAAGGCTGAACAACACAATATAACATACATTTAATTGCTTATTTCATGCCGAATATCTGAGTTGATGCAAATACATATCCATCACATGTGGGATTTGCTATAAATAAGAGATGTCTCAAGTCTACTAAATCCAGAAGAACCTACTCTTACAATCACACTACTTGGGCATATAATGTACAGGAGAGAGTGTAGAACTCTAAGACAATGCTTCTAAAGTGATAAAACATTACAAATTAATACCAAAAAATCATATTAAAATGCTGAATTGACTTATCTGTAACTGAAAATTTATGATAGACTAATGGGAATTTCCAACTGAAAGCTATCTGGCCGGCCACTGAAATCACATAGACAGCAGAGTACCATTTCAAGTACATATTTAGAAAATTTTGTCTAAAAGCTGCTAAGTACTCTGCTCAGTCTCCTGATGCACCAGTTCAAATGCACACATCATGTGTTGGGGTTTTTTCAACACAAAATTACTGTTAGTTTCTCACCACAGGAAGATATTAATCTGCTCCTTACAAAGCAATTTCCCCCTCTTCCTCTACTACTGCTATCATTAATAGAAAGCTCTACTGGAATTTGCTCACCCTAGAAAATAGCTCTTCAGAAGTACTCTTTAGCTGAGGTTATAAAGAGCTTGTTTTGATCCCTTTCCATCAACACTATCTTTGAGCATTTTTGCTTATTTGGTACCCCATCTCCCTATATAGAGAGATATTTTACGTAGAACTAACAATAATAGAACTGTATTTTAAGTAGTGTTTCTCCACATGTTTGCATCCCTGCAAAGTACAAGGCAAATTCTTAGTCCCTCCTGCCTTCCCTAAGTATTTGAGTAGAAACACTTTGCAGCCTTAGAAATAACTTTACTTTCATGAGACTGTTCAAATCATGAACAGTATTGCATTCAAAGGCAAGATGCTTATTGGACAGTTTGTTTTACCATACAAAGGATAAATCTGCAGCAAAGAGATCATGTCCTTCACGTCCTTTCAGTGGAAATCTACAGCTAAAAGTAGCTTTACTTTCTATAGCTCCCTATCATCTTGATTGAAAAGCACCAAGAACACCACTTCCACAGAAAGGTTAAGGAGGAATCAAGGCATGATGTTCAGAAGATGGGCAGATCACCAATATTAGTAATGGGTTAAGACCTTACAGAGGAGGAACAGAGAGGAAGCATTTAGGAATTCACTGAACATCAACCCGGCAGTATGGCAGAAAATAGAGACTTTCCTCTCTGTGAAAGCAAAGTACATGGAGCTACTAGCTGCACTCTCACCTTTACTGTGAAATAAAATCTCGAATTCCAGTTAAACATACTAAATAAAAGGCAAGGATGAAAATCTACCCCACTCAGTTGCATAAATGTATCCAGTAGAGTCCTTTTGGCTACTACGTAATGGGAATATTCTCTATTGACAAAAATCTTGAAGGAGAATTTCCATCTTGTCAGCCATATATCTGTCAAACTCTATCACAAAGCAAACAGAGATTAGGCTCAAGTAATGGGCTTGGGTGTGAATTTCATCATGAGAAGGGCTGAGAACACAATCAGGATCCTTAGTTCTTTCCAGAGTGTCTGAAAACAGAACAAGCTCACCTCCAGTCAGCAAGATCACCAGCCTTGTGTTTCCCATTGCTAATTACCCTTGTCAGGAGGAAAGGAAGGACAAGGGACATTCCAAGTCAAGGAGGGAGCAGGTTTAAAAGTGAAAATCCATGCCACAGAGTCTGAAGAATGCATTGCAACAAGATCACTTTGAAGCCAACAACCTACTGAACTGTGGAGGAACTCATCTGCCTCCACTGGCTCTTCTGGTATGAGACTGTGGAGCGAGACTGAACCCTCAGATCTCCTACTGGAATGCACTGTGCAATTAGAGGGACTGCTTAAAGGGGGCAGCTCCTCCCATTTGTAACTCTGTGATGACTTTCTACGACTACTCAGTTGCTTTCATGGCAGTGTAGTATTAGGAAAATATTTGATATATTTTTAGCTTTCTTCTATTGTAGCTTAGCAGCTGGATTCAAAGAGAGCCAACACTTGGATCAAACTGACCTGTGTATGGATCAGAAACACATGCCCTCTGAAACATGACAGAAGGGGCCAAGGCAGGGATTATAGTTTTTAGGGTATAAATCCTCATGGATCAGGGCGTAAGGTACTCCTCACTGCCATCCAGATTACTATGGTTAATTAGCAGCTTTTCATGTTTCAGTCAAACCTCGATGGTCCAATTCCTGTTTTTTGAAAAATACTACTACTACATGTAACCTGAGAGAAAACAGGACTAACTGGATTAGTGACCTGATACAGCAACAATTTGTATGGCTTGGCTTGCCATAAATCCTGTTTAAACACTATCCTCTTGTTTAAAGCTGGACAGTCAGTGACCCTCAGCCTGCTTGGCCTGTTATGGAAGTGACCAGAACAAACCACTTCTGAGTAACCCAAATCCCTGCCTGCTGAAATGACATGCCTTCACTTGGCATGAGAAGGGCAGTAAAGAACATGGCTGTGCTTTAGGTGGAAATTTAATCTGTGCTGGGGATATTACCAACTGTGGAAACATTTGACTTAAAGAGTTACGCGTTTCCATATATTAACATACTTCCCACACTTGCTCACATCTGCCCAAATAAGCTATGAAATAAATATTTTCCACATTGTAAATATAGCACATATCTCTAATGCTCAGTGATACATCACTTAATCCAGGAGCCAGCTTTTGCAACTAAGCCTTTCACAGTACAAATCAGCAACCAAATAAACAAGTAGAAAAAAATTTTGCAGGCAGCTTACTTACTTTTCAGTTTGTACTTGTACATAGAATTAGTTTTATTTTAAAGAAATAACTAGTATCAATGGCTTAACAGAGCAATACCCAGTGCACTTTTCTTCTAAAGAAATACCTCTGTCGAGAAAAGCAACTTCATAACCTCATCTGCTTTCTCAGTATCAACCCAATGTACGATGCAGAGAATTAGTTAGATAGAATATTAGTATAAAAGGTGACCTGCAAATCAATTAGCCTTTTCATTACATTATATTGTATTTTAATAATCTTAACTAGCCTCACTAAATGATGCCTTTCTGTCCAGGAATCCAGTCCTTGCTATGTGCAGCCTTTACTTTCATAAATGATTAACTCAGAAAAATTTGTTTAGTGAATTTTTAACAAAGATATTCTTTCCAAAGGGTTCAATTAAATTTTGATCACATCCATCAATTGGTGGGTTCTCTTTTTTTGAATTTTATCATTTTTATCTCAAGTTTTTTATCTCATTTTTTATCTCAAGTAATGCTAAGTTACACATTCCTCTGGTTTTAGAAATTATTGGATATATCCAGAACCTTAAAGATGCAGTGAACAAAACAGATACCACTTCTCCAAAAGGTTTAGTCAGGCAACATAATAAAGTAGGTGTTAAAAAAGGGCGATTAAAAAAGCTAGAACCAGTATGATTAAGAAAACCTGCCCATTCCTACTATCAGAGCTCTCCTGTATTGCCAAGACATCACAAGCTAACCTGCCTATTCAGGTAGCCAAGTAATGCAATTACCATTTAACACCCCACCTCCGAAAATGAAACCTTTTTTATAGGGCAGAAAACTTGAATGGAACATTCACAGAATCACAGAATCACAGAATATTATGAGTTGGAAGGGACCCACAAGGATCATCTAGTCCAACTCACCATCTAACACCCGTACAGAGACCGAGAGCACATCCCAGAGCGTAACACCAACCAGATCCCTCACAGTCTAGCAGGCCACTCCGAGCCGGAAGGGGCCCAGGGTCGTCCAGCCCTACATCCCCCAGCTAGACCATGTCACTAAGCTCCTCGTCCAGTCTTCTCTTAAACACCTCCAGGGATGGCGACTCCACCACCTCCCTGGGCAGCCCATTCCAATATGCAATTACTCTCTCTGTGAAAAACCGCTTCCTAACGTTAAGATTGAACCTCCCCTGGCGTAGCTTGAGGCCGTGCCCTCTCGTTCTGGTGTCGTCAGCCTGGAAGAAGAGGTCTAC
>WEKX01025696.1:24436-44809 GCA_013390025.1 Pitta sordida | reverse complement strand
GAACCTGTGAATGTTGGTTGCAGCTATTACCCACAAAGGGATGTCCTCCGAAGCTTTTTACAATAAGGTTTTGATTTATTAGAGCAAGGGAGGTGCTCTTGGACTCAACTGGTTTAGTTTTAAGATGGTTGGGTTCATAGCTGCAAGTGGAAAACAATTTGTTTAAAGAATGGTCAAGGTTGGTGACAACAAGAGTTCGAGTGGCTGAGGAAGTCGGAGCCAGGATCAGGGGCTAGCCAGCACCCTGGTCACATTCGAATTACAGAATCACAGAATGGTTTGGGATGGAAACAACTATTAATGGTCATCTGGTTCAAACTTCACCATGGGCAGGGACACCTTCCATTAAATCAGATCTCCATCCAACCTGGCCTTAAGCACTTTCAGGGATGGGGCATCCATAACTTCCTTGGACAAACTCAGCACCCTCACAGGAAAGATTTTCTTCCTGGTATTTATTCTAAACCTACTCTCTTTCAGTTCAAAGCCATTCATTCCCCCTTGTCATGTCACTACACACTCTTGTGAAAAGTCCTCCTCCATCTTTCTTGTAGGTTCCTTTCAGGTACTGCAAGGCTGCAACAAGGTCATCCCAAAGTCTCTTCTTCTCCAGGCTGAAAAAATCCTTTTGCCAAAGTGTTAGTGAGATACACCTGTAAGTCCCACCTGTAAGTCTCAGCTCTGCTGTGTCTGGACCGCTCTTTATTTGAGGTGGCAGATGACTAGCTTTTATACCTTCATATGCAATAGGCATAAGAGAATAATATTCTGAACCTTTATGTAAACTTGGACAATTGTGACCAATCATAAAGAAATGCGTACTATAATACATTCACATATATCTGATACCTAAAACTGATTTGTTGTAGAAATTTTTTTTGTTGGTACCTCAAGTATCAAATGCCAATTTGAAGCTTCTGGGTCACTTAATTAGGTGTATGAGTTGCAAGTTTACTTAAATTACCTTCTGTGATACATTACGTCTGCAGAATAAATTATTTATCTCACCAAACTTGTTAGCTAAAGAGTCTTGCCTCTTCCTAGTTACTGCATTTTCATCAAAGCAGCAGTACAAATAAGTACTGAAGAGTACTTATCTTCAGTAATTAAATCATAAGAAATAGACTCAACTATGTTCCAAAATCGTATGTGGAGCTTACAATTTTTCAAACCATAAACTGTATAACACCAGCATTCAAGAAACAAAGACATACATCTCCAAGAGGTATATGTTACTGTAATAGCACAAGAGATCCATGCTTTACAAATTTTGTAGGAGTTGTTTTACTGTCTTTTCAACAGAAGAAGACAGATGTTTGGTCTTGGAAACAAGAAAAAACCCTTCTGTTGGACTTGACTGTGTCTGACTGAAGCATGTTAGCAAGCCTACATTTTTTCATTTATTACATGAATGCCTAGGTCATATGGAAGGCTTTAGTGTCTGATTTCTTCTGTCACCTCTTATAATAAAATTCAATAAAAATTACTTTAATTCTGGAAAAAAACATGTTGAACAGACGCTTGGTGAGACAGTGGTTTCAATAGTTAATATAGATTTTTCTAACTTCACAGGTGCATATATGGGTTAAAAATTACTGTTTGGAGTTTTTTTTATCAAACTGTTTCTCCTTATGTGGGAACATTATATTTTCACCCTCAGTGCCCAGGTTTTTTCATAGGCTTTAGTACTTTCACTGAAAAAAATAAATATGAAAGAATAGAAATTTCAGCTGTTACACGGGACCTTGATTCTATAATGTTTGTAGTCACCTCATTTAATAATTTTTCATGCTTCTCTGGTGATTTTCAAAAGATAATAAGGAAACAAAACCAGAAACAGCAACAAAAATCCCCCACCAAACTCTTAAAGCATAAGATGTTTTCCTTACATCTCTAGCTCACCTACTTGTTAACCACCAGTCCTCACTGTTTATTCTGTAATGTTGTGTAAAATTCTGTTGTTGTGTCCTGCTTTGAAGAAGCAAACATTTGTCTCTTTCTAAAACACAGTTCAAGGTAATCCTAATATGAGTAACACACCTCAAATCTCCCTGAGGTGAACATTTTTATAACATAGTCAGACTAAAATACAATAGGCCAAATTTCGAATTGGCTTGCACTTGCTAACAACCAATTAATATAATTTGGTAATCCTCCCTTAGCAGTACCTACAATGGGTCTCTGAAATTGGGAACTTTACATATTTTATCTGAATCACATGCCTGCTGCAAACATGCCAACTAAGCAGCACTCCGTGAAAGTGCAGTGCCAAGGTTCAGTGCAGCTGTAGAACAGATGGCAGAGGACAGAGCTGGCACAACAGACTGTGGCAAAGGCAGAGGTAAGCTAGTCATTAAATCAACCTCATACCCTTTGTGCAAGCTCACAGGGAGGTAGAAGCAAATCTGTTTGGTTTACAAGCACCATGACAGGTACACAGTGAGGCCCCGTGAGTACCATCAGCCATAGAATTCCCACTAAGTCTAGCGGAAGTAGGTGCATGTCCTGATCAAATAAAACCTTCACCATGGTCATCTCTCAGCTAGAGGTGTCTCTTATTTCTACATTTGATCCCTTTAATGGTCACTATAATGAAGGTGTTATCCTGCCAGGCAGGTTTTGTACAGGAGATCTAGTGCCACAGCAGGACTGTTGGGCATACTTTGATAGTGAAGAAAGATAGTCAGCTCTTAGCATGTGTCCTCCTCACATACACACACCCACTCTCCCTTACCTTTGTCTCTAATGGGCAATATGATTTGTCCTAAGACAAGAACACCAGGTGGGAATTGCAGGAGGAACCTCTGGATGCTGCTATAAGAGATGAGGCAGCTGTAATGATCTAGATTGACTTTGGTACACACTGGCCTACACAACTAGAAAATGCTGCTGAAGACGGGGTCAACTGAGCAAACTAGTTCCTTGAGATTGAAGGCAGCTTCCTGGTCCCCTTCCTGTTTCCATCACATCCCCTGCACAGGGACGTCTACAGGGTATGTCCAGCCCTGAGACTGGGAACGCTCACTTTAGGATGGTTGAGTAAGAGTACAAAGATCCAGTAAAACACAAAGATAAAATCCTAAAGTAGCTACATAGATGCTTTGTTGCTTTGTAATTCTGAACTTTGCAATGCCATAGACTGTAAACCAGTGTTTCTAGCTGAACCTGCTTATATTATAATCCTTTATACCTGCTTATAGCATATACTGCACAGACAACACTTAGATGCTGTATTAGCATGGTCATTGTGTTGGTGCTAAGCAAATATCCTACTGATGTCAGACAATATTTTGCTCCTTAGAAGCTGGATCAGGGAATCTTACATGGTCCATGTAGGAGCCTTCCATTCTAATATGTATTTTTTGCTCAAGAAAACAAATTAAAGTTTGATAGTCTTGCTATTAAGTGGTATTGCAGAAGTTGTGACACACTACCTGAGGTCTTTAGCTGCTGGAAGAGTTTGTATTCTCAGTTTAGGCCTGTGATATCTTGCAATTTTTAATGCTACAGTCGGCCTTCTTGCACTTCGTGCCCCCCATATTGCAGCTTCACACCTTAGTGGCATGATTTTTTAGCGATGAAGGAGGCCCCTTTTCGCAACTGTGCATGCACAACCTCGCACACATGAATATTCAATTAGGCAGCCATGAATATGCAAATCAACCCCCACAGCTGCCACAGTGGCCCCACTGCCCTCCCCCAGCCCCGGCATGGCTACGGCAGCGGCAACCGTGGCGGGGCCGCTCCCCCCCCCGAGCTGCCACTGTGCAGTTATGAAATATTTACACATTCTCAGGTGTCTGAGACTTTCTTGAGTGACTCTCCAAGACATACTTGCTTACCCCAAGTATGGAGAGACCAGGTCTACCCACCCCAAGAGACACCGGGACAGTGGTGTGGGCAGTTCCCCGCACCCGTGTCCCTGGCCGAGATGAAAAGGGGTTTTTCCCAGTGCAGGGTGGCTGTGGGCACTGGGAAGGGCCGACACAAACACTGATAACACAGCAACACAGTGCTGAAACAGCGCCGGGGGGCCACATGAGTGTGTGGGGCAAATTTGCATATTAATGAGCTGCCATCCAAAGCGGAAGTAGGGCTTCACAGAACCCGATTAAGCCCGCGGGTCCGCGATGTAGGAGACCCGACTGTATTTATACATGTGATTTACCAGCAGCTGGCTCTGACTCTAACTACAATAGAATTTGAATTTCCTAACTAGAACTTTTGACAACAGCATGTCTTTAGTCTTCATCTTTTGGCTTCACAGTCCACAAAAGAGCCACGATGAGAGTCATGAGGCATATCTTCACTGAACAGTGAACAAAGGAAAATCAGAAGAGGTAGGAAGAATGTGGAGTTTTATTGTTACAGAAAATGCTGCAGGTGAAGAGGCCTTTGTCTTTCTTCAGACAAACACAACTAAAAATGAGGTCAAATATTTGAAACTGGTTCAGAGCCATTTTGTATGAACATTTTAATTGATCAATTTATATGAAAATAAGCCTAGGTCAAAACACAAGTTGTTCCTATTTTGAAGACTGTCTGATCTATATTTCTTACCTTGTTAATCTGGGTCACTTCACATATGCTGTTGAAAGCAGTTTACACATGCTTAACTTATGTAATTCAATGAGTGTTAGAGAATTAATATATTGCTAAAGCAGTTATTAGCCTGACTCTTGGGCACTATCTTACGTTCTTAGGCAAATGAATATTTTTTGTCAGTTGTGAGAATTAAGTAAACACGATTAATGCCTTTCTGCAACTGAAAGTTTAATTTGCTAAACAAGTTGCTCACCCTGCATGAAAGATAAGACAGGAATTAAAAGAGCTGAAGTAGAAAACTATACTCTATTGGGGGGGAGGGTGGTCCATATGAGAGAAAGTCCTATTTCTCTAATGTTGAGAGGATACATAAATATTATTCCCTGGGATATTTTATCGAGTGGCAATTTCCATAGTATTTTATTAAAGTTTGTGAGTCTGATCTTCATGATTTTCATTGTCATGAATTACATGTGAAACTAAAATCCATTAGAATTACATAGATATAAGTCTGTAAATAAGAGGATAACTAGACCCACTAACCACCAATTCTTAGCATTAACTCAAGAACCTATTTAATTATAGGATTTGGGAAGTTTCTGATTGTCTTCTAAATGGGATATTTACCAATAAAGAAATTACTATCAAAGTGTCACATGTGTGTGAAATTTTACTGACAATTGATAGCTACTTCTGTAATAGTGGCCTCTAACAACTAACAGGAATGTCATTGACACAGAAAAAGTGATTTATTTTTCCCTCCGGAGTCTCTGGGCCCTTGTAGTTGCTGGGAAAAACTTCTGTACTTTACTGACTTGAGAACATACTTCTAAAGAACAAACTAAAATTCTTATGTATTTCTATAAAAATATTTCCTCTTTAATTAATTCTTCGTCTAATTTTCATCAGCTGCTTTTCTCTATAACATGGTTTTCCTCTAGTGAAATGGCAGTCTGAGAGTTTTAACTGCAACATATGCTTGCTTCAAATATGAAACAACATAAAATGCAGATATTTGTCATTCCCTATGATGGACGGTGCTTTATTTTATTATAAATAGTATTCATTTGAGGAGATTGCTTTGTAAACACTGGTATCCACATTACTTGTACTGATCAACAGATGATTTCAGACTTTTCCATGAAATGCAATTTGGTTTAGGAAGAATGGAAAATCCTTTGAAATGTCAGACTGTAGGTTCAGTTTATTTTGGTAGTAATATGGGTGTGGAATTCTGCTGCTAGGACACCTAATTATTTTTTGTTTTCTTGTTCCTGGCCAGTAAAACTGTGCAAATAATGTTCTCTTTAGTCATTTTTTTTTTCTGTTTTGGGCGTGTCTGGTCTTTGCCGGAAAATTCAAGCAAGGGAAGAATGTATACTAAATGAACTGTGCCCAAAAGATGAGCAGGACTGAGGTCTAAATTAATTCGGAAATATTTTGGATTTTGCATTTAATAAAGCAGAATGATTCCAAATGGGGATTAAGGAATCTGTTCGCATGCATCCGATACACGTTCCTGGCAAGCTTTTATTTCCCTTTGTGTGTAAGCCTGCGCCATCCACCGCACCCCCACAGGCGAAAGTGACTTCAGGGGTAACCCAAGGGAAAAGCACAATAGAACCACGTGATGCAGGCTGTTACTGGCTTTGCAAGGCACATATTTTAGACTATTAAATAATCACAGAATATTGTTCCGTATTTGCTGAGGTATATAAATTGTATTAGCACTTAAAGGTCACTTGCCATATTCCCCATCGTGGTTTTAACCCACTTCTCCCAGCCACTCTGGCACGATGTGTGCATGCGGAGGAATTTAAACGGGGGAGCTACGCATCCTTTGTTGTTATCCTTGCACAGTCTGCGGCACATCCCGGGGAGCTTTGTTGCTGTATTGCCACTCTTCAGACCGAGCTTTAGGAACCCTGCAATTCTGTGAGCCGCGCGCAGGAGCAAGAGAACACCTAGAAAACCAGAACCATCAGAATCAGCCTTGTGGCCAGACACGCTGGATTCGCGGGGCAGCAGCACTCCGGTACTGTCTGTCCAGACCTCTGTACGGCGGGCACAGCCCCCGCTGCGCTTCTCACGGGGACAGCGGCAGACCCGCCCGCCGTGCGGAGNCTCGGGGAAGAGGGGCCGGCGGCGGGAGGAGGAGGAGCGGGCGGCAACACGTCACTTTCCCCGGCCGCGTGTTTACGTGGAGCTNCCGCGCTCCCGCCGGGCGGTACGTGCGGGGACACGGCGACAGCGGGCCCGCCACAGGTGCCCGGCGTGGGCAGCGGCAGCCCGGACCGGCCCCGCTGCGGCGCCGGGCGAAGGAAGAGCCGAGGAGGAGAAGAAGCGGGGTTAACCTCCTTATTCTTTACACCCAAGGCGCGAATGCCGTTTGTCTCATAAGCCTGAAAAACCTTGTGAGGCTTTGAGGAAGTGTCTGAAACCGACAGCTGCTCCTCAGTGCGGAGCTAATGCCGTGAGAGAGCCTTAGAGGCAGAGGATTAGCGATGCCTGCAGTGTGCTGGGGATGCCGGTGCCCGCACACCTGCGCTCGGCAGTCACCGCCCCGCGGCTCAGACGGGCCCTGCGGACTGACCCAGGTGCTAATCGGGAGCTTATCATTCTGCTCATTATGCATGGCTCAGTATGCACCGCCTGACCGGCATTTCTCCTTCTGGGCCAGTCGTTGTGTTTCAGGAGGACCTCTTTTTCATTCCAAAGAAAGCTTTGGTGCGGTCAATGAGATAATTAATGGAGCTGTAGGAAAATAAGATAAAATTAGTGTTTTGGCGTTAGGTATCTTGTATTTCCTTCCTGCAGTCATTGCTGAATGATAAGAGTTCAGAATTTGATCAGTCATTCATGCTAAAGATATGCGTGTAACTTGGCAGGAGTACTGCAACGAGAAGTGAAGCTAAAGATGAAACTATGAAACATCACCATTTTCTTATTTATGTGGACTGTGGAAAAGAGCATATAGTTAATCTGCCAAGTGTTGAGTAGGTATTTTGCTGGCCTAGTACAAAACCTTTAACTTAGCGTGTTTCTGTTTGGGTTCCAGCCCTCCGCTGGGAAACTCTGCCGGACAGAGCTATGTGTTTACACAGGAAAACCTGTTCTTTAAATGTTTAGTGCAAGAATGATTTTTGCACAATGTTATTCAGTACTCGTAAAAGGCACTGGGAGAGATTTGGTCCCCGTGGCAGTACATTCTGCACACACAGATTGGCTAATTCTTGTGCAGAAAATTAGGAAATAGTTCACAAAGAAAATGGCTGGAGTAGATTTGGCATTATTATCAACCCCAATGAAGAATTTATCAAGAGAATTTAGATTTTTTTTTTGTCCATGTGTTCCTGACACAGAAAAGGCAAGGGAGGTACAAAGTTAAATGCAGTAAATTACATGCTCCTTTTTCCAGACCTATAGCCATTAATTTTCTTTTGCCACAAAGTAAAAGTGCTAGATATTAACCCAGCCTGTATAAATGTCTGTCTCCCTCCCATTGAAACAATCTCTCTGTTCTATTATAGAAGACTCTTCTCCCCAAACCAGCAATTTCTTCATCTTCTGTCATGATGTGGAGCAAGAAAAGTGTTTTTTAGAAAGGCTAGATAAGGGGAACGGGGTTGACTGGGATGGAAGATGGAAGGGAGAGGATGTGTACCAGCAGCAGAAATAGGTTGATTAGAGCCCTAAAACACAATGACATTAGAAATCAAGGAGATACGTTTTGTGCCTTGCTGAGGAGATTCTGGAATGTTGTTGATGGCATCAGATAGTGTAGATGTGTCTGGTCTTAAAAAAGACTACAGGGGACCATGGTTGAAGATCTTGATATGATATTTGTGTGTGCACATACTACGTGTGCAAACCTTCATGCATCAGTTTGCTTGCAAATCTTATCTAACGTTGCAGGGTACGCTGTATGGTAGTTGCCTTGAGTATTTTCATTTCATGTATTTATTTAGCAACTTAGTAACTTGCTTTTCTTATCAGGATGTGGTACTATTTTTGACTAACTTTCAAAACTGCACAGAATAGTTTGCTAGCTTCAGAATAAAAACGTCACTGACAGGATTTCCATGTGAGAAAATGTCTTGGGGTGTTTTGATGTAAAGCTTTTGAAATGTATAAAAATGTTTTCATTTAATTTTGACTTACACAGACACACATGAAAGCCATGTCTATAACTGGTAAAACTGAGATGAAGCTATCAATAGCAAGTTTTATGGACTGATCGATTTTACAGTACTGAGATTTTGTTTGTCAAGTTGAGCAAAAGGCACGCTTTTTGGTTGTGTATGTGGGGTGAAAAAGGGAAATACACTAACATTCTCCTAGGTTGGTCTAGGATTTCTGTTCTAATGTTAGAAATGCATAATTTAATGTCTTTTCAAAGCTTCTATGTTATGTTTGTAAGACATTGCAATGTTCAAAGGAACTATGTAATTATTGGAGAAGCATAACTGGGGGCAAATGTTGGAACTGCCAGAGGGTAGGAGGGCCCTTCAGAGGGACCTTGACAGGTTAGAGAAATGGACAGATTCCAATAATACGAGATTTAACAAGTCCAAATGCCAGGTTCTTCATCTTGGACATAACAACCGCATGCATCGCTATCGGCTGGGGAACAAGTGGCTGGAGAGTGGTGAAATNTGGGCATTCACTTGGGAGTTGGACTGGATGATCCTATTGGTCCCTTCCAACTCAGAATAACCTGTGAACCTGTAAATTAGGGAATTGGTTTAGGTAAACACTTGAGCATAGAATAAGCAGTGCTTTTGATTATGCTTTTGATCTCTACTGGAGAATTGCTGAGCAGACAGAAGAGTGAAGTTGATTTGGGAAGCTCTAATAGCAGTGGACAAGTACTACAGGTTGTATAACTAATTGGACAAGTTATCCTCCCAAACTGAATAGTAAAAAGAAATGATTGCGTAGTTTGTCATCTGGTCATGTATGTAAATGTTTCAGATGACTGAAGATAAAAATGATATGTATTATTAAAACACATTGTTTTAAGAGTTTGGGAATGTTTGCTCTTTACCTTGTTACATGCTACTCTTTTGAGGGGAGAAATGGTTTTACATGCTCATCTCTACCATCTTCCAAGCTGACCAGTTTTGGAATTCTCAAGGAAAGATGTTGATCTGGTTTTTTAAAATAAAACACTCAAAGCATGGAATAGTTATATGATACAGTGATTAAAGCTCTAATTTAAAACCCCCAGAGGAAATCAAAATACAGACTGTTTGTAAACCAGTCCTGTTAAACTCCCTATAATTTACCTGAAGAGGAAATAAAATAGTATCTCAGTGGTTATTAAGAGTTTTTCATCACAGAAGTCTTGTTAGATAGGTCTAGAACTCATATTTAATTGAAGAGCTGGACTACTAATACATCATCTTTTACCCTCAGGTGTAAACAATTCCTTCTGCTTATTCTCTGTCTGCCTCAAATAATTTGAACAAAACTAATTAAATAGAATCATGGAAGCAAGAATTTCCTTTTCTATCTGCATTTTCTTAGTCTGCTTTTCTCCTAAAATGAGAAGTTGTATTTGCCATGTCATCAAGTGTTGATTCCATCATAAAGCCCTAGTCATTGCTGCCACTCTTCATAAATTATGAAGAAGAGCGGCTTTTTTAATTAAAAGTTCACAGAATGGGAGTGATGGTGGGCTATATATGAAGATGCTGGTGTGTATTAATGGACAAGAGAGGAAGCAACTAGATCTCTTAAAAGTTTCCTGGAAAGGTGTTGGTGAGCTTTGGCTCAACAGAGCTTTATCTCTTTCATTATAAACAAAGTAGGAGAGTGGAGTGAAAGTATTAAAAAATACTGTAATGGAGAACAATTTATTTAAAGAAGCCCTTTTTCTGCACTTGAAGATCCTCATAAATCTGTATCTAATTCCTAAGCATTTCTCTGTTGTATTCCTAAGGTATTTCTTCTTCATGCTCCTTCTGAACTTGTGGGGTTTTATGGGCTTCAATCTACCCTCTCTCCTTTACACCTCGATCAGTTTTAAATGCAAATAATAGGAGGTATGTGGAATTGCCTTTGTATATATTCATTATGAACATAAGTAAGCTTAAAAGCTGACTTTTGTCTTGCAGAGAAAATTAGTTTCAAGAACTAAACAGTATACTGGAGAGAAAATGTGGGTTTGAGACTCCTTGAGTAAAAGCAGATAGAGCAGAAATTGAGTAGAAGCGAGAGAGAAACAGAGATGTGCAGCTTGTTGTGCATGTATTTTTTTAGTTCAAACCAGTGGATAGCTTTGTTTTATTGTAGTAAAAAAAAAAAAGATTTTTATACATTTGAGATGTTTATGTGTTTTATCTAGATAATTGCTCCTGGGGTGGTACATAAGTTTGGGTGGGAGAACAAATGGAGAGGTTGTCTGTGAAACTGTTTTCAAGTCACAGTCTGATACTAGTAGCAGAGAAAGTGGCATGACTAGCTTAATTTTTCATTTGAGGATAATACAACTGTCAGCTCTTTGCAGTTTACTCAGTGTTCTTTTTTTGCTCTGAAAAAATAAAAAAGTTGTAATTTTTGTCTCGTGTGTTCAACTTTTTGTGGACTTTATTGGGTCTTTGTAAAATAACGCTTGAATTGAAATTTGGGATTTCAACTCTTTTCAGTTGGCATTACTAGAACTCTTCTTGTTTTCAGGCGTGTTCTCTGGGGGTTTTTCTATATCCTTGTTTTAATCTCCATTTGCCTTATTCCAGAGATCTGTTCTTGCTTTTAAAACAAGGCTTAATTATTGGTTTTAAGGGTATATTGATAATAACATTTTTGTCCAAAGCTTTAAAGTAGCTATGTTACAATAATGATACAAGGTAGAAATGAGCTCAGTCATACTTGCTTTCTTCTGAGAATGAAGAGAAATACAGTTATACCTCCTCCATCGCGAGGAAAAGGACAGGCCAATGCTGTCGCGAAACCCTAACCTTGCAAAGAACTGCAGGTCGTTAATATGCATACAGACCACGCCCATTGCCCCACCCCCAGGAACTCCAGAGGGCTCCGAGGGCTTCTCCCCTTGGACTCTCTGAGCACGGGGAAGCTAAGGGAACCATTTCTGAGCCCCCTCTGACTCGGGAGACCCCCCCTCCCAAGCCCGAGAATCTGTGGGTCCACCGTGACCAAACTCCGTGCCCCTGCTCCTGCCCTTTCCCCAGCCCCAGTGCATATGCCTGCCGCCTGTCCCGCACGGTCCACCCTGTCCCGTGCCGCCTGCCCCATGCTGCCTGCCCCATCCCGCACCGCCTGCCCCATGCTGTCCATCCCGGGCACTGCCAGCAGCGCCACATGGGGCGGGGGTGGTTCAGCTGCGCCAGTGGAGTGAACACGTCCCGCTGGCTGCCGTGGCCCCACTTTCCTGCACTGCCCTTCCCAGCTGTCCATCCCGGGCACAATAACACGCGCCCGCAGGGGGGTCAGAGTAACAGGGTACAGCGTGACTCCTGGCCCGCCCTGTGGGGTTGGGCCAGCACCGCCCACGGGGAGCTCCGGCACTGCCCTCTGGTGGAGCAGATGCATTGCGCAGGTGTGAGCCGGAAAATTTCGCAAATGATGGAATAAACTCACATCGCAAATGCGCGAGGTCGTGAAGGAGAAGTCGCGATACAGAGAGGATTCACTGTACATATTACTTCTAAATAGCCTTTGTTCTTTTGCCAGTGTCATGAGAATTGTTCTTTAATCCAAGATGCCAGTAAACTTCACAAAATTAGAGAAATAAATCATTACAGTGTTGTTAGTAGCACTGTGAAAGCAAGGAATTGCACTGTAAAAATGCAATTTGAAATGTTTTCTTGACCCTCTTTTTTTAAGGAGAAGGAATTACAGGAAAGAAAGCACAAAGTTGCTCTTTGCCTACTTTCAAGGCTTTCTTCATTTTAACGCTATCCTCTCGTTTCTGTGGTCTGCTTTCCAACTATTTGTTATTTTAGTATGGGTGTTGCAATAGCAAAACAGAGATGACTGCAACATTTGTTTCCATCAGTTATAGCAGAATCTATAGATGGTTATTTGTTTATACTGATTTGGAAATCAGCTCGATCACCACAAATTGTTTCTAAAGGACTTTTGGTAAAGTGTGTCTGATACTCCAAGGGAAGTAAATTGAACCTTTTGGCATAAACAGATGTTGCCAGAAAATCTTGTATTTTTCCCTCACAGGAAATAACCAAATGACTGCTTTTAAGTATTGATGTGCAAAGGTATTAACTCCAGAATACTACATGGTTACTCTAGTTTTATAGAGTTTGGAATAGTGAAAAATCTGGTGAAAATAACAAAAGGGGAAAAGCTGCTGAAGTAGGTCCAACATTGTTGTCCTACCTTATATTGCCATATAAGATTATGTAGTAGTAACACAATTGTTGGGAATCCTAATTTAGGGGCTGAAAGCTCTGTCTTAAATACAGTTACACCCCCTCATTTGCAAGGAGATCGCGATGGAGGAGGTCGCAATGCAGCAAGGATATACTGTATCCCCCCTATGGAGAGAGATTTCAAGTACAGTAATTCCTTGAATATTGCGGGGGTTAGGGAATGGGCAACGTTTGCAAAATGCTTAATCCATGATGATAGGCAGCTCAGTATTATGCAAATAAGCCATGCCTGTTGCCCTGCCGGCCTCAGCCCTGGAGCACCAGGGGGCATTCCCAGCACCTCCCTGTGCCCTGTCACAGGACGGGGGAGCAAAGAGAATCTCTTCTGACCCCTCCCCACCACTGGGGAGCCCCTAGGTATCTGTGGGGCTCCCTGAGGCTGCCAAGTCCATCTACGTGGCATGGGACCCTCCGTGCAGAGTGGGGATGGTTTAGGGTTAGGAAAGGCCCTGGCCCCACTCTGCACAGAGGGTCAGGGCTCCAGCCCCACTCTATACAGGGAGAGCGGGCCTGGGCCCGCTCCACACGGATTGGTGGCACCAGCATCTGATGGCCCTGGCCCCAGCTATAATAAGTCATGGACACTGTGTGATAAACCTTCCCCACCATGTAGCCTTTCCAGTATTTATAAGGGAACAATCTTTGGGCGGTCCCCAAGCGAGCGAGAGGTGCTGCCTCCCTGCCCTGCAGGATGTGCCAGTGCCCCTCCTTGGGGAATGTTAGTCCCTCCCCTTGGTGCGGTAGAGGGACTGGGCATGTTCAGACACGAAAACCCTGTGAAGAATCGAGATATCTTTGTAGGAAAAAAATCTCCAATGATCTGAAGCCGTGATAGGTGAACCGTGAGGAGGCAAGGGATTACTATATATCTGTGTATTTGTATCGAAATAATTTTGTTACTGGTACAAGCTAACATGCTGCTTTGAATGTGGAATGATAAATATACCACAGCTCAATGAAACACAGCTGATAATTACAGTCTTTTGGCTGCTGTGCTGAAATATAAAGTAAGTAGATCTTGAATTTTATGATGGTGAGACACATTTTGCTGGCTGCAAAGTGCTGGCATGCCATATCGTGTTGATGGTTCTGGTGTTCCAGTTTCTTGAAAAAAACCTTAATCTTCAGTTTCGCATGGCTTCATCACTTGAGAAGGCAATATTTTATGTTATAAACTACCTTTCCTACAATCAGTGGAGAAAAGACAGAAGAATGAATGAAAATACAGTGAGCCCCCGTTACTCGCGGGCTGTTGGGTCTGGTCCTCCTCCTGCGAGTAGTGGAATCCACAGAGATAGTGAACCCATTACGTAGTCGAGTACGCCATGCCCGTAGCCACACCCCCTCCCCATATAAGGTCTGGAGGATGGCCCTGAGAGCGGGTTGTATCGGTTGTCTGGCTGTGTTATGCCGAGGCGGGCAGCGAGCGAGGGGCGAGCGCCGGGCGTTGACTGCTGAGCGCCAAGCTGCGGGGAGGGCAGCAAGCACCAAGACCCAAACCGCGACGCTGTGTCCCTCGCCGCAGGGCCGATGCCATTGCCCTCACCGCGGGGCCGGCGCTGCCCCTGGCACACAATGGCACACAGACAATGGCAGCCCTGTCACTCCATCTTGTAGCCCGGCGGAGGACAATTCCAGCCATGCAAAAACACACATTTACACTAAATGCATCCCGGGCGCACCGTGCCGGGTCCTGCCTGGGACCAATTTACATAGTCGTGAGCAGATGGGGCCCGCTGTGCTCTCCCTGTGAGCGGCGGGTGGGGGGCGGGGCCGGCTGCACTCGCAGTGCGAGTGGCGATGTTGGGGACCGAGCCCAATGGGGTCCCGATATGTTCTGAGCATGCGGTGAGGTCGCACAGCTTGCGGAAAAATCGCCTGCAAATACGCGGGGCTCACTGTATTAAGATTTTATAGAATTCTTAGTTTCTTGAAACTGTGGAGTCAATTCTTCTGCTTCCCTCCTCTCCTAAAAAGGATCCCTTCAGCAAGCTTCCAGATGGAACAAATTTGGTAGTTGTCAGCTGGGCACAAGAATGTGAGACTCTAGAACACAAACTAAGCATGGGATACTGGGAGCATTGTCAAATCCCAGTTGTGACAACCCCAAGTTGTGGCTTAGACCACAAAACCAAGAAGAGGTGGTCAATTGAACCATACTTCTAAATCTCAAAACACAAAGAAATTTTCCTTAATTGGAGATAATGATGTTTAAGAGAATATATAGCATTTTTGTGGTATTTTCAGAGGAAAGCCTAGATTTGATGAAAACTGCAGCCGTGGCAAAAATACAGCATATCTCTAAAACTACAATAACAAGCAAAAAACCCAGGAAGATTAATGGAGTTGAAGAAGTGGAATAGATAAGATAAAGTAAGTGTTCCAGAGAATAAGCAGAGTAAATTGCATAAGACTTTATTCAAATCTGATTTCACTGGTAGGCTGTGATTTAATAGAAGAGATTATCCCTTCAACCTGGTTTTGTTTGCTGAACTTTTTATTTGTCATCGGATTCTTCTCTGTGAAGAAGGCTCCAGTATCTAACCACCAAACCAGGGAAAAATAATTAAATGTTCCTAAATCCATTTAGGTTGTCTAAGAGGTAGCTGATTTAACATTAAACCCATACATTTTCATATGTATATTCAAATATGAATATACAATGAACATTCAAATAGGAGTAAGGTCTTACTATGATAGGTAATGCTCCAAACACTAATAAGAAAACCCTGTCTTGGTATGTTCAGTTGTACGCTGTGCTAGCTAACCTAGTTTGCTATGTTAAAAGAAATAAGTCGTGGTACAAGACTCCTTAAAGAAGAACGTGTTGCGTTTTCTTTATTATTTGGAATATATTCCAGAAATACAAAAAAAAAAAAAAGTCTACTGACAAGTTTGCAGTTTTGTGAGCCATGTGTCTTGGTGAGTTCTCATGATTCAGTAGCGTGTAAAAAGTAATAAAAACCTGTCAAAATAATACAAGCCTGTCAAGCCTTGCACGCTGAGAATGAAATTTTCACAGTTGGTTCTTTCCTTATGTCTTCTCTGCTCCTTACAGAGCTGTCTCTCACAAGCTACAGAGTTTGGGGGCTTTATTCTCACTCTGTCAGTTCAGTGTCACATGGGATGAATTACTGTAAAAGTGATATAAACAGGGTGGGAAAATGATGAAGCGCAACTGAGTCTGACTTGTTCTACAGTGTTTTACAATTTATTTTAGAAAATCAAACAAAGCATTTTTTAAAATTAAAATTTTTGTTCCATTTCTAAACAGAGTTAAATCACAAAGGTAGCCAGAATGCTTATAAATAATCTCTTTAAAATGTATTGAAGTTCTCCAGACTACTTTTGAAAGCTCAACACAATGTTTGTGAAAAGATTGGGCTGAAAACTGGATGGAAAACGTTAACATCACTTGTGTTTATTAACAAGGAGTCTCTATTAGTTCCTGCTTAGCTTAAACTGAATTCAGACTATTGGTCTACATCTGAAAAGCTGATTGTTTTGTTACCAAAGATGTAACCTCTCAGACTCTTTGTGAGTTTCATGGAGCTTGTCAACCTGAAAAAAAATACTGTGTTCTGTTGGTTATTAATACAGTCTTATTTAGACATAGTCGTTCTAAAGGTGCCTTTTTTCAGGCTTCTTGGTTAACGGGAAATTAGAAGTAAGAACAGCTCTTCAGGTCTTGCAGTGCTTTAAATATATTCTCTCTACCTGTTAAGGGTTTTTTTTCTCAGTTTTTGATTTTTAAATATCTCTGGTTTTGACTATGTTTTTGACTAAAGAGGACACAGTGTGAAGTGGAGAAGAAAACCTAGATGGGTTCTATATAAGTACAACTATATTGGTTTCCTCTTGGGAGGAAATGTTAAGTTTACATGAATGGGAGTAATAAAAGCAGTACATAGAGTTTCAAAGTAAATTGATAGTTGATGCTTTTTCTATCATCCAAAAATACTCTCTTCAGCCCTTCTTAGGCAGCGTCTAATAAATTCTTCTTCCTCATTTAATATGTAGACTAAGTGTTACAGTGCAGGAGGAAGGAGAAATACACATTGTAACATGTAGGAATGCTGCTGATCAGGAACAGCACACAGTGGGCTGCATCACCTTTTCTGCAGCATCAACACAAATGGCAAATGCTTCTGTGATTTTTCTTGCATTAGCTACATAGAGAAGTCTCCACAAAGCCTCTTCAGATACAGATTCTCTCCATGCATTTCGTTATCTGGTGCAGTATTGTTGCATCATTAAAGCCCTATGCTCTAGAAATGGACAGGTTTTACAGCTAATTAATTATAACTGTAATTACTTATGACTATTTGCAGTGTGTTGTGGAAGAATGAACTATGGGAGCTGGAATGGAGCATTGATTAGGATCCCACAGGAAGCAACAGTTGCTGGACTACAGCATTCTTTAGATGTATCAGGATTTTTATTGTAGGGTTCTAATCAGTATTCACGATTTTTGAGAAAGAGCGTATTTCCCCCATGACTGACCCCTTGGAAACTACGCTGATGCTTGATAATACACTGTAACCAAGGCTGCAGTTATCAGTAAGACTCTACATATATTAGTGAGTCTCAAAAGACTGGCTAAAGATTGCTCTTTAAACGAAACAGACTTCTTGAGATGAATTGTCAGCGTTAAGGTGAGGGATCTGCACAACTGTTCATATCAAACCACCTTTAGGTAACTAGAGCTTATCCGGACAGAACTTGCTGAAAGTGTTAAAATTTTTGACACTGTTTGACATAGTCTTATAAGCACCTTATATAGACCTGGGCTAGGTGCAATCATCATGTTGTGGTTACAGCTGCATAAAAAATTGTACTCAGCATTATTTATTTTAATGGCATGCTCTCAGAGTTGGTGGTCTTTCAGTCTTTCACAAAGCCAGTCGCTGGGTATTTACAGTATTAGCAGGGGAAAGAATGTGTGGTTATATGTAGACAGTACTAAACTGAAGTGGGTGGCAAACGGGATGAAGAGACTTGAAATTCAAAATGATCTTCTACAAAAGGACATGTAAGCAACATTCAAGGCTTTTTTGGCCTCTGATGATAAGGACTGTCCTTGGGCTTAATGGCAAAATTTGAGGAGTGAGGCATCATCCACTGTGCAGAAGGTCAAGCTGGACACCATTTACATAATTTTGGTGTATACACTTTTATGGGACAGAGTGTGATGTACCCGAGCATCCTGCAAGAGCTGGGTGCTATCTTTACAAGGCTATTTCCTTGCTGATCTTTAAAAGGTCATTGTCATTTGAGATTTCAAGTGACGCGGGGGAAAAATGCAAACATCAGATTCATCCTCAGGGAGGGTGATAAGGAGGGTCTGGGGAACTACTGGAAGTTCAGCCTGGCCACTGTCTCTGGGAAGATTATGGAGCAGATCCTTCTGGAAGCCATATGCAGGCACAAGAAGGACAAGAGTGTGACTGGAATTTTATCAAAGGCAAGCTAATTGTCCTCTATAATGAACTGAGTGTGAGTAGGTGAGGAGAGGACATTGTTTACCTTGACTTTGGGAAGGCATTTGATGTGATCTATTACAGGCCATTTGTAACCAAGCTGGAGATAGGTGGCTTGAGTAGGCGGACTGCAGGGTGGGCAGAAAATTATCTGAACTGCTACACTCAGAGTGCTGAAGCAAAGCCCAGCTGGTGGCCACTAATGTCCCTCAGGTGTTGAAACCATGGCTGATATGGTTTGATGTTTTTTAAAGGACCTGCAGAACAGGGTGAGTATACCTTCAGCATGTTCATGGGTGAGACCAAGGTTAGGGAGAACAGGTAATGGATTGAAGCATAGGGCCCTTTTTCAGAGAGACTTTGACAGTCTGAAAAAGCAGACCGACAGAAAACTCATGAAGTCATAACAGCGTTAAAGAGGTGGGGGGGAATGTTAACACTTCCCAGTGGCAGGAAGGAGGAATTTCAAGTTTCCATTTAGTTACTGGACTGCAACAGAAGTCTACAGATACTGCCAGAGACTAAGAAAAAGATACGATGTGTGTTCAAACTTGAAGGAAGGGATCCAAGTAGTGGCCAGCACTCCTCCTGTTCCGGGATATGCGAAACTGAATTCTGCCTGCATTCTCAATTTTGAAATACAGTCAGGTCTCCTATAATGCAGACTCACGGTCTTATTTGGGACCCACGCAGCCCGACTTCCGCATTGAATGGCGGCCGCCCCCGCGGCTGCTGCCCCTTGCGCCGCCCCGCGGCCCCAGCCACTGCTACCAGCAGCTCGTGCATGCGCACTTGTGAAACGGGTCTCCTACATCACTAAAAAATCGTGCCGCTGAGATCTGAAGCTGCAGTATGGGGGATGCAAAGTGCAAGAAGGTCGACTGTATCATTAGTTTTTGTGAGTTCTTTAAATTAAACCAAACTGTGCTTTTCTAATGTGGTCAGCTTGGGTAAGTAATATCCTTGGGTTTTACTTTGAAACAGGATAAGAATTAACTTGAATTTCATTAACTAGTAGCATCATAGCTTTTGTCCCAGGTGATTATGGACTGATATGGTCAAATACTGATGGAGAAGTTAAGGTGAGCTGGAAGCTAACACAGCTCTCTCTCACTTCTCTCCTGCTACTACCAGTGTAATTGTTTCATTGCAGCATATATGTGAGGGTGAGAAATAGATACAAATTTGTTCTTCCCAAGCAATTGAAATAAGATACTCCTTTTTGTTGAGAGAATCACATATAAATGCTCAATTTCACAGTGGCGGATTAGACCAAATGTAAGGGTAATTTAAGAAAATACAAATAAATTGGCTTATAATCAGTTGTTCAGTGTATACTACTTCCTAAGGAGCTGTGTTATTACATTTGGAATAATATAAAAACTGCAATTTTTTTATTATGTAGTGCAGTAAGATGACTAGCAGTTAAGATAATTTATGAAAGTGTTTCACTTTTTCCATACTCCCTAAAAATAAGTCAGTGTTTTTGGTTGTTAGCTTCATCTGCTTCAGTTGGGAAGAACACATTTTTAATTTCAGCATCACAGAATCACAGAATTAGTAAGGTTGGAAAAGACCATATTGACCATCAAATCCAACCTATCACCTATTACCTAACCTAACCTGTTACCTAACCTGTTGTCATCCTGCTACCAACACACCACCCTACCTATAACACACTACCCTAATATCTAGGTCATGCCACCAAGTACATCATCCAACCTTTTCTTAAAGACCTCTAGGGACAGTGACTCCACCACCTCCTTGGGCAGCCCATTCCACTGAGAGATCACCCTCTTTGTGAAAAAGTTGCTCCTGATGTCCAGTCTGCATCTCCCCTGACGCAGTTTAAGACTGTGTCCTCTTGTTCTATCACTTGTAGCCAGAGAGAAGAGACCGATCCCCAGCTGATTGCAACTCCCTTTCAGGTAGTTGTA
>WEKX01025696.1:352-24359 GCA_013390025.1 Pitta sordida | reverse complement strand
CCATCCCTGGAGGTGTTTAAGAGAAGACTGGACGAGGAGCTTAGTGACATGGTCTAGCCGGGGGGTGTAGGGCTGGATGACCCTGGGCCCCTTCCGGCTCGGAGTGGCCTGCTAGACTGTGAGGGATCTAGGTTGGTGTTGTGCTCTGGGATGTGCTCTCGGTCTCTGTACGGGTGTTAGGTGGTGAGTTGGACTAGATGATCCTTGTGGGTCCCTTCCAACTCATAATATTCTGTGATTCTGTGATTCTGTGAGAGCGATAAGGTCTCACCTCAGTTCAGTTCTCCAGACTGAACAACCCCAGCTCTCTCAGTCACTCCTCATAGGGCTTGTGTTCCAGCCCCTTCACCATCCTTGTCGCCCTTCTCTGGACCCGCTCAAGGATCTCAACATCCCTCTTAAACTGCGGGGCCCAGAACTGAACACAGTACTCAGTTTGAACCGTAATGTCCATGTAGCGCTATCTGTGCGGGGAAAATGGATTTCAAGTATTTTATTAAGAACCCACTTGAAGTAATGTACAGAATGCTATAAAACAGGTGAAACTAAATTTATTCTGGTGATTTTCCCCCAGTTAAATATTTTTCTTACAGTTATTTCATACATAAATGCATGTAAACAAAAATATAAACCAGTTTGGTAATACTAAAAATCAAATATAGTACAAGTAATTTGTATTTAGGATACTGTTATTAGAAACATAAGAATAATTACTTTCCTTCTTGAAGTTTTGTATTTTTTCATATATTTTTATTTACTTTCTATAGTTTAATGTTAATAGTTCAATCTTTATAAAAGTGAAAAGTGTCAATCCTAACTTCTAAACACGTAAGACAATTATTAAGTAAAATAAGGTGTCTGTGTTACATATAAACTTGTGGGTTGCCAGTAGTTTGATTGACAAGCACTGTGTGGAGTTCCTGGCAACCATTGCTTTTGCATACTTGAGTATTTTTATAGTTGGCTTCTAACTGACAGGCACAGATGGCCATCGATTGTGATTTTTGTATGTTTCTGAATTAGAGAAAACATTTACATGGTGTTTTTAATGTCATTATCTAAATATCTTTTGTTAACTACTCTATATGGATTTTGATATTAATTGCTGAGTTATAGTGTGGGATTTTTGGAACCAACTGTTTTTGTGTTAAAAATGTGGACGTATTCTATGCCTAGCTAATAATTAAAGCATTTGTTCTCAAGTAACTTCTCATTAAACAATCCATATTATTTTGTGAAGTTTAAAGGAACTACACAAAAAAAAGAAGTTTTTCAAGTTTTTCTTGAAAAAACATTGGTTGTTTCAGTGTTATTAAAGTCATACGGTCATAAAGTGTTTAGGACTGCTCTAACCTAGAGTTTTAAATGCTTTTAGAAAAACAAACAAAATTTTAGCCCTAGCTTGGAATTTACTGACTATAGCAAGTTGGATTATTTTAGAAAAGCTGAGAGAGTAGAGGGGGAAGGATTTTTCTTAAACATATTGGTGAATCTCTTCATTAGATTTGTGATAAGTCCTCCTCCTTTCCTAGCTTGGTACCAAAGATTGTTTCAGAAAGTTCTAGGACACTGAAAGCTGACTTGGTCTCTGTGCCATTGGGGTTTTTTTCAGCCTAGCTGAAGAACATTTCAGGATCCAGTTTTTAATTAAAGTGGGTGTTATTAAACCTGGTGAAATAGGAGGGGGGTTCTGTCAGTGCCTGTCAGTGTCTGTTTCTGTCAGTGTCTTTTTGCCTTCCGGTTCTTACTGAACCTTTGAAACTCTGGGCAAAGGCAAAGGATAAACAGTGTCTTTGGAGATGACTGGTGATCTTCATCACTTTGAAAAGGATGTTGAACTACTTAAAAGGGTCCAGAGAAGGGCGACAAGGATGGTGAAAGGACTGGAGAACAAGCCCTGTGAGGAACGACTGTGGGATCTGGGGCTGTTCATCCTGGAGAAGAAGAGGCTCAGAGGTGACCTCATTGCTGTTTACAACTACCTCAAGGGAGGTTGTAGTCAAGTGGGTGCAAATCTCTTCTCTCAGGTGGCCAGCACCAGAACAAGAGGACATGGCCTTAAGCTGGCTCCAGGGTTGTGGGTTCGATCCCTGGGTGGGCATTTGCTTGGGAGTTGGACTAGATGATCCTGTGGGTCCCTTCCAGCTCAGAATAACCTGTGAATAAGCAAGGCTCTGTTTTATGTCAGCTCCCTTGGCCACAATGACCAGACTTCCTAATGTTTCAGGCTTCAAATATGGATGATGTATATTTTTTCAGAGAGCAGCATGAGACAAGCTTTTGTTGCCCTCTTGTTTTTATCACTAACAACTTGGCGCAGTATATTTATTTCCTCTTCTCTGTAGGGACAGATAGAACCAATTGTGTCAGATGCTTTTTTCACTCTCTATGTCAGCAGAGGCAGTTATACAGCATTCACTGTGAGAAGACTAAAGTTAAAGGTAGATAGGAACAATATATAAGTCACCTATGTCAGTATAGTTTATTTAAGAGACCAGCAAGGCAATTTTTTTAGAAGTTAGTTTGAGGCATTGCTTTTCTTGAAGCAGTCCAGCATTGAAATGTGCTTGATCCACTTGCGTCAGTCATTGTAATCTGACTTGAGAGAATTTTCGTACACTTAACTTCCATTCCTTGTCCAGAAAATAGCCTAGCTGTAATGAACTTAGCTGCTCCTAGATCTGTTTCTGTTTAAACTCTTGGGACAGGGAAGAGCAGACCAGATCAGAACCACACTAATTCTGAGGCTTTCCAGTTCACACTGCCATCTGGAGGGGTTCATTCAAGTTCAGTACCCTTGGTTATTAGCACGGCCAACAATACTCTTAACCTGATAGAGGCTGCAAAAAAGAATTGCCCAAGATGTTGTTTCTTGCGTCCTCCATTGACCTTCATGGTAAATTGTGATGATCCCATTGATTTTCTTCAGAGTAGTGCAAAGGAACATCTATCTCTGAAGATGAAGAAGCTTGTGAGCTTTAGGTAGACACTATAGTACTTCTTCTTTGGAAATTTTCATAGTCTTATTGTCATCCTCTAATACTCATGAGCCACTGAAGTCTCCATAAGGGGGAACATTCTAAGGTCTTTCTCAAGCTACTTGGGAAAATCTGGCTGTGAGTGTAGCGTAAAAATGAGTAGATTGAGAGTGGAGTCACCGTCCCTGGAGGTGTTTAAGAAAAGACTGGATGAGGAACTTATTGATGTGATCTAGATAATGGGATGATGGGATAGCGAGTTAGGTTATATAACAAATAAAATAAAAGATGATGACATGACCCTGAGATTAGCTCAGATAGATAAAACATGGTATTCATGGCACCAGGGCTGTGGGTTCAATCCCTGTATGGGCATTTACTTAAGAGTTGGACTCAATGATCCTTGTGGGTCCCTTCCAACTCAGAATAATCTCTGTGTGTGTGATTTTACATACTTCATTCCTAGGTGATTATTTCTTGTTCTTTTAGGCTAGTATTTCCCATTTAGTAAGTTCAGCATCTATTGAATGGAACAAATAAAGCTCCACTTGGTTCAACAGATAAGCAGATTGAAAAGAACATTAATTTTTCACTTACAGTTTATATTTTCAGCTATATGACATGTACATATTTGCAGGTTGCCTGCTCACTTATCTTCCTTAGTTTTTTATCTCAGGATTTGAAAAGAGTTATGATAATATCCTATTTGTTGGTTAGCAGAACAGAATAGAGTTGGTAGACTTCACTTGAAAAATCTCTTTTTCCTCTGTATTTCATATTTTTTCTCCATCTCATTCTATCAGTTTCTTAATACAGGCATCAGGAACCTAGAAGAAGCAGGAAGCACTATAAATTTGCTTAAACTTCAGGAGTTAGTGCTTTGCCAACACAACCCTCAGTGCTTACACCTTTTGAGGATATGATACAAAGTGCCTAAGTGCCACTTTATTACAGTTACCAGTTAACTGTTCTGCATCTCTGTCTAGCTTTTACAAGACTTGGTGGCCTAATAGTAAATGAGTTTCAAGCAGCCTAGGTGAGATTTACTGCCTAAATCAGTAGTGCTATCTCCCAGACATGGTTCCTTATCCCTTTTGAGGGCTTCTTATCTGCTCCCATGGAACATAAAAATGGAATCACAAAACCAGGCCATGGGTGAGAGAGAGATTATGGCAGGTATTTTTTCAGTTATCCAGGATAAGAGGGGATAGATAAGCTTAAACCGCAGCAAATGTCCAGGTTGTGAACTATGTAAAAATTTCAAGTTCAGGGTGGCCTTTCTGGTTTGTCACTGTCAGCTTGCAAAACACCCAGGTCAAGATTTCATGGGAGGTATTTGTGCTTAATAAATGATCAAAATTAATAACACTTGCTTTTTGTTCTTTTTGTGTCACTGAAGGCCTCTATAGGAATAATTGCTTACCTGTGTTCAAGAGCTGTAGTGACCCATCATTACTAGGGTGGGTGATTCTTAAATTAATCCTTCACCTTTTAAGACAAGATATCAGTCTGTATTCGTCTACATATTTTGTTTTCACTTTCACTCTCTGTAATCTTTCAGATTTTTTGCCTTATTGTCATTCAGTGATGAGGATTAGGAGCATTACAATTGGAAAAGCCTGAGCCTTTCTGTCACAGGACTGTTTATGATCTTCCATGAGTCTCATGATATATCTGAGTGTTATTGTCTACTTACAGGCAGAGTCTGTCTGATTCTGGGACATATCACAGTTATCACTAGTACAGTACGTTTGTCACAATGCATGTTACATATTCAGGTGCAGTTTATAGCAAACTCTTTAGCATTCACTCTATATGCAGAATAAATATACCTTTATGAGACAAGTTCATGGCTTTTGTATTGGTGGCAACAACATGTGACAAAGGATACTACAGTGGTCCTCCGCATATTCGCGATCTGTAATTTGTGTGATCCGAATAGTTGCGGGTGATTTTTCAGTGAGTTGTGCAACCTCGGTGCGTGCGCGAAACGTGCCGCAAACCTGTCAGCTCGTGAATATATACTGAGCTTATGAATATGTAGTTGCTCCCTCCCATTTTCACCGCCCACCAGACTTGCTGAACATCCTTCATTCTCACCATGTAGAAGAAAGGGGAATCACTACCATCTTCGTGAAGCCGGGAACACTGCCGTGCAGCCGGTGCAGAGGCACCGGGGCTGTGCCAGCACTTCTGGGCACAGTGGCACAGCACCGCTGGGAACCAGGGGATGGCGGGGGACATTTGCCGCTGCCAAGGATGACCCCAGGGTCTCTAAGCTCCTCATCCAGTCTTCTCTTAAACACCTCCAGAGATGGCGACTCCACCACCTCCCTGGGCAGACCATTCCCATGAGCGATCACTCTCTCTGGGAAAAACCTCTTCCTAACATTCAGTCTAAACCTCCCCTGGCGTAGCTTAAGGCCATGTCCTCTCGTTCTGGTGTCGTCAGCCAGAAAGAAGAGGTCCACACCCCTTTTGTTTCTACATTGAATGAACGGTGTAAAGGTGGCCTGGTCCACCACAGAGCATTTCTCTCTGGATATCAGTCTGTTTGAGGCCTTGTGATAAAGAATAAGTCCCCTTCTGTGAGTAGGATGTATTCATCTGAGGTTTAAGCAGTATCTGGAACATCTTTTGAAGTTATAGTAGTTGAGAAACGCAAGGCTGTGATGTAGAACTCCATTCGTGCTTTTACTGTACTGTGTAGAAATGGAAAAGAATAATGACTTGGCTGTGGCAACTTGTATGATGTTCTTTTTTGTTGTCAGTCTGTAAGTTTGCGACTCACTCTTCTATACTTGTGCTTTAAATGAATAAAAAAAGGAATAGAGGTTTTGTACACAAGAGGAGCTGTGAAATGTGAACAGACTGTTCTTTCTCTAAGAGGTGCCCATGCAACACTGAATTTGAGATGTCTTGGCTTTTAGAAAGTTAGTATTTTTGTGCACATACATGAAGTATGACTGTACAGGTATGCTCGTATAGGATGTGCTACCTATGAATTTCTTGTCTTAATATTTAGAAGTGGTTTTTTAAACAGATATTGTTTTTAAACAGATATTTAAGCAGATATTGTTTATCTTATTTCATAACATCCTTCTTTGGAGCACTGAGAAATTTAAATTCTGGTTAACTGTAATACCTCTAGAAATGGACCTATCCAGGTCTATTACATTGTCTGAGAATGTTAAGGAATAACAGGCATTCATAGCACAGCATCTAGTTTTAAATGGTGCTTAATGTGTTTTTTAAAGGTCTTTTAAGCAAGTGACATAAAAATATAGCTATTGATGCTTTATAGATGTAGCTTCTTTGATTTTCTTTTAATTTTTTGAGTGTTTTCTTCTACTGGTATATGGGCAGTGATTAAATGTTGCAGCTTTTGTTCAGATTTTTTTTTTTTTCTTAATGCTTAAAGGAGATTCAGTTTGGCATTCTTTTGGTGCCAAAATTTGTTTTAACATAGACTTTTACTCTGGAAGTAGTCCAGTCAGACTGTATTTGAAATTAATGGATGGACAGTGTAACTCAGCAATCCAGACTGCTGATACAAGTGTCAAGGCTCAGAGTCTGCTGAAGGTAGCTGAATAAATAAATAATGCTGCTGTTGTAATTACAGCAGTGCATTAACTATCACAATTGACACGGTTTACACAAGTAATCCCTTCCACTCTGCAAGTTAGTTCCTTTCTGTCTCAAGAGTCTTTAGTTCCTAATAGCAGTTGATTTTCCTCTGCTTTTCTGACATTCTTCCAGTTGGAAGATACTGACGTTTAAAAGTGAAGATAATTTTGTACCTCAGGTCTCTAATTTTGGTGCAGTCTGTGATGTGGAATTGGGGCCAGTATGTTGTTTTGGGATTTGTGAGTAGAAAGAAGTTATAATTGGATCCAGGTAAATAAACATATCCTCTAAATACCTAAGTTATTTCACTGTGGGAAATGATTTTGAAAAATATACCCATTACCAATCTGCATGCTGCTCTTGTGTAGCCTGGTGACTTTCAGTAAGTGTTTTTCTGTTTATAAGAGACGTGTTTTGTGCACAGAATTTAGTGCTAACATCCATTTCCCATTTTCCAAACTGATGGAAAGCTGAGCAGCTATTGTAAATGGCACAATCTGAAAATAAATGTGTCATTCTTCCTACACAACTTTATTGTAGTTTTTTGTGTATTAAGACGAAAGAAACAGTTTCATTTTTAGAGATCAGTTTAAACTTCAGTCTGTTTTAATTATATTTAAGAATTTGATTGTATGCGCTATATTTCATAGAAATACTTCAGACAATAGACATAGTCTGCATAATTTAATTTTTTTAATGCTATGAAGTGGACATGCGTGCCTCAAAGAGGATTACTTTTTTTGCCTAGAAGCAGGACTTGAAAAACCTGCAGGCTGGGATTTGCAAGTTATTAGTTAATTTAGTTGCAAAAATTGAGTCAAGGAGCAAAATCAGTTGTTTTTCACTACTGAAAAACACTGATGGAATTTTTAACAGAATTGAGTACTGGTTTCAGGATCCAAGCAAGGTCTTACCAGCATGACAGGAGAAACTGGAGATAGTGTGCTGGCACATAAGTGAATGGTGATAAAAGACACTCTAGTTTTCAGATGCACTAAAACCTGTGATAAAGTTGGATCATGGCTGACTGTGTTGCTGATGGTTTCCCAGGGTAAGGTGCTCATTCTGTCACTCCTTGGAGGTGTACCAATGCAGAGAGCCTATTCCGAGTGCCAGTTTCTATTCCTTCAGTTTCTGCTCTTTTGGATCCTTCCTTCTCCATGAGTTTACGTAATTTATTCTTGCTTGCAACTTTTGTAACGGGACAGACACTGGACATTGAATTTTTTTCAAAACTGCAGGTTCGGAAATGACTGAATCGGCATTAAGTTCCCTACAGGCTTAGTTCTGGCATAATCAAGCCGATGTGCCTAGAAGACAGAATAAGACATTGTTTCAGTGTGTATTTGTTTCATGTTTTGCTCACACTGGAAAGCATATTTTTTCTAGAAATACGAATTCTGAAAGTACTTTCCTGTTTAAAGCTTGAAATCTAAAAATTTTTTTTCCTTAGCTCCTATAACTGCTGGTGGACTTTTTCCTACTTGTTGAAACATAGATAGATAGATCATTGGCTCTGTTCATGAGAAGAAATTCAGTGTCTGATGCTCCCCTGCTTTGATGTGAGCGTCACAGAGTGTTTTTCGTCAGCAGCAGATTTTTGTTATGCTGATTCTCTCATTTCTAGTTTTAAAAATCTGATTAAAAATATGAATTTAGGGTTGTGCTACATTAGTAGCTGGACAATTTTGTGTATACTTGAATGTGTGGGGTAAAAAGTGCTACGATTTGTGTATACATCCATCATGAATACTGCAAACACAGTGATCTTTCGCATAGTCGCGGTCCGTAATTTGCGGGATCCCATACTCGCTGTTGATTTTCCTGCGAGTTGCGGGACCTGGCGTGTGTGCACAATGTACTGCGACCCCAGTTGGCTCCGCCCCTGGCCCTGCCAGTCACGCCAACGAGCACAGATGCCCCCTCCCCCCCCCGCCGCCTCTCGCAGGGCGAGCACAGCGGGCCCTGTCCCCAGTCCCCACCTTGCAGCTCGCAGGAGCAGCAAGCGCAATGGGCCTGGTCCCCCCCCGCCTCTCGCAGGACCCGGTACTCAGGTCAGCCAGCGTTCTGGGCTGGCCCTGCCGCTTGCCACTTGGGGCCGGCCCCCTCGCTCGTCGATTGGCACTCGGGGCTTGCCCCCTGCCTGCATCGGCAGAACACAGCCAGACAATTGAGACAAGCCCCGCTCTCAGGACCCACCCTCCTCCAGACCTTATTAGGGGAGGGGGCATGGCTATGGGCATGGCGTACTCGACTACGTAATGGGTTCACTATCTTTGCAGATTTCACAGCTTGCGTGAGGCAGACCAGACCCAACAGCCTGCGAGTAGTGGGGAATGACTGTATTTCCAAAGTACTAGCTGCTCATATGGAAATTGTCAGTCAGGAATTTGTGTAATATAAAAATGTAACATTTTCATTTTCACATGCATTTAGCTTTCATGTGTGGTCATCTTCATCAGTGTTTGTTTGAATAGAAAAAGTAAGGTCTGCATGTAACTGCCACAATAGATTTTAATTTGTTAATTTTGAAGAAGCTAAAGTTGGCAACTTAATTTTGAAAGGAGAGAAATCTGGAATGCCCAGATGCCTCAGTTAAAATATGCAAAATACGTGAGGAGGGACAAGGAGTAATTCATTTGTCCTTGAGCTAGACATCTAATTTTGTAGACAAATAAAGGCTGTAAAGCTGCTTTAAAAAAGCCAACTTAACTTTCCATTACAGAAGGTTTCAATCAAGTTGGGGAAGAGAGTTCTTGACCAGTAGCACTACATGTCATTCATTATTTAAAAATAAAATCTTAAAAAAAGCAAAATATTGCATTAGTTACCCATGAAGTCAGAGTATCTGCTTTCTGGTTTGGGGGATTTGAACAAATTCTGCTTGTCTTTAGGATAAACTGAAAATATTTTATTGAGGTAAATTTACGGTTTTAGGAGAACATAGCAGTGTCCTAAGAGACAATTGGAACTTTCACCTTTCCCATTTTTGAGAAGATAAATCTGTGTTCAGTTGTTTGGGGGATTTTTTTGGTTGACTGATTGTTTTTGTTTCTTTCCTTTAGTCTTTGAAGTAGGAGGAGACTATCCTTTCTTTTCCTGTTTAGAATTACTGGATTTAATAGATTTTTTTTTTTTTTGTGAAATAATGAAAGATGCCTGTTTAAAAAATAGAAAAAAAATCACGAAGTTGAACTAATTAGAGAAGTAGTAGGGAGGAGGTGAGTATTAAATACTTAGGTGAGCATTATTTGGCTCAGCAAATCTTCAGGTCCTCCTCCTGTCAACAGAGCAGGAGCCATATGCCAACCTGTCAGTCGTTAAGAATGGAGAGTAGCTTGAAGAAACTCATCAAGAAGTACAAGTAAAGGGACAAAAGCATAAACCAGCTACAAGTTAGAACAGACTGGGGCTTCTTCACTCTCTTGGGGCCAGATGAGAACTAGAGAGCTCTTCTAGTGACAGCTTGCACTGTCATCGAACAGTGGCTGGGAAAGGGGATCCGCGTATCCTGCTTGGTGTGGGTGTTCCCGAAGAAGTTGGATGGAAACCTGGCTTTCTCGTTTGGTGAATATCATAAGCAAACATTCTATCTTTTCTAAATATTTTTCTTAAAAATTCAGCATATTTATAAAAAACCCACTTGATAGTTGGGTTATTAGTTGATGTTAAAAAAGTTTAAAGCTTTAGGTTCTTTATTTGTATGCTTTAGGTTGAAGCTACATCTATGAAACATATAATGTTGGATTATTCATTTGGAAAGTAATGATTCTTGTTTTCAGATTCTGTTGATAGGATCTATTTAATTTTGAATTTTACTTGGTAAAACCTGATGTGCATGTTTTTCTTATTTGAACAGAAATTCTGCTCTTGTTAAGAAAAAATATTTTAAATGGATTTTCTTGTGTAAACCACTGTAAAGTGATTAAAAGTGATAAGCTCTTCAAAAGGCAGTGTCTTACAGTATTTGAATAGCTTATATACTAATTGGTTTTTAAACTGTGTACCTGGCTCACCTGTGACTTTTTGTTCATCAGCATGTTTTGCTACAAGGTAGTGTGTCTTGTAATCTGCTCTCTGGTTGGTTTTGGACTATTGCTTTGTTATTTATTTTGCTATTTCTTTATGATGTTTTCAGTAACTTGATCTGCTTTTTGTGTTATAACGAACTTTTTAAAGAGAAAACAACTTTATATGATACTTGCTGTGAGAGAGGTTTGCTTTTTTCCATCTGTGGAATAAAAATCAAAAGGAATTTCTGTAAATCAAGTTTCAGATTGCTATAGAATTGAAAAATGAGATCTGAGGTTATTTCATTGCATTTGTCCTTTATAATGACATTTGTACGTTTATTGTTGAATATTATGATTTCTAGGTATCAGTCTGTGAAACACTAACGTGGTAGTATGAAACTGAGAAAAAATTCATTAATAGATCGTTGGTTTACATCTAAGATATTTAAAGCAAACTATGTAAATGGAAAACTAATCTGAGTCTGTCTCACATATGCAGCATTGACTGCAACTTGTTTGCAGAAGTGATTAGTTTGAAGATTTATGTAGAATAGCGGGTGAGCCTTTATAGAGGATGTCATTACTAGTACATAAGAGGAAAACTTTCACCTTTAACAAGATTTTATCTTCTATTCAGCTTGCCCAATTTAGGCAGCGGAAGGCACAAACTGATGGTCAGAATGGATCAAAGAAGCAGAAAAAGAAGAAGAAAACAGCAAACATCAAAGATGAAGAATCAATACAAGATGGGATTGAAACTGATCGATCTAGAGGTGACGAAATATCCGTATGCAGCAGCCGAAGGGGAGCAGCAGCTGCTACTGCTGACTTCGCCATTATCAGGACTTTGCATAGTGGAGAAATTATCAAACACAGCCAGGCTTATCCTATTGAGGTAAGTTTGTCTTGGGCTATAAAAAGTCACTTTTTTGGGGTGGGGGTGGGGGTGGTGTCTTAAAATAATCCATTAATTTAAAGAGTGGAAATAAAGAAATTGAATGAGATTTTGAACATTATTTCCTTGCCTCTTCTGTCTGATCTTAGTGTGTTTGGAGGAGGCAATTTGTAGCTGCCTGCTGGCATCATGGTTCTTTTTTATTGTAGTGAATGTACTGGATATTATGGAAAGTTCGTTGCTAGTGCTGTACTCCTAAAATGTGCATAAATTAATTTTGTTTCATTAAAAGTTTGGAAATTGCAGTGGATTTTTGATCACTGCACTTAGGGCTATAAAACCCCACAAAACTAAACATCTTTTTTGTATTAATAATTTGAGTCACGTTGGTTAATGCAGTGAAGGAATGAATTTAGAAAACATTGCTAGAACTGGATGATTTAAGAGATTGATAAACACTTTCTCTACTTTTACTGTTTAATGAAATATAATCCTGACTGCTACTGTTTCGTCTCCATTACTAAATTTCCAGCAACTGAAGACTAAGAGAGAACGTATACTTTGTGACATTTTTTGTGTTTTTGTTAAAAAAAAAGTTTACTTTGGTGAAGGGGTAGACAGACTAAATCACACATGCAAATAAAAACTTAAAAAGAAATTGATCCATTTATTTTACAGTTTTAAGCCAACGATATATCAGTAAACTTGATATTTTGAAATTTATGGATACATGCCTTTAATGTGTAGCTTTTGTTTTTTAGAAGGCTCATGTTAGGGATTCAAAACTTTGTAGTAATTCAGTAAAACTTTCTATTCAACTCACAGATTTTCCTGGAGGAGGTAATAAATTTTTAAAAAGTATTTAATAACAGAATAACTATTTTCATAGTGAAGATGGCACTTTTTTGCCTTCTAGGGAAAGAGGAAGATGTACTTTATGAAATGTAGCAGATTATCTACAGCTAAAGAGAGAGGACTGCTAGGACAGAGAGCGAATCTAGGTTTAGAGGGAATAACTAGACAACTGTATGAAGTAGCTTTCTTGATCGAATATGTTTTGAAGTTGCAGATGGACTCTGCTGATGTACTTGATTTGCTGGGATAAATATCTCTACTACAGTTGGAGAAAGGATAAAGTATAGAGCTATAGAATAACTTAAGTTGGAAGGGACCTCCGAGGTCATCTGGTCCGATCCTGTGCTCAAAACAGGTCTAATTAGGTCAGGCTGGTCCTAGTGGCCTGTGTTGGCCTCTGGATGCATACAGTACCTGACAGATGATTTTAGAAATGGAAAAAATATTTGTGTTGCAGTTGCTAAAGTTTGCACACATAGATACATTCTTAACATTAGATATGACTTCTTCTGAGGTCTGTCATATTCCCAAGGCAACTTATATTGTGTTCAAATAAATAAATATGGAGATGCACAGGGTATTCCTGTATGTTGTGGGGTTTGTTTTTTAAAATACAGCTTTAAAAGAATAAGCATGGTGATCATGTAAATTCGTACTTCTGAATTACTTAGTCATAGTAATTTCTAAAACAGTCTCCACTTCCACGAAAGAAAGAGCTGCTCCCAATTGGGAGAAAGTGTTTCTTTGTTAAGTGTGGTATGTGGCCTGCTTATTCATGTTAAATAAGTAATCAGTATTTTGGCGTTGAAAGGTATTTGCTAAAGTCTCTGTGCAGTATTAATAGAAGAGAAAAATGTCTGAAATAGTTCCAGCGAATCTGATAACTTACTGGTTTTAATCTTAAAAGTACAATGATTTGGACAGAGAGCCTGTATTACAGTAATTGGATTGGAGCTTGTTAAGTTGAAATGGCAGCCAGTGTAGTAGGCAATTTCGGGCTAATCTCTGCAGTGCAGAACCTCAGACAGCTTGTTTGAGCTGTTTGCTTTTTCACCCAACATTAAGTCTATAGGCTGCCTCATCAAGTGAGTGAGGCAGGATTACTGGAAGCATTATGCAGGATCATTTTCTAGCTAAATTTTGATTCCACGTATTTCATCTTTTACTGGAATTGATACTTAGAATTGTTCTTTCTGTACCACAAAATATAGACTCAGAATATCTGACTACACTGCCTGTCTAAAAACCTTAACTGTGCTTTTTTGTGGTAGTTTGTGGGTAGAAGTTTATCTCCCTGCAGGTTTTCTAGTATGATTTTTTTTAGTCTCCAGTGGAATTAGCATGTCCAAATGCAAATAAAAAAGAGTTATCTTACTCAATATGAATAACAGTAAATAAAATAGAGGTAGTCCTCTGGGAGCTTATTTCCCTTCTGAAGTTAGAGGAGTTTCCTTTCAGAGAGCGAATGTGTTTAGAGAGCACAAAGTTAGTTTTTTGCAGACTTCAGTCATCCCTTTCCCTTTTTTCGCCCCCCTCTGTGTTCCTGATGGTGGGTTCCTCTATCTCCCTGTATTCCCTCCAGTTACAGAAACTAATTGGAAGAACTCTGGGAGAACTATCCTTGTCTTGTACTGTCCTGAGCCTTTCCATTTTACCTTATATCTGAACTTACTTTTCGTCTCTAAGGTTTCCTATCCTCTCTCAGAGGAATAGTTTATGTACGGTTGAAGCTACATCTATGAAACATGGTATTTCTTGGTAAAAGTATTTTGTTTCATGTTATATGCTTTCTGTCTTGTGCTCACAAGGGGAATAATATATTGAATTTCTAATTGCCTTTGATTTTTGTCTTTATTCTGTCGCACTCTGATATCTTTTGGTGTTGACGTCCACAGTGTCCTTTTCCATATAGAAGTAAAAATAGTCTAGAAATAGCCCAAAAAATAAACTGGATCAATGAAAATATTTGGTTTAGGATGGCTTCTTTTTATGACTTCTGCAATTAAAAATGGAATAAAGCAAAAGCTGCTTCCAGAGTCAATAACTGCTGAGATGACCTTCTCTGAGAAGTCTTGAAAGGATGCACTGGAGCACACTGCTTTGCTGGAAAGTCCTAATGCCAGGAAAGCAAACAAAATTAACCTATGTCACAGGCAAATTGTCCTTGAGTCACCTGGGTAGTAAAAGCTATTATACAAAGCTTCTTAGAAAAGAAAAGTTCAAAGTTCTGTGATGAGGAATACCTGCTAATTGACTAAGGTTGGATTAGTAATTCGTCTTTTGTTTTTCACAGGACAAATCCGTTTGGTAATAGTTTAAGAATAGCTTAACTGTTCACTCAAGTAGGTGGTGAAGCTTATAGCTACATGCTCATTGTTTCATTCCTGTAAGGTACTTGTTAATGCCTGAGATTTTGACAGGCAAGGAGCAGAAAGGGAGTAAGAAGGAGACATTGGGTAGTCCTTCCTGAGAAGGACTGTAGAAGGAAAGTGACAGAAAGATGAAAAGATAAGCAGTATGTAGAAACAGAGAGAATGCCTCAGTGAGAAAAGGCGTAAGTGATAAATGTGGGTAAGCCACTCCTATGTTAGAAGTACAGTGATCCTCCACATAGTCGCGATCTGTAATTTGTGAGATCCCATACTCCCTGTTGATTTTCCAGTGAGTTGTGGGACCTGGCGCATGTGCAGAACCTACTGCAACCTCAGTTTGATCAGCTGCCGGCCCCGCCGCTCGCGAGCCACTGGGACAACATGCGCTGCCGCGACAACCCGCGCTACCACAGCACTGGGACTCCTCCCACTGCCGTGGTGCCGGGACTCTTCACTCGCCCCCCACCCCAGCGGAGCACAGCCAGACATCTGAAACAAGCCCCGTTCTCAGGACTATCCTCCAAACCTTATTAGGGGAGGGGGCGTTGCTATGGGTGTGGTGTACTCGACTACATAGTGGGTTCGCTCTCTTTGCAGATCCCATGACTCGCGCAAGGAGGCCCAGACCCAACAGCCCGCGAGTAACGGGGGATCACTGTATAAAAGTAAAGAGCAACTGAGGGCTTTGACTAGACAAGCGGTATATTAGGATGTACAGTAAGATGGAGGATTCGAAAAAAACCAATAGATAAATAAAATGTAGTAAAAATTATCCCAGTCACTTCAGACAATCTAGCATCCCTTGAAAAATGTTTTGAAAAGGAAGAATGAGGAAAAACAAATGTTTGAAGTAGTTCTGTTCGATAGTAAAGTCAGTGTCACAAGAGAAGATAATACATTCTCAGTAGCCTATAGTTCTGATAGAAGCCAGTCATCTTTCCATTCACCATTTGGCCAAAAGACTGCCAGTATAACTTGCCAGTTTTCTTTGATTCATAAGGCAACCTCTGGTTTTATGCCTTCCTTTATCTTTGCAAATACTGATGTATAGAAGATTTACTGACGCAGAAATTACCTGTATTTGATAATGGTCTTTGCAGATTTACAAAGTATTTCACTCTAAATTAAACATTTATAAGGCCAAAGAATTAGGATTCTCTGTTACCAAAGAACAGAAACCTAATTGTGGGTTTAGGTGTTTTCTGATACAGGAAATTTACACACTGAGGTGTCTTGCAGATTATATTTGTATTTGGCAGCCATTCTAAGATACACAAAATTTAAATTTGATCTTAGTAAACTGGTAAATTACCAGGGAATTTGAATTGAAAACTTTACATATTAAGAACTAGGAAAGCTCTGATGAGGCAATATGTAAGAACAGCCTTTCATATTCAGAATGTTCTACAAGTAATAAAGACCTTTAAACTTCATGATGACCTAAGGAGACAGTTTCATGACCAGGATTTTCAGTTTACATTCTCTTTGCCTCACTTCCTTGTCGCAGTCCTCTTAATTAGACTTAGTTGTGATTGTCTTTGAACTGTTAGAGACCCATGTGAAAATGGCCAAGCCAAAATAACTTCTTCCACTGTCTAGAACATGTTTAAGAATGAATCCAGCCTTTTGTAGTTACATTTTTGTAGCAGTTTTTCCTGAGATCATAAAAATATCCGTAATTGCCTCCCGGTAGAATTCTATTCCATGAATACTCAGTTTTGGTTCTCTTGCAAAATGTTTTATTGTCACCTACGAAAGTTTTCTAAAAATGCATGGAAATCACTTTTCAGTCTTGTGGCCAGTTTTGCATGTGAGTTCTTTTGTGAATCCTGTGGTAATGTTGGGTGTCCAGTGACAAGGAATGTGACTTCTGAGCAATGCTTCACTGCATACACAAATGTTTTACTCTAAAATGAGTAAAATGACCTCCTATATTCCACAGGCTGTTACTCCCTTTTTTGTATCAGCTTGCACTGATTTCCTCTGAAGAATATATACAGGTAGAATTGGTTTTTAATTTTCTGAATACTTAGGTGTTATCTTTAAAGGTATCACCTGCAGAATTGATTGAGATAGTTGTATATAAAGAGTCTTTGAGATATCTGTTCACAGTATCACAGTACAGATAAGGCTGGAAAGGACCTTGAAGATCATCCAGTCCAACCTACAATCCAACTAACCTATCATCTACATCTAGATCATATCACTCAGCACCTCGTCCAGCCTCCCCTTGAACACGTCCAGGGTTGGCGACTCAACCACCTCTGTGGGCAACCCATTCCACATCCGAATCACTCTTTCAGTAAAAAACCTTTTCCTAATATCAAGTCTAAACTTTCACTGCTGTAGCTTAAGACTATGACCTCTCGTCCTGTCCCCAGAGACCAAGGAGAAAAGACCAACCCCTGCCTGACTACAGCCTCCTTTTAGATAGTTATACACAGCAATAAGGTCACCCCTGAGCCTTCTCTTTTCTAGGCTAAACAGACCCAGCTCCAATGTATTCTAACTATCAATGACATTACCAGTGAAGAAAATACTAAATAAAGTATTAAAGTATCTTGCCAGAAGAGAGGAACTGTTTGTAGCAAGAAATTGCTGTGGGATGTGGTGGATAGACTATGTGAAAAACGATGGTCAGAGTCTAATAATTGCCTATGTCAAATTCCGTGAGACATTAAGAAGACAGATTAATAGCTTTCTTGGCATTATCCTGTCAAAAGATGTGTTGCTAACAATATGTGTATGTATGTGAATTTAAAAAAAATATTAAATACATATTTCCTTTTATACCAGACTCTGTGTCTCAGATAGATGAGCTCTGTAAAAACTAATTAGATACTTCTGTTGACTGAAGAAGAATTGAAGCATGTGAACATAACCACTTGGAGGGCAACATGACTGCCCATAAATTGTTGACTGCTTGTAATGTTACAGATTCTCAAAGCAAAAAATTAGCACGCAGCCTTCAGTGTTGGACTCTAATTGAGACTGATTTAATGTGAGGCTGGTTAACATGCTAAGTGAATTTGGGAAAAGCCTATTATGAATGCTTTATTTCTGGTAAAATAGTCATAACTCAAAGTTTTACTTTTTGAGTTCAAAAGTGTACTTATTGTAGTACACTTTGTATAGATAATCTGCATATTATCCTACTACCTTTTTGATGCTCCAACCCGATACCTTTTGTGTAGTTCATCAAGATACACTGGATTTATTTCAGGCATCTGCCATGTGGTGTTTATACTCAGTTTGTTAAGGCTTTGTTCCTTAATTCCTCTAATTCATTAGATCACAAGTTTCGAGTCTTTAGCTTTTTTGGTTTCCACTGAAGCTGAAGGATGAGTGTTTGTTTTAAAATTCTAGTCAACATCAAAAGTCTTGCATGTATGAAAATGACATTGTGTATGTAACTGTTTTCTTAAGCCAGCAAAGTTCCTACTTAGGTAAAATTGATCTGTCAGAGACAAGTACCTTTTTTCTTTTTTAAAGCTGTGATTTCAAGGAATGCCCTTGAAGGCACCCTTTACTGTATATATACTCTCACCAAATTCATGTCCGCCTTAATATTTCCAAGCATGGTATATTCTCAAAAACAGATGGAGAATGTCTCGTTTAGAGTGACAAAATTGTAAATATTTTAATATTTTATTTTATTATCTTTTATTTTAGCCAGAAAGTGAAATTTCTACCACAGTAGAAGATTACAGTTCTGAGGTAAGACTGCAGTAATGCTTTTCCTAATTTTTCTTTCAGCCTTTTCTATTACATGTTCACACCAATGCTGTACATACTTTTTTGAAAACAAGAAGGAAAGAAAGAGCAGATTTGGTATTATAAACAAAGCTGGTGCATGTTATTACCCGTATGATTAATGTACCATTAAAGCAAGCATAATATCAACTACATAATGGGATGGCTACTCTAACAAATAATGGGGTAGATACGTAAACTGTTGTACCGCTGTCATCCTTAGGGTCGTCTTAATGCTTGGTATTGCTAATAGGCTGTCAGTAATTTCTACTAATTTTCTGTGATTTAACAAGTCAGTTATGTTTTAATGAGTTTCAAAACAGGCCTTGCTCAGCGACTGGCTGAGTGTCAGTCTTCTGGTGGGAGATGGTGAGTGAATGCCTTTGCATCCCTGTTGTTTGGATGTTTTGTTTTCTTTCACTTATTCAACTTTCTTTATCTCAACCCATGAATTTTTGTTACTTTTTCCCTTCCAGTTCTCTCCTCTATCCCGTTGGTGGGGGAGTGAGTGACTGTGTGTGGGGCTTAGCTCTAGCCAGGGTCAACCCACCACTTTGGCATCTGCAGCTTATTTCTGTCACATTGAAGGGTAGTGGCATAAATGGAACTTTGGTCCTGTAAAATAAAACAGTTTGTTATGTTTGTAAGGAGTAAGCTACCTCATGCATAAATGCTGGTCAAGAACATCCTTGCCAGAAATAACCATGGAATGCCTGAATACAGTAAACATTGTTTCTAGTTAAAAAAAAATTTCATGTCTCCATCACTTTCTGTGGGGACAATCAGGGTTCTGTTTTGCAGATCTCTGTGCTAAACAGTTTAAACACACCTCAGAATCTTAAGTTTGCAACAAGTAAGAGAAGATGAAGTAATCAAATGAGTGTCATTGCTGAAATAAATTTGGTTTGGAATCACAGAATCACAGAATACTATGAGTTGGAAGGGACCCACAAGGATCATCTAGTCCAACTCACCATCTAACACCCGTACAGAGACCGAGAGCACATCGCAGAGCATAACACCAACCTAGATCCCTCACAGTCTAGCAGGCTTCTTCTTGATTTAGTCTTTTATAAGAGAAGACGACTATGCATTAGGAGAACTATTGCATGTAGCATGTAATACGTGCTAGTATTACAACTGCAAGTGTGAAACTGAAGGAATGTAATACACCAGACAGTATGTCCCTGACCTGTCACACTGCATAGTGAAAAAAGAAAATTATGACTGCAGTGAGCAGTTCATGCATGCCTTGAAAATGGGAACAACTCTTCTTTCTCAGCAAATTACCTGTCTTCACTTGCTCCTTCTTCCAGCCTATTCTCTTGATCAACTCTTTATCTGTTTTGTATCCCCTAGTTTTTTGTAAATTCTTCCCTATCTGTAATGGCTATCTTCAATCTTTTCACCTTCCCTTACCCATATTGTTTTTCTCCTAGCTTGGTTTCTTAGCTCTGTCTTTGCAGCCTTTTTCTATCCTTCCTTTGCCTTCCTCAGTCATTACAAAGCCTAGTTTCTTTCCCAGCCTTTCCAACTTGCTCCAGGCATTGTTCTTCCTTCTTTCTTATTTTAGTATTATTTCTCCCTCTCTCTTCAAAACCTATTCTCTTCCATTCCGTGTTCCTCAGTCAAGGTTCTCCTAATGTTCACCTCAATGTGTCCTAGGATGCAAGCAGTAGCTTTTCCTTACAGCCTCTCCTATCAAATCCTAATTACAGTTTCCTTCCTAGAGCTAGTCTTAGCCTTTAGTTGGATGGTTTTCCTGTCCCTTTGTTCTCCAGTTTGACCCTTTTTCACCCACTTCCCCTCCTGCCTTTGTTTATAAGCACCCTCACTTTCTTCTAGTGTGTTGGTAGAAGGCACTTGGGAGTAGAAGTGAAATGTTTCCTCACTGTCATTATTGGTAACTTTCAAATACAGAGTACTGAAACATGTGGTCTCTTGGTCTGGTCAATTGCATTTCGATCCCTTGGTATGTTTTTTGTGATGCAAATTTAAAAAAAATGCACCTGAGATCGATGATTTTGGAATTGAAGATTCCAGTAAAGGTGCTAAGGAGTGCTGTAAGTGAAATTAAAAGAAAAATATCTTTGTGAAGGGATAGCTTCAAGAGATTGAATCAAAGTCTACCTGGAGAAAAAAGAAATCAGTTTAAAGATTTAGTACTTTTCGTAGATAATACATATATAGTTTATTCTGTCCAAGGAATTCAAGTAGCACAGAACAAAAAGAATCTGACTTTGTGTTCTGTACTGTAAGATGATAGGGCAGTATGTGCATACAGTTTGCCACAGACACACTTTTGAACAACTGCTGTGACCTTACCGCACCTTTTTAGAATATGCATCACCATGGCATGTGATTACTTTTAAATGCAATTTGCAATATGTGAAGAATGAACCCTTGAAAACAGTTGACAATGTCATTGGATGTTCATGTATGTATTTTTGTGAGTGAGACATACTACATGTATAATTAAAAATGACTGTGAAATTTTGATCACTTCTGAGGTGGTAGGCAGAAGTGTTGGAGCCTGACTGCAAAAGCTCTAGAAAACACATCTTTGCACAAGGCAACAGGGTCTGGAAAAGATCTGGTATAATGCCTTGTGGTAGTTGTGGATGTGTTCTGGGTTTAGTGTTTTGAATTTACTATCAGTTCAGTTCAAAGCTCTCATTTTAAAATCAAAATATCTAAACATTTAACTTTACCCTACTTCAGCCTTCAAAGATTTTTATAGGTACTTGTAGAGGATATTAGAGAGCAATTTTTCAGGTACTCAAGACAATAGAATTACAGTAGAATTACAGTAAGACTGCTTTCTGAATGTTCCTTTTAAAAATTGCAGATTTTCTTAAATGTGTGATGACAGATGCATTTCTAGGCACTTCTTATTCCTACAAAAATACTTATTACCTCTGTGAGAGTTATTTTCTAAGACATAAATAGGCGACACAAAACTTGTGAATAGTAACATGATACCGAATCTGGTGAAGAGCAAGCTCAAGCAGTTGGAATTGCTATCTTAGTAAGTTCTTTTTAATTCTAGCTTGTTACAACTGCTTGGTATCTTAAATGGGGAGATGACGTGTTTAGGAATGTGTATATTTAGGAACTGAATTCTCAATATGTTTCATATCAGCTGTAGTGTTACTTTTATTATTAAAAATTCCGCTTACATTCATGGCCACAATGGAAATAAAATGATCTGAAGTCTTTTCAGTTGAAGGAGATCAGTATCAGTTAAATTTTGTCTGTAACAATATAATTATGAAGCTCTATAAAATCTTGAGCTTATCTTTTTTACAAATACATGACTTCCTTTTCAGAATTATAAGAAGCCACACATTTGTAGATACAGGCCTATTGAGCCATCTTTTTCCTCATTGATTAGAATATCCCTATTATTTTCAATGATTTTTTTTAGGTTTTCAGGCTTTGAATTGAAATGTTTTGTTGCAGATGATAAAGTAAGTCAGATGTTTTCAATTACTCAGCCCCTTCTCTTGAAGAATTGTATAAAATTTGGTGAAGTATTTTCCTCTTTAGGAGACTTAGCAGACACACCGTTATAAGCCAATAGTTATCTACATAAAATTGAAGGAACCACTGTATGTTTATTTAAGAATTCTTGTCTTGAAGGAATTTTATTGTAAATACAGTATCTTGTTCAGTTTTGTTCTGCCACCTTTCTCATACCTACACTATCGAGGTAGTAGCCAAACTAAATACTGGTAAGTCTTTCATATGAGTGTGTCTTTGGGCACAAAATACTCAGTTTGAGCAAGGATGACACCTACCTGTGTAGTCTTAAATTAAATTATAATGCTGGTTAGATATTTAAGGTTATGATCTAAACTCGGGACTAAGGCAAGGTAGACTTTTTGCAAAAGGATTTTTTGAGGTTTCATAACTGTAAGGTAAAGTTGACTCCATGCATTTTTTTATATGCCTCTGCTTTATGGTGTAAGTGAAAGACTATTCCAGCGGATTTAAGTTTTTTCTCTTATTGGCTCTCTTCACAATTTGCAAAGTGTGCCTCTGACAGGATGGTTAATATGAAGTTTACAAAGTTTTCAGATTGATCTTTTTTTAATTTAAATGAAATTCTGTATCTTAACTTCTACATAAAGAAACCTGTTGCTGCGCTGTTAATATATAGAGAAAAATATTAAGCCATGGTATTTTAAAAAGCCATCAACTGTTTCCCTTCAGAAGTTACTTACCTTAGATATACTATAGGATTGTGATTATTTTCATCACAAACTGAAAATGGCTTTTGTTTGTGAAGTATTACCCCCCCCAATACAATACTGAAATTCATTTTCCCAGTTTGACCTAATTGCTAATTGTAGCTGGTTTATATAGTCAGTTGTTACATAACTAGAAAATTGGAGAGAGGCTAAGAACAATGACAAGCAGTATTTGAGGTCTAAATATTAATTTTTATGAAGGAATTAGATGTCAAAAATGTAAAAGAAGGGAGGGAGGGGAAGAATAAAAGAGGTAAAATTGGTAGTATGTTCCAGGTGCTTCTCTATGTTTCTACTACAGATTAAACAATTCTTTTAATCAGAAGTCTACTTGCCTATGTGTAATAGGTTGTATTACATTTTCCAGTGATTGAACACTATGTATTGGTTTATGGTGAGCATGGTTTTTCTATTTATAAAGGTAAATCACTGTAGTATGGCGTTAATGATGCATTATATATTATTGCTGCTTTTTCTAAGGTACAATTTCAGTTCTTCCAAGGTCTAAGGAATACTAAACAGGGTACAGTGATTTCATGAACTTAATTCTGTCCTCTGGTGGCAATTGTCATGAATCACTGCCTTTATTCAGTGGTGGAAGTTGGGTTTTTTGTTGTGTTTCTCAGAAAGAAGATTCCTTTAATTTGTCTTAAACACATGTATTAACTGATGAAATATAAATTAAACCTTTATTTTTAGCCAATAGACTACAGATTATATTTTACTTCATAATAGTCCATACTATTTCTGTGCATTATTTTAAAAATAACAAGGAAGGAAGAGCAATCAGATAAAATGTCCTTTGAGGGACTTCCCTAACCTTCACTTGTTTCATTTCTTGTGTTCACCAGAACTGTTGCTGTTGAGTAGTTAATGTATTGTAAAATTTAATGTTTTCTTATTTTGTGATTATTTGATTATGCAATTTAATCCAGCGCCCGTGTTACTTCTTGCTTTTGTTACGTTAAAATGCTTTGTGGTTTGAGTGTTTCTTTAAATATTTAATCGTTTGCTGGGGTGTGTAACTGGGATGTGTAAGGTATTAAGGCCTAAGGACCTTTTAGTGTTAAAGGTGAATTGCAAAGCTTTTAAAGAAGAAATTATAGGAGTCTACATTAAGACTATTTATGGACTTGTAGAAGATCTCTGTATGTGTAAATCACTGAGGCCGTAAGACAAAACACAGGAGTCCTGTAGGTCTTGTGTAGACATCTCCTAACACTCAAGTTGGTATCTGAACTACTGAATTCATATATTGCAA
>WEKX01025695.1:130857-156954 GCA_013390025.1 Pitta sordida | reverse complement strand
CACCTCATCCACTCTACCCTTAAACACGTCTAGGGACAGCGATTCAACAACCTCCATGGGCAGCGCATTCTAAGGCTGGATCACTCTTTCAGTGAAAAACTTTTTCCTAATGTCAAGTCTAAACCTCCCTTGCTGGAACTTAAGACTCTCATTCTATCTCCAATGGCCAGGGAGAAAAGATCGATCCCTGCCTGTCTACAACCCCCTTTTAGGTAGTTACAGACAGCAATAAGGTCATCTTCAAATCCTCCCTGCTGCATCTCCTAAGGAATTTGCAAGTGATTTGCTGGCAAATCTGAGTAATGAGCACAACATTTTCTGATTTTGACAGTGCAAAGCTGGTATTTAGGTAGAATCAGTCTGGAAAAAATACAGGTTTTTACACTGGTCTCATGTGGAAGGTAGGTGGATCCTTGCAATTCTCTAGGGGTGTGCCCTTTGAAATCTACCTGTGAAGTGTAGTTGTAGGGGCTCATCTTAGCAAAGATTTTTTTTTTCCAGCTCTGGAGTGGAGTTTGTAAGCTTAGACTGTAATCCTGCCTATGCATGAATGAAGGTCTTTAAATCTGATTATATGGGATGAATGAGCAAATAGAAGAACATGAACTGGAGAATAGTGTACACTGTATAGTTGAATTCTATTTCTTAACATAGGTACAAAACTACTCTTTCTGTTATGTTCATGATATATGTTCTTAATATAACTCTGATTACTAAGTGTTGGTCAACATTTATGAGTCCCTCAGTCACAGGGTCATTTGACCTTGTCCAGACTTCTTTAGACACTCTGTGCCCTTCATAAATCTCTGTTGCTGACACCTCTCCAATCTCTTCCTGCTCTCCAGTTTCCTTGAGGGCTACACATTGTCTGTGGTTTTCTTTTGCAGCTTTTTGCTTAAACATACATTTGTTTGCACGGTTTGAATGTTTGCAGGAGTGACTCTAAAAATAATCCTTCTGACTGGACAACAAAATGAGTGTCAGGTGTTCATTCAACACTGGCAATTACAGAAGAGGAATACTGTTGTTTACAGTGTACTCCTCTGAAGGAGGTGATATGGTATTGTACAGGCTGAGCAGGTGACCGAAGTTTAGATGGCACCATTTGGGTGGCATTTGTCTCTTTGATATAATCAGATGGCTCACTCTAGACGTTTGCAGACCCCTTTTTTCTCATTTTGGATAACATGAAATCACTGAGGCAACCCTGAAATCACTGCAGGCAACAGCACCTTGGTATGGGCAAGATGGATATTCTGATATTTTTCCTAGGATACATTTCCTGGAAATTCATCTATATTTGAGCAAATAGTTGATACTGAGGACAAATCCTAACATAAACCTCTGGCAACATCTTGGTTATTTACTGACCATTGTTGTCTGTACCAGCAGGAAGCTGCTTGAGAGCATTTCTCTGTTACATGACTTTGCAGTCTCTCAGCATCATCCCTTTTTCACTTGCAAATGCTTTAACATTACTTTCACAAAGGAGCTGCTGATTGATGAGCAGTCCCCATATTTTCCTTTTAATCTGTTCTTTTCCAGACTGTGAACACCATTTTAACATATACAGTTGGGTCTCCTATACCAGGGTGCTGCGGGTCTTGCCACCTACCTGCAAAGCCCTCTGTCCACGTAGAATGGCAGCTCATTAATATGCAAATTTGCCCCACACCCTCGCACGACCCCCCGGCACTCCAGCGTTGTTTCAGCACCACCCTTCTGTGTGTTGGTGTTCATGTCAGTGCTTCCCAGTGCCTGTGGCCACCCCACGCCAGGAAAAAACCCTTTTCTGTTCGGCTGGGGACACTGGTGTGGAGAGCCACCCGCACCGCTGTCCCGGTGTCTCTCCAGGTGGGTAGACCTGGTCTCTCCATACTCAGAGTAGACATGGTGTCTGGTCTCGGACACCACATCTAACCTGAGAGTGTGTAAATCTTTCATAACTGCACACAGCCACTTCGCTCCAAGTGGGGGGCGCTTGCGTTCAAGTGGAACCAAGCCAAGCTGCCGCAGCAGCGGCACATGCTCGAGCCAAGCTGAGCCACTGCGGGAGCGGCACATGCTCAAGCTGAGTTGAGCCAAGCCGCCGCGGCTGCCTCGGGGTGGGTGTGGCACAACGTGGGGGTTGATTTGAATATGCATGACTGCCTAATTTGAATATTCATTTGTGTCAGGTCGTGCATGTGCAGTTGCAAAACAGGCCTCCTTAATTGCTGAAAAATCACGCCACTAAGATGCGAAGCCGCAATATAGGGAGTGTGAAGTGGAAGAGGGTTGGCTGTATAATACAAGATGAAAGGTTTGTGAGAGATGATCAAGCCCTGTAAGGCAATATCATTTGTATGTATGTACATTAAGTATTCCCAGTGTGTTTGTTTAACCTGTTTCTCGAGATTTCTTGTGATGGTGACTCCAGTCTATCCCAGGCAAGTTATTCCAGTGTATACTATTGGGAAACTTGTCAACAACTAACTGAAGTTTTCATTCCTATGTGTAAGGCAGTTGCCATTTTCACTGTCGACAGCCAACACAAAGTACATATTTGTGCTCTGAGGATGTTTTGTGCTCTCTCTGTTACCTTCTTTCCTCCCTGTGAACTGGATTTGCAGGAATTTTAAGAGGTGCAGAGTAACACAGAGAAGTAAGGATGTGAAAGGGTGGCCAGCTCCTGGACGACTTGGTCTAGGTGCTAAAGCAGCTTTCTTTGGCAGAAATAACTGAGTCAAGGTTAATAACTAATGAGTCAAGAAATAACTAATGTCAAGGTCCTGGCCAGGAGATCAAGTGACAAAAGGAAGTGTAAGTTACAAAGGAATGGGGTCTGTTTTCCTTCAATGAGAAAGCAAAACTGGGCAGGAAGAGATTATCCTGGAACTTGATGTCAAGAGCTGAATGGAAAAATATTGGAAAAGTATGTCACAGAGATCTTTGTTACGCTTTTTGCTGAAAAAAGTGTGTACGAACTTCCCCAGCTTTGGGGTAAGTCTTGAAATTGAGTTACATCAAGAAGTTTCACAGAACCAGTGCTTATTTCAGGTCCTTGGTAATGCAATCCCCTTTCAGTATGGTCTTGGTGGCCAAGGAATTGAGGAAGTATTTACTGATTCCTGTTTCGGGCTTTAGCACATACACCTCTCACTCATGAGGGGAATAATTACAGAACTCTAAAGCTAGGGTCTTGGGAAGGTCCCACTTTTAACTCTGTGGAGGTGTAATGGGAAGCACAGTCTTGCTCATGAATTTCCCCAGCATGTTCGTGGCAGACCCTGTGGATGCATCAGGATAAGACTGCTATCTTGCACTTCGGTGGTGCGCTTACAGCTACGTGACCACAATTCAGCCGTTCAAAATTTTGGGGGGAAACGAGGGGGAAAAAAAATCTCCTTAATGGACATAGGAATTGAGTTTGAAACTCACAGAATGGGCCTTTGTTTAGTAGAGTGGCCCTATTGAACACCAGTGCAAATCCAGCAGGAAAATCTGACCAAGTCTGAAAGGACTTTCCTGTTAAGTTTCCTTCTTCACTGTAAGTATATGCACTACAGGGAATGCCTGAGTATTCACGGTCCGCATATCATGGAATCACAGAATATTCTGAATTGGAAGGGACTCACAGGGATCATCCAACTCTTAAACGACACCAGTGCCTCCCTGGCGGGGAATCGAACCCCAGTCTCCCATGTGAGAGGTGAGGACACTCACCACTATACTATCAAGTCCAACTCATAAGTGCCCATACAGGGATTGAACCCATAACCTTGGTGTTATGAGCACCATGCTTTAACCATCTGAGCTAATCTCAAGGTTATATGTGTTTTTTGAGGTTTTTTTTTTTTAACCTAACCCCCCATCCCATCATCCCGTTATCTAGACCATGTCATTGAGTTCCTCATCCAATCTTTTCTTAAACACCTCCAGGGATGGCGACTCCACCACCTCCCTGGGCAGCCCATTCCACTGAGGGATCACTCTCTGTGAAAAATCTCTTTCTAATATCTAGCCTAATATCTGCGGTTTCAGTTGGTCACATTTTATTTTTCAGTGAGTTGTGGGTCTGTGCACGTGTGCAGATAGTACTGCAAATGCGTTAATCTCATTAATATGTAATGAGCTCATGGTATGTAAGTTAGCCCCACCCACCACAGTCTCTGCCCCCCTAGTCTCCGAGTGCCCTCCATTTTCACCGTTTAAGGGGAAGAGGAACCTCCGTCATTGCCCTGGAGTCAGGACCGCTGCCGGAGCAGTTACGTGTGGGCATCACGAAGGCAGTGGAGGCCTCCTGGGGTGTTTGTGCAGCGGGAAATTGTACTCCATTGGTCTGCAGAACAGTGCTGGCCTTGCGTGTGTCTCTGCGTGAGAGCAGGAGCAGGAGGCACCTTGCAACCATCCCCAAGGCCCCCGCAGATTCCCCCACGGCACCCTTTGTTGTTGGAGTGGCGAACTGGTGTCTTGTGCCAGCCTGGAAGCAGGCAGGTTTTCTGGCTGAAAAGCCTTAAAAAAAAAAGACAAGAGTCCATCTGTTTACAGTGTGGTACAAGTTTATGTGAGCATGTGGCGACTGCTGAAGGACTGGCTCCTCCCAGCGTGGGAGGGAAGCTGCAGCAGCCCCGGTGCTGTGCAGGGATGGGGCGGGTGCTTGAGTTCTTATTGTTCGCTGGGCTTGGAGGGCACGTCGCAGCCTTCTTGAGTCACATCCTTTGCAACTGTGCGCTCAGGGGCCTAGCCCCGGCTCTGTCCTCCATTTCCCTGTAATAGCATTCGGTTTCCCCCGAAGTGCCATGTGCTGGCACAGATGACCTGTGGCAGTGTGCCACCGCAGTAACCCTAATGAAGGCCCTGGCACGGCTATGGCAGCTGCTGCTCATGTCCAAGATGGCAAGGTGTAGCTCAGCTGAGCTCCCGGCACAGGACACCTCCCTAGCATAGCCCATGGATCGAGCTCCTGTTCCTTGCAGGGGTGAGGGGGCAAATGGGCATCCAGATTCCACCCCAAGCCCCAATAGCTGCGAGCCCCACACCCTTCAGGTTCAAATGCAGTTTACCTTTTTTGCCAATTCCCCCATTCACCGCCATATTGTGGCAGGAAAATCTGCAAATCTGCCTGATACAATGTGAAAACTTTCTGAGCTCCCTGCATTCCACCCGGAGGGACGCACAGCACCACAGTGGGTCCTCAGCCCGCTGCCACTGCGTGGAAGTTTGGCAGAGCCCCGCTGTCAGTTGGAAGACTGGTGCCGCCACCGCTGCTGTGGAAGTGGAAGCCCAGGACTCACCACGGGGGCAGCGTGGCCACAGGGAGTCCCCCCTTGATTCCCCATGACTACCCTGCCAGGAAGGGGCAAAAGGCACTTGTTTCCCTTTCCTGAGGTGCTACAGGGCTTGTGGTGCTCCCAGGACCACCCTCTAGAGCTCATTAGTGGAGGGGGTGTGGCTATGGGCGAGGCCTAATTGAATATTTGTGGGTCCGCTATCTCCACAGATTTCATGTGTCGTGCATGCATTTTGGACCCACTTCACCGTGAAAAGGGGAGGGCTTACTGTATTTTTATTAAACTTGGTGCTTCTGTAGGGCTCATGTTTCTATACTAATATTAACTGAGCATTTTCAGTGTTGACCTTGGTTGTAGGTTGGAGCACAGATCTGGGCACAGTGTGGGCAAATGCCACACAATTGAGGGTCATGCCACTGATGCTGTAGCTAAGAAATTATTCTCTGTTTCCTGTTTCTTTCTTAAATCATACTGATTCTTCCTCTCACAGTAGGGAAGTCTTAGGTATAGAAAAATTCAAACACTTCACAGTGGGTTTGGGGTTTTTTTGCCAATTAGCCAAATTAGCCAATTTCCAGTCTTCTGGTACATCACTGGTAAGCCAGGACTGTTGTTAAATTATGGAGAGTGGCTTAGCAAGTTCATCTGCCAGCTCTTGCGTCACCCTAGGATGGATCCTATCTGGTCCCATGGACTTGTGAGAATCCAAGCCACTCAGCAAGTCTCTGACTACCTCCTCCTGGATTACAGGGGGTTATACTGCACCCCTACCCCTTCCTCCAGTCCAGAAGTCCAGTTGTCCTGCAGGCAATCTGTTTTACTGTTAAAAACAGAGGCAAAGAAGGCATTATGTATCTCTGCCTTTTCCTCATATCTAGTTATTATATTCCCCTCTGCATCCAATAAGAAGTGAAGGTTGTTGCAGCCTCTCTTTTTGCTGTTGATGTATTTATAAAAACATTTCTTGTTGTTCTTTACAGAAACAGCTAGTTTGAGTTCCATCTGGGCTTTTGCCTCTCTAATTTTTCTCCTGCATGACTTGACAACTTCCTTAAACACACCCTGACTTACCTCCCCTTTTTTCCAAGGGCCGCACATTCTCTTTTTTTCCCCTAGTTCTTTCAGGAGCTTCTTGCTCATCCAGGCTGGTCTTCTACCCCTCCGACAGGATCTCTAGTTCATATTTAGCCAGAAGTCTTTCCTCGTTGTGTACTTGTGCAATAGCACACTCTGAAATCTGTGAATAGTCTGTGAAAGCATTTGGCTTGGGAGAAGGTGAACTGCTGTGTGTTGTTTCTGCAGGATCTGAACATGTTCCTGTGCTATGGGTGAAGGAGTCATCTAAAGCACAGGTAGAAGAAGGAAGAAGAAACTGATAGCTTACTCTTAACCTCATGCTCTGCCTGTAGCTGAGCTTTAGACTGTAACTTTTCTCCTGTTTGCTGAAAATGTTGGTGGCTGTTTTCACAGCAGACACATGTGGGATAAGATTGAAAATACATGGAAGAAAAACTTGCATGTTAAATTTTTTTTCTGGATGTTGTACCTCTCTGGTGTACCATCAAGGCTTTCTGGAAGACTTCAAGGTCTGAGAGATGGGTCTGGATCCTGCATACCTTCTTTCAAGCTTTTTTACTTTTCCCCCCCTCTGTTTTAGGATGTGGTTTGCACTAATCGTGAATAGGTAGATCCGGTGAGCTGAAGAACCCGAGAACCTGATACCAGACTCATGAAGGGTTTCCTGCAAAACTTTGAGCAGTGCCTTCTGCTGCTGTGCATTCCTGTGTTGCTCTTTTGGTCCTTTGATCGGAGGAGTATCTACTTTAAAAGCCAGAGTTAAAAAAATGCAAGTCTTTTGACTGCAGCTAAACATAGATACTTTCTGACTTTATTTAAAGCACTGAGTCCATCTAGCTCTGTTGAAATAGAAGAAAGTTCAGCAGAAACAACTAGCAGCAAGCAGCACTTTGTTAACTTTTTCAAGTCTAACCTCTCATGTCTGTTTGCTTTGATTCAAAGACTTCAGAGGTTTTGAAAAACACCTTAGAGGTTCTGTGGATCCTTTCTAATTTGCAAACTATCTGATGCTGAGACAGTTGATTTTTTTCTACTAGCCACACTTTTGGCTTCTTCTTAATGTCTTTTATTGAGAAAAGGGTAGATTACATACCCCTACCAACCCAAAATTAAACCTGTTTTCTCATCCTGGGAAATAAAGAGATCTTGGACAGATGCCAGTAATTCCAGCAAGAATTACTTGCAAGAACAGGTAATGCCAGCAAGAGTAGAAGCTAGCTGTACTGAAATCAGCCAAAAGGCTTTTTAGCTAGTTGTTTGGGTTTTTTTTTAATTATTTAATTCTGAAAAACCCAGTCTGTGCAAAGATATTGAAAGGTCATTACAGTAGCAGTTTTTCTTTTGGTCCTCTAGGTACAGTACCAAGTGCTGAAACGGGATCTTTAAGCACTATGGACATACAAGCAGAAAGGAATACATATTCAGTGTTACGAAACATGATCTAGATGTGAAGCCTAGTGAAGACAGAGGGAAAAGCATAATACATAGTATATCTGGTAAAGAGTGGGTTGTTTAGTGGGATTGGTTTTGGTTATTTTTTTCCCCCTTTTTTCCCCCTCCAAACCCAAGCAGGTTGGCAGGAGAGAGGGAAGGAAAATATTTGGCCTTCTGGTACCTCCAGCTACAAGGCTGTAGCCTTGCATCTCACTACGCTGACAAAGGTGAATGATGCTGAGCTCTATAGTTTTCAGATTTCTTAGCTACAAGTGGAGAATTGTTAAATGAGAAAAGGAGGTGAACTGGAGTCGAGATTCAGCTCCCCTGACTGGATGTGCTGGTACTTCCTCCCCAACTGCTTATCACCATCTCATCTTCCATATTATCTTTGCAGTACAAGGTAGAAAACATGCTGTTTCTGTCAGTCCTTTATATGCATCACCTATTTTGAGTTGTTCATAGTAAGGTTAGATGATGCCTGGTTTGGTTTCACTTGGGTCTCTGGTGAGCAAATACCTTCTTAGGAACTAAAACTCTGCTGTTGTACTTGACCTGCCGCGTTGGTCAAAGAACCTTCAGGGATTCCCAATGTTTCTCCTGACTGAGTTTGTCAAAGGTTTGCCACAGCACACAAGAATGCCTTTGTCTCAGAGGCTGAAGGCTTTAAAAATACACAGAGCTCAGCTTGTATTTTTTGTTGCATTTGTTTTCTTTTTCTAATTTAATGGAAGTCTATTTTTTCATACAAGAATAATGGCACTGTGTCTTCTTTTGAAGTAGAGCATATTTGATCATCTCTTTTTGAGTTTCAACATCTGAAACTTTAAGGTGAAGTCTTTTTTTCGTACAAAGTTGAGCTGGAATTTCAGGGCTTTTAAGCTCCTTTCAGTAGAAGAGACTCAGCTGTGACTACTGACTCAGCTGTTTGCTTGCCATGACTCAGTTTGCAAAAATAACACCCAAAAAACTCTGAAATCCACACTCTCTGATGCAAACTGTCATACAGCAGTTGAAATAATTTAAAAGCATCAGTTCTATTCAACAGCCTTGATCAGTGCTCCACCTGTATTCTGATTTGGGAGATTGCCCATTTATTGTCAGGCTGTGTGCCTTTTGATGCACAGTTGTGATACTGGTTTGGCTTGGAAAGAATGTTCCTCTTCTTTCTTGTAAAGTAGTTTGTTTTTTCCTGTTACCTGTTTTAGTGCATTCATGCAAATTGGTGAAAACCCCTGCTGATTACAAATGTCAAAACCCCGAGTAAATCAGGCAAGCAAGTAGAAAAGGGGTAGGGTTTTAGTCTGCAAACCTTCATGATTCAGGACAATGACCCACCGACTGAGAAATGGTAGGAAAAAATTTCTCAATACTGAAGACTTGTGTTTAGGATAATGCATTATGAAGTTGTTTCCATGCTCTCTAGAAGGAGATTAAACTTTCTGGACTGTGAGTACAAGTGCATGGCTCTTGATGTCTGGAGACACGACAAGAAATCTAGCAATGAATACACAGATTTTTGTCTCTATAATAACATGAACTTTCATTGTAGTACTTCTCATCTGCAAAATGCCTTGTTTTGCAAAGGAGGGCAGAGTTTTGATTTCTACGTAGCAAAGGCAAGAGTGGAATTGACTGAGATCCCTGGCAAGGCCAAAACCAGAACCTTAAAAACATATCTTTTTTTTTTTTTTTAATGGAGGAGTAAGGCACAAGGGTGCTACAGTCTCTTTTGGGTATATCAACTCTAGTTGATAGGTGGAGACATAGCTGAGCTACTTCTGTCTGGTTTAAGTCTGCACTCCAATATGATAAGAAAACCCGTGCAGTGAAGGCTGTCTAGTAAGCCTCAGGTAATAGAACAGGTTTTTTTCCCGTAAAAGTGACCATTGTCTACTTGAACACAACTGAGGCCAATTACATTCTGTCCCCGTGCACTGTGGTCTGTCTGTGTGGGGCTAAGCATTTCCTGTCATGAAGGAGAAACACACTCTCAGTCAAACATCTCATCGGGCTTGTGAGCCTGCATGAGGTGTCCCGTACAGGGTCCTCAGCTGCTGCTCTTGTTGGAGTACACACACCTAACTGAGGTTTTCACTGATTTTGCTGTGAAGGCTCTCACTGCTTGGGTTTTTTTTAATTAATTCTTTTTTTCACTGTGTTTTGGTTTGCTTTTGTCAAAGCAGTGACTTTGTGGAATCTTGTGGTCTCAGGTACAGAAAATATGGCAGATTTTTTTGGAGTATCAATTAACAGTGATACTAACTACCTATTTGCTTCACTGTTGGGCAGCATCAGCTTTTCTGCAGTCATTTCTGTGCAAGTAGTTGATATTTTCGGAGCTCTTTTAACATTTTTCTGGGAATCTGGAAACCTAAACATACCCAGTGAATTATGCTGCTACGACAGTTCAAGAACATGCCCTTCTGAAAATTCAGGCCACATTCAGTCATATCATATTATGACTGAAGTCTTCATTGTGAATCACCATAGGGTAAAGGTGAGCTGCTTTTTTTTTTTTCTGTGAATGACACAATTAGTAGTTACTCAGCCTCTATACAAACCCATTCCAGGAATTAGAAAAAGAAATCATGCAAATTCTTCAGAAATTTTTCTGACACAAGTTGTTAAAAAGTTATCGCTTAAGAATTGACCTTTCATGAATACTAATATGCTGTTTAATCATTGAAGTTTTCTTGACATAATCTCATTTTGATGGAATCTATAAAATGCTGTATTAAATGTTACAGAAGCAAAAAAAGTTCATTTGCTAGGCAAATTCTCATGAACAAAGTCAGCAGATTTAAAAAAAACCCAAACTAACAGACAAACAAAAAAAAATCCCAAGGAAAAAAATCCCATTTTTGCCTAATAGTCTTCAGCAACAACATTTACTTTACTGAAATTTTGCTTCTAATTCTATCTTTTTTCCTAAACTCTGGTACATTTCTATGGATGCTATATGGAATAAGCTACTGATTGAGCCATGTGGTGGATTTATTCTATTAAAGCTGTTTAAGTGTATTAAATAAAACAAATCCTTGAGGTTTGTTTAAAATTTGTGTTTACATGAGGACTTCTAAAATTATGTCCTGCATCAGAATAAAATTATAATAAGAATTCAGAGCAGAAATACTGAAATATTTTATTTCAGTAAAGTTGACCATTAGGCTGTGCTTACTCTGAAATAGTTTGAATCAAAAGCTGAAACAAAATGCAGATTAAAGTGTTGGGTTAAAAGTGTTGATCATTAGTCTATCCAGCTGCCACCAAAAATCTGCTACTTACAGTGTTCAGTTTTTCATAGAACCATTGAAATGTTTGACTTGGAGGGGCCTTTAAAGGTCACCTAAATCGAACTCCTCTGCAACGAGCAGGGATATTTCATAAAATTGTCTTGTCAAATGCAAAAAGTTCTGCCAAGACAGGCATTCTACTTGGATGACCTCTGGATGTGGAGAACATGAGCTTGAGCTACTGATGGACTCTACGTGACTGTGCAGAGGAGGTTATGGCATACACATTCATGTGAAAAGCCAGAGCAGCAGCAAACAGGAGACAGTCTCCTCAAGGGGATTCTGGAGGTTCCCTAATATTTCTGAGGAAAGGAAGTGAGTACTGGCCTGTGTTATGCAAGGATGGGTTCGTGAAGCAGAACTGAGGAGAAAACAGCTGAAATCCAAACTTGCCTCCTCTTTTCTTTTGTAAATTCTTCAGTGCCTCCTCTATAGCATTGTGGGGTTTTGTGTGACACCTCATGCTATGGGTTACACTCTTCTGGAAAGTGTAAACAAATTGCTTGATAGCAAGGGCATGTCTGTTTTCTGCACCTTCTCAGCGCTGTTTGTCTGCAGGGCCTGCAGACGTCATTGCTCCTTGCAATCAATCAGCCTTATTTTCTTTCCATTTATGGTGCTTGTGAAGAGGCAAAAAGGGAGGCAAGAGCAAAATCCATCCTTCTCTTCCTTTTAGGTGTGCTTTTTATACAGCTATCCTACATAATTTGACAGCAGAAAAGACAAACCCGTGTGCGGTCATTGTCTAATTTGTGGTCAAATTTCAGTTTACCGCTTTACGAGCGAGTACAGAGATGTGTTGTGGTCTTTCTTCACTTTTATTAAGATATTTTAGTGTTACTACTAGCTAGTACTGTTCTTTCTATTTGTGAGCGATGGTGACAGGTTGAATATTAGAGTGGGCCTCTCTCTTCCCTCTGCCTACCCAAACCACAATACTTCTGTGGAGATATTTTAAGGAGTGCAAAGCAACTGTGCAAAAGAGACAAATATTCTTTTTCTGCAGGGATGTCCACCTCATTCCAATCACTGTCCCAGGTACAAAAATCTCTTCCTGATCTTGCCTGCTTCGACCTTCTCCTTAAATTCTGATCGAATACCACTAGTCTCTCTTGAGCATCTAGTAATGTCAGTCTTCATTCAGTCTGTGTTGTCTTACAGGCTGCTAACAGCACTGAAAGTACTTTTAATGAGGGTTTACTACCTGTGGAAAAAAAATCAGACTTGCAGTTAGATTCTTGATTACTTGCTATTGCTGTTAAAAGCAAAAGCAAGGAAATAAATAGTTTTGGAATTCTAAAAAATTCTTAGTGCCTTAGTCTGAATTTGCAACACCTGAATTCACAAGAAGCTTGCCGTATGCAGTTACAGAGCTACTTAATCTGTACATGCTATTACTCGTTTTGAAACAAGAAACTTTAACCCTTCAAAGATGACTTGAAATAAAAAATAAAAATAATAATTTTTTAAAAATTTAAAAATCAAATAACCCCCAATGACAACATCAATGAAATCAATCCAAAGAACCAGCACAAACCCCAAAGGAGTGTGATGCATTGATAAATCATATTTGGGCTATATTTACACAGAGGATGAATATTTTTCCTCTTTTGGTCACCTGCAAACAGAAATCTTTGCTTTCTGATGTATTAATACAGACAACAATTTCTGTGCCAGAAAGAACATCTTTTATTGGAAGATGACATCAACTAGTCGTCCTCTTACATCCAGATACTCTTCACATCAACCTGTGGTTATATAAACAATTATACAAATTGTTAATAAAATTGTTAATATTTATATATCTATATATATTTATAATTAATATAAAAATATAAACAATCATATAAATGCTTCTTTCATGACTGGAGTAGCTTCTCTTGAGCTCTCTGTGGGCACTGCCTTCAGCACCATTTTAATGATCATTTTGTTTGTTGAGGTTGGTCTCCTGCTACATTATGCAGAAATGTTGGATAAAACTGGAAACAGCTAAGAACTCTTGGAGGAAAATGTGTGATGTAGATCCCTGCTGGCAGTTTTAAACTGGAAGCATCCTGGTAGCAGAGGAGTACTGTAGAGCCTGTTGAATTGTACTCCTCAGCAGAGCTGGGACAGTGGCAAGCAGTTACAGTGTAAGGAGGAGAATAGCTGTTCCCCACTGGCTCAGACTGGGAGGAAGCTGCTGACCATGAATACACTTCTGCACAATTAAAAGGAATGAAGTTGTCCCTGTCCTCCAGAGCAAAAGATTAATGTGGAATTGAGCTTTATGTTGAGGACTGTTGTGGCCTAAACACTGTATGAAAACCAACCAATCAACTTGTTTTTGCCTTTCCGTCATTATTTGTATTTAATATAATTAACTGATTTTCCCCCTAATCTACCTTTCTATGGCTGCTCAGTGTATCAAGAGAGAATGCAGGCTGCCCTTCTGAGGAACCTTGATGTAAAAATGTGGGTTTAAGAATGAGTCAGCTTTGCTTCACTCAAATGTCTGTCCATTCTCTTTCATGGTTCAGTGGGTCTGTACATTCATTGTTCATTGCTGGAAACTCTTGTTCAGCTAAAATGACACCTTTGTCAACTGACATTTTGAAAATCCCTGCTTTATTCTGGTCTGTGTTAATTCTATTATCTCATCCTTTCTCACCGGCAGATTTCAAAGCCCTGTCTCAAAAGTGGAGTGGAATTATCCACTGCAGCTTGGTGCATTGAGGGGGCAGGGAAACAGAGAAGGAAACCACCCAGGTCTGATGATCTCCAGCCCCAGGATCTGGATTCCTGAGTCCATGACTTAGAGGTGAGTTCCCTTTTGCACTCAATTCAGCAAACATGCTCAGAGCACAACTTCCAGTTGCTTGTCCAGCACACATATTAAGGAGCTGTGAATATTACTGGGAGAACTGGAACAGGTTATTTGACACAGAGAAACAAGGACAATTTTCACCTTAGGGGATCTCTGGCTGTACCAGCCACCCTCTGCACCGAAGGCAAAAGTGCGCAGGCCATGGGGCATGAAGCTGAGCAGTGATGTGAAGCATATTTGAGTTTTGTGTGGAAAAGGGGCTTTACATTACCTCAGTTGGTAGCAATGCTTCACAGCTGCTGGGTACAGCCCATTAATTCCACATATGAGCATATTCAGAATCCTCCCTCAGCACAGAATATGTGCCTGGACTCAGACCAGCATGTGAGCCATTTCTTGACACCACCCTTAGCTCAGAACTTCTCTGATATCATCGTTGCTGAGAGCCTACAGCTTGCTTTTTCCTTGTTGACCATCATATCTGCCAGGCCAGCACAGGCAGCCCCTCCCCTCATCTGGAAAGCAAGGCTTCTCAAAAGCACCCATTTATTACAGAATCACACAGAATATTCTGAGCTGGAAGGGACCCACAAGGATCATCGAGTCCAACTCCTAAGCAAATGCCCATACAGGGATTGAACCCACAACCCTGGAGCCATGAACACCATATTCTATCCGTCTGAACCTTCTCAGAGTTGTGTCATCATTTCTTTTTTTTTTTTATAACCAACTCCCCATCCCATCATCCCATTATCTAGACCATGTCAATGAGTTCCTCATCCGGTGTTTTCTTAAACACCTCCAGGGATGGTGACTCCACCACCTCCCTGGGCAGACCATTCAACTGAGGGATCACTCTCTCTGTGAAAAAGCTCTTCCTAACACCCAGTCTAAACCTCCCCTGGTGCAGCTTAAGACCATGTCCTCTCATTCTGGTGCTGACAGCCTGAGACTTCTTACAGACTAGAGGGATCACAGAGTAGGACCAAGGAAAAAGAAACTGCGTTGCAATGTTGGGCTTCCAGGTAGGCACTAGGCCAATGCATAGTTCACAGTGCACATCATTATCAGCAGTATCAGCATCTGTGAAGACTATGTGCCATGCTGACTTGAGGACCATCTGTGAGGACTGTGTGCTGTGCTGACCTGTCATGGTATGCTGGGTTCAGTGACATTTGTGAGAATTTCAAGCACCTGAAACTTGACATTTAATACATCCTTTGCATCAGTTTTTCCCAACTGATTTGCTCAGTGGCTTCAAAGTTTTTGAGTAGTAAGAATGTATAGTCTTTTTTTTCTAAATAAAGACTCCCTTGCTGCAAGTAATGTCTTCCACAGTTATTCCCATTACCTGTATTAATGCATAACCTTGCTTGTCAGCCTCAGCAAACTGCTAATGGTAAGGCATTCCTGAAATTAATTATGATGGGTATGTGTGTGCGTGAGTATTTAAGTGTACTACTTTTTATTTTCAATCTCGTATCATGAGAGAGGTCATATGGAGGTGAGCTTCCACTAAGATTTCTTATTTAGGATGATGAGTAAAATGGCACTACAATATCTTTACATTTCTTCTCCAATCCTTTCCTGATGCTCTTTGCACCCTTGGTTGAATTCTGAGCTGGCACTTTGTTATTGGCAGTCTAAGAAAATAGAAGTCATCCTGTGGAATAGCTGTTACTCAGCAAAAATACCTACTAGAAATACGTATCTTCTAAGATGTATTTTTCAACTCTTACTTCATCTACCACCACATTACTGATTTTTGCCTCATCTTAAAGTTAATTTTGTACCAAAATCTGAACACTGCTGTGCGAGTTTCCTTCCTGTTCCAGATCTCTGATTAATATCCTGTAGGTCTGAGAGTGGCTAGAGGGGCATCACACTGTTCGCATTCTGCTGTTATCAAATGCAAGGATTTGTGTGGTTTCTAAGTTATGACAAACTGTTTCTACACAATCACTGTTTTTACTTTCTTTTGTTTTGCCAGATGCATCTCCAACAAATGAAAATTGAGTCTTGGGCTTAAGTACTTTAGAAACAAAGATTGTTCACTTAAAAATATGTACATTTAAACCAGATGCTTCAAACTTATTCACACATGCTGCAAAATAAGCTTTTGAAAACATTTTATTCAAAAATACTTAAATCTTTTTCTATGTGAATTAAAATACAGAATTGCTATCCTGAATTACAGTGATAAAGTAATTCAAAATGCCTATATATACACCTGTGTATAGGCATATATGTCAACCTAAGATAAAATGCATCTACAACACAACACAATGGCTTGGCTTTGCTTCTTTTTGCACACAAAGAATATATTTGGTGTCCCTTCTCTTAATGACAGACGGCGTACCCTCCCCCTGAGATAAAACATTTGATAGAGAACTATAGAACATAGAGTAAAAATATACAGTAATAGCCATCCTTCTTGAATAAAAGAATACATTTTCCAAGTGCATGTGCTGATGTCAAGCTGATGACATGTCTCACCTCTGCCCCTCCATGAAGCCGATATCTTGATGCTGGTGAAAAAGAAGCTGCTTGGTGCAGTGCTTTGTGGGGAGCTGAGACTGCACTTGCGACTGAGCAGTGATTTGAAATTGCAGCAGAGAAACCTTGCATGTCCATCTTCTGTGTTTCACGTCTAGCACACCTTCTGTCATAGTACTCAGAAAAACTTAGAGGCCGAAATAAAGCTGAAGTAAGTAATTACCCGGCACTAGCTTATTGTTAAATGCATCTGCATTTGCTATAGTTTTCAAAGCTCCTGCTTTTGTCAGTTTGCTTGCTGGTGGGTTCAGTGGATGGTTTGAAACATGTTACAGAGCGTCTTGATCCCCCGTAGACTGTGTATGGAATGAACTGGTAGATTCAGTGTAGTAAGTGATATGAACTCCACACCACTTGCAAATATACCCAGGTAACTGCCAGTTCTTAAACAGCATCTTCAGGTACTTCTTAAATTTTTCCCCCATGAAGAAGTAGATGACTGGGTTGAGGGCACAGTGAAAAAGGCCGAGGATTTCTGATACCTGGAAAGCATAGTCCAGATCCCTGCTCATTTGACAGTCTCTAATGACTCCCAGAATTTCCAGCAGTTGTAAGAAAATAACGATGTTGTAGGGGGTCCAAAAACAGAAAAACACAACCATGACAGCAAAAATCATCCTCACAGCCTTATTCTTTTTCTCATTTCTACAGTGAAGCAATGTTTTAATGATCATGGAGTAGCAAAATGTCATAACTATAGAAGGGATTAGGAGGCCTAAAATGTTGATTTCCAAAGTGAAAAAAAGTTTCCATGCTGTGAAATTGCCTGGATATATTGGCTTGCATGTAGTATAATTATATTCATTGAAAGACTCTCTAAATACAAGCTCAGGAACTGAGGCTGAAAGAGCTACGAGCCATACAACAAGGCTAGTGACCAAGCCATGGAAGGCAGTCCTTGCTTTCAAGGAAAACACTGCACGAACAATTGCCAGGTACCTGTCTATGCTCATAAGCATAATAAAAAATATCCCACTGTAAAACCCAACCAGGTAGATCCACGAAATGATTTTACACCAGGGAGTTCCAAAAACCCATTGGTCCTGTGTGAAATAAGACCAGAATGGCAAGGATAAAACAAAGAGCAGATCTGAGATGGCGAGGTTTAACAAGTACACGTCAGTCATGCTCTTCAGCCTCTTGTATTTGAAGAGGACCACAATGACCAGAATGTTTCCAGTGAGCCCGACCAGGAATACTAGGGAATACAGAACTGGTAGGAAGGAGGCTGCAAACCTCCTGACGCTTTCCTTACTGCATGGTTTTGGAGCATCGTTATAATTTTCATAATAGTAGTCATATGAGGTTGGCAGTTCAGTTTCAGAGGACGCTGTGCTTGCAGAAATCATGTTTTTATTCCCCAGTTCCTGAGAAGGAAAGAATATAAAAAATGTCAGTGACATTTTTATGTGTCAAGACCATGTAGTTACTCCACAAGCCTGAATCACAAGGAATGACTGACTTGCAGATCCCGCGCACATCAAATTACAGATTCTCAGACGTTGTTTAAGCAGTTATGGGATGCATCTACACACTTTGAAAATGTACTGTCCGTAACACGCATGTGCTTAGTCCTTGCAGCACCATGCAACTTGGATGTCAAGGACACAGAGCAGCCCTGGATGAGAATGGATGAGAAAAGAATCAAATGGGAATGGAAGATCACAGATCACAGTCCTGTGTGAAGTAAAGTAAAAAGCAAAGCCACTGTTCATAGCAGTTCAGGATTCCACCCACCTTTCCTACCAGGCAAATGTCACCATAAAAAGACAGTAAGAAACATGCACGAGACTTTTCCAATGAAGTTGCACGTACTGAAAGCTGACATGAGTTTTCAGTAGCTGTCTTCAGTAGCTAAATGAACAAGAGGAGTTTGTTATTTTCATATGTATGCACTTTTCTAATAGACGGATATGGATTTTTAAGTGATGTTACTTTGAGGTAACTTGGACATAGTGCAAATTTATTGCTGATGTATTACTGTGTGTGCTATTCACATCACAGCAAGTGTCGTTAATTTAGCCTAACATACCAGAACTTTATCTGAGTTTTGTTCTTACTGTGCATGTTATTCACATCACAAGTGTCACTTTTTCAGCTTAACATACCAGAACTCTAAGCCTCAGCTATGTTCTTCCCCTTTGTCTTTATTTTTATGAATGGAAAGCAGAAGAAATATCAGTTTCATTGCTTTACTTGTCTTTGCCCTGAATATTGCTGCTACATAACAGCACACATTGGCTATCATCAACCTGACCCCTACTTTGTGTAGTCCCAAGCATGACACTTCTCTAGCCTACACTTCTATTCCGTTATACACGGAGAGGAATTTAATTTGACTTACAAGTCACAAGGTCAAAACGTTTGAGACCAATGGTCTAGAGATGACAGCTTTGCCAACACTGCACCCAGACAGTTGAATCTAATGCAGGTTCAGAATAATATACTTAAATATATAAAACTGAAAAACACATGCTCACAGAATGCACATAGACCCACTTCCAATGACGCAAGAATTCTTAAAAGTGCTTTAAAAAATTACCTGAGCATCTATAAAAGGTAAATGAAAAAGCATTACATTCACAGACATGAGATAGAAATTGTATGTTATGAATTTTACCTATTCTCCGCCTTTCTTCTCAGATGATATGAAGAAACTTCTTTACTCTAAGGGTGTAGAATCACTTGCTTCTCACCAGGTAGTTCTGCCAGGGAGGTGCTACCCACACATTAATATCCAGCAGCTGCAAAAAGCAGATGTCACTAGGTAGCTGTGTCTCTTAGCGGAAGCTTCTGACTTCCTTACAGATGGTATCACAAGTGCTTCTCTCTTCAGTGCTCACCAGAGATAGTCCCTTTAAGTTAGAAACAGAATTAAATCCACCTCATGATGTTTAGGAAAATGCAGTTTCCACTGAGGGTCTGATTACTGAGTTAAAGCAGCAGCGTCTTATCCAATGACCAATAGATGTCACTAAGCAGCTCTCTTTTAACAGAAACCTTGTTCTTCCTTATGGATTGTAAAGTTCATTTTAATCTCAGAAAAAAATAATCAAAAGATCATCTGCAAAGAGCAGAGAGGAGGGAGGCAGTTGGAGTGTGTGTGTGAGATACTTTTCTAGTCCTTCTCTGACATATAACTAATTTTACAAGTTGCACTCTGTAACTGTAGAAGAATAAATCTGGATAGATATGGTGTAGAAAAGGCTCCTTTTAATCCCTGGTGTTTGATCTTCCTACTTGTCTTACTAAAAAAGTTTAAAACGAAGGCGTGTTAATTCATGCTACCTGTTTGCTTGGTGTTTCCTGTAGTGGGTTTTATATACAGCAAATCTGCCTCCTACCTGACTGCCACAGACTGTAACAGCAATCAGAATATCAGATAAGAAGTAGGATGTACGCGTGCATGTGTGTGGTTGGAGCGGAGAGGGTACTGAGGTTTACCATGGTTCTTGTAAGAGCAGGAAGCTCAACAGCTTCTATGAATTTCTCCTGAGAGCATGGTGGGCCTTTTTTATCTTTTAGGGGATCCTGGGAAGGGAGAAGAGGATATATGTTATAACGGGATGATTATGAGTCCTGCTAGCAGACCAGCTGTGCTCATAGCTGGCAGGTGCTGCTGTCCTCTGTTTCCCAGAAAAGGCCTGCTAAGCAGAAGTACAAAGCATTTCTCAACACGGGAGCCTGCTTGCTTGTAAACAGGAGAAACTGAAGAGACACAATGAGAAGTAGAAACAAGAAAGCTACAGGAGGTGGTTGGGAGGGTAGGAAGAATCAGAGACCTCATTCTTAAGAGAGATTATATGTTTTCTAATTCACTCTTTGGTAAATTTCCAGACACAGGTATAGCTTTTATTCAGTTATGCTATTTGCTGCTTTCTCATATGCCTCTGCCCAGTATTTTGTTGAAGTGTTTCGTCCAGAAAAAGCTTGATGTGAAGACAGCATATGATGTGGCGTCTACTGGTTTCAGGTTTTACCAGAACAAAACAATTGTATGGGAAGGAGCTTCTCAGTCAGTTTTCATAAGCTGCATATGTGGAGATTTCTCACTCGGTCTCTTTGAGACATTTCTCCAGTGCAGGTTATTGCTCTGCAGATCATGTATGTTTTCACTTTGCTAGCAGTCCTTTTAAGATGTGGACATCAGATAAGCAGGCAACACAGTTTCATCAGTTCTGCTCACAGAAACAAGAAGCTGTTTCTCTTGCTGCTCTTTTGTCTGTGTAAGAACCTAATTGCTCTCTTCTTTGACGTTTGTTGCACTAGGGCCAGAAGTTCAGCCTTCTACCCACAATAACAGTGACATGAAATCTTTATTTAATCACCTGCTTTTCAGGAAAAAAAACCCCACTCTTGCTCTGTAGGCATTGTTCCTTCTTAGTTTTGGCTTTAATGTTTCTTTCCTCAATAAACCACCATGCATCTGCGTGCTTATCTTGTTCTACTCATTACTTTCAACAGGATAAAACTAGGTATCGTCTTTGAATTTCATCAGTGGGGACAGCTTCTTCTATCCCCTCGCTACCTGGGTTGTAAATTTGGGCTGATACCACCAGAAGAGCAGAGCAGCAAAAACTCCTTGTCAGGGTATGTGTGTGTGGCTGTGGTGGGGAGGAAGGGAATGGCTGGACCACAGTGTCTTGCAAAGCAGCTGCTGTGCTGCAGACACCTGTCATGATACCAGTGCATTTCACGCTGCATCAGCAAATAAGAAAGTCTGCCTTTGTAAGGAGACTGAGCAAGAGTGTTTCTGCAGAAAGAGAAATGCTTAGCCACAAAAAGATGGTTATGGCTACAGATGATGGAAACTTGTGATACGTGAACTCCAGAAAACGAAGATTGAAAAAATGCCAACTCATGAAAATCAGGGTAAGAGTGAACCCTGAAACACCTTCTGATGGCCTACCAATGAAAAGAGTCCCTGGGAGAGCTTGCAAGAAGCTACAGAGCAGACAGGGGGGAAAAAAAAGAAATTTCTGAGCCAATGATACAATGCAGAAAAGAGAGGAAAGGTGTGAGTGCAGGTCCTTGNAGCAGGATGGCAACAGGTTAGGTAACAGGTTTGGCTACGTTAGGTAATAGGTGATAGGTTGGACTTGATGATCTCTATGGTCTTTTCCAACCTTACTGATTCTGTGATTCTGTGATTCTGTCCTGAAATGATATGGAGAGAAAGAAGAGTGAAAGGGACTGAATATAACTACAGTCCCTAGCAGGGGAGCTCTGAGGTCTCCTTCTAACATGGTAGCCTGTTTTTTCCTGTTCCTTCTTGGAGAACCTGGCAAGGAGTAACAAAAGGAGAATGGTAGGAGATGGCGTGAGTAAGCGGAAGCGGGGAAGGGTTCCGGGTCATGATGCTGTAAGACTAACATATTTGCAGGGAAAAGAGAGAAGAAAGAAGTTATCTTACCTCTTTACCAGATGTTATCAGGTATATGGCACTGACCAAATAAATCACAAAAGTGCAGAGTGGTGGACCAAACCTGATTAGCCTGACTAGGAGGACATAAACCTTCCATACGAGATGGTGAAGTGGGAGGAGCACATTAAATCCAGCAGGAAAGAACTTAATAAAAGCAAAATGCTGAACAACCTACATGATGAAAACCCTCCTCTCTTTCAGCCACTCCCATTTTTACAGGAACTCTTAGCATTAATTTGCTATTTTACAGGATGTGTAAGATTCATGCCCAAGGAAGGACTGGAGATAGACATTCATCTAACCCACTAGCTAAGTTGTGAGATACTCACCACTGATATGACAGTGCACCGCCCATTTCCCCTGACCTCAGTGTTGGCCATGGATAAGATGAATTAGAGTATGTTTACTAGACAAGTCCTCATTCAGAAGGGGCTTCCCCAGAAGAGAGGCAAATGACAACAATTAAAGAGAGATCACTATTGCCAGAATCAGTGTGTTTTTGTCTGATTGTGTTAATCAGCTCAGGAATCAACATGCCAAAGGCACAGATGGACAAATGATTACCTTTCTCAACAAACCATCCTCTCCACAAGGCAGCCAACTCCTTCGTGTGTGGTCAGGTCTTGTGCAGTTCTTCTTTTGCAATTCAAGTGAATTTTGTATTGCAGTTTGCACATCTGTTGCTCCCATCCTTGCTTGTTAGCAAAATGTTTGTGCTTCTTGTTCCTTGGACAGTTCCTTTCCTTGCAATTTTGAATGTATTCTAAATTTCCTGTGCGTGACTAAAAGTGCAGGATTATGACAGAGAACTACAAAAAGGAAGTTAATTAATTTCCTAGTCTTAGGGACAAATGCTGTGTACACTGGTTCCCAGATGATGCACTCGTAATTTACTTCAATCTTTTTGAATGTGTGAATTCACTTTGGCTAAAATAGCTGTACGCACTGACAAGAAAAAGACTGAAGCCCAAAACATTTTTTCCTTGCTCAACACTAAGCTGCAATTTCCCTTATCTTTTTTCTCTCAGTGATGCAGTTCTGTGCATTCTGCTGTTTGTATCCAGTAGTGATTCTGTGAATGGTATCAGCCATCCTTGTCCTCAGCCTAATTTGCTTTCTTCCTACATGCTTTGCTTGCAAAGCTGCTATATTCAAAACAACTAATGAAAAAAAAGAACTGAAATTTCTCCCCTCAAACCCGACAAAACCAGTAGTTTTGTATGCTGGATTTTACTTAAAATAAAAATCACTGATGCAAAAACTGAGCTGTTTTCTTCTTAAATGTGAAGTGGCACAGTGAGGAGCTCTCTTTGTCTTGTTCAGTGGTCTGTCAAATGTTCCCAAGCTGTTTCTACAGGTAGGTGAGAAATTTTGGGCTGTTTTGATTCTGAGGAGCAGTTGATATCTGAGATTTAATTTTTCTTTTTTTTTAAAAAAATTGCATCCATCACCTAACAATCACTATGAGACCCATTAAAGACTGGTCTTTCCAAAGAAAAGGAAAAGACAAGGCAGTGTTGAATAGCAGAAGTATTTTCAGGACAATTTGTTTGATGTTTATTGTGATGGATTTAGATAATAGGGAATGATGACGTTCTGGCAATAAAGGCTTTGTTTTCTGTGTGCTTTATGGTAGTGCCCACAAGTCTCGAGCACTTCAGTTGCTGATAGTCTTAAAAACCTTATAAAATCTTATTAAATGCTTATGATAAAAGTTTATTAGCCTTATCCTAAATATCTACATAACAGGTATCTTCCCAGTCCATGTTCCTCCCATGACAATTGTAAAGAAATCTAGTTAGAAAAACTAAAGATAATCAACACTGAGAAAGAACTAATACTTGCTCTTATTGATTACAAATCTTCCTGTGTTTGCTAAGACCCAGACACTCTGCCATCACATGGAAAAGCTGCTTCACTGCAAGTCCTCTTCATGACAAGCTGTACAGCCAACTTACGTAGGATTCTGTTCACTTTTAGCAGCAGGGGAAACCACTCAGGGCACCAAAATAAAACTGACAGCAACAATAATATATTTTTCATTGGAACATCTCTTTCATCTTTGTGATTCACAGGATATTCTGTTGTGTTCTGTGAATTGTTGGTGAAACTGCTTGTATGTAATTAATTTAACATCCACAGGCTTTAATTTGTTTAATAGCAAGCAAATAAATAAAACCTTGAAGAAACTGATGTTTCTTCCAGCAGCAGAATGTAGTGATGGATTTTTTCTTACTTTCCATAAATGCGTTTTTTGCACTCTGTACTTGTTCATCAGTACATCAGTTGATGGACTGGGATGTCGTCCTTTACCAGGCATGACTTCTAAGTCCCATGGAGTTGAATAATGCCACCCTCTGGTGGAAATGCAAAGAAAGCATTGACACTAAAGATGAGCTGGGATTGTTTAGCCTGAAGAAGAGGAGGCTCGGGGGAGAGCTTATTGCTCTCTACAACTACCTGAAAGGAGGTTGTAGCCAGGCGGGGATTGGTCTCTTCTCTCAGGCTAACAGCGACAGAACGAGAGGACATGGTCTTAAGCTGTGTCAAGGGAGGTTCAGATTGAGCATTAGGAAGAACTTTTTCACATAGAGAGTGGTGTCTCAGTGGAATGGTCTGCCCAGGTAGGTGGTGCAGTCACCATCCCTGGAGATGTTTAAGGAAAGACTGGATGATGTACTTAGTGGCGTGATCTAGATAATGAGATGGTGTGTTGGTAACAGCACGGTAGTAGGTTAGGTAACAGGTGAGAGATCGGACACAATGATCTCTATGGTCTTTTCCAACCTTACTAATTCTGTGATTCTGGGATAACTTGTATTTTGTCCATCCCTTGCACTACAGCCTCCAGAAACCTGAGTTATCAGGAGAGTAGGGATCAGCAATAGGAACAAGAAAAGGAAACTGAACATGGGACCAAGTAAGTGACGGTGAGCCTTAATGATTCAGATGAGGGCTCCCCTGGGAAGAAAAGATCTGATCGTAGTATTGGGATACTTCTTTCCAAATAGAGGACCTCAAGGGAGAGAGGGACTGCAATAAAGCAAGACCCACAGGAGAGGGACTCTGAAGCCTCTTAGGGGTTATGACCTGGGAAATTTTAATGAGCTCTAATACCACTGTTCACAAAACAGGTGAATTCAGCTTTTAGCCTCCTCGGACACCTTCCTTTCAGGAAAGGAAGGAAGGTATGGGAGCTATTTTTACAAAGAAAATGTGCTGGTGCAGGTCCCTCATCTCTACCAGGAGGTCTTGCATGATGTCCCTAGGAAGCGCTGAAAAAGCAATTACTGCACCTGCTTACCCATTCCCCATCCCTGAGTGTTTATAGGCCATTAGCACTACTGGTTGAGGCCCTTCCAGTGGGAAATCCTCCCCATTGCCATGTGCTCGTGCTACGATCAAGTTTGGCTCTATGTTACTCACCAATTGCCTGAGCAATTGCAGTGCAACAACGTGCTCCAAGTGCCTCTCAGACATACAATTCCATTCCAGTTTTCTCCTACCAGGTTGGAGACTGTAAAAACATGTGAAGCTGCAGCTCAGGGTTTCAAGCAGTTCTTAAATGTTCTTAAAGGATCCGTCGTGGTTCAGTGCATAGGAAATTATACATAGCAACAGCATCTCCAGTCTGGCACTAGGGGGATCTGTCTTGTCAGCAGGTGCATGGAGCCATCAACTGCTCTGCTTCCTCAACTTTATTGGCGTCCTCAAATGTGCTCTGCAGATCTTGACCATTGCAATCTGTGCTGCCGTTTCTTAGTCTCTCGGTGCTGCTGGCTCAAATTTAACGTAGCCAGTGTAGAATTTATGGACTAAATGCAAACTTCTTGTGGGAGAAATGCAGCTTCTCTGTTGCCTGCATTATCCTGGCATATGGACCTAGATGTAGTGGGACTGTTGTACTGGACTGGCATATGGAGCAGTGGCAAATGCATATAATTCATTAAAGACTTAAAGTATGAGTGGGGTGGAAAACAGACTGTTGCAGTGACAGCTGCAGTTGGAAAGTGGATAATATCCCTTGTACAGTGAAACAGCTGTGCCAGAGTCCTCACTTGCATTCTCTATCCCATTCACCAACCTCTGCCTTCAGTGATTGAAGTATCATGGTTGGAAATTGCTAACAAGCAAACTAGTTCCCCCATGTTCAAGGGGAGCTATTTTACAGCGTTTCTTCAGGAAGTGAAATGACAAATGTAATGTACTATTAACATTTGTGTCTTCAAT
>WEKX01025695.1:84884-130629 GCA_013390025.1 Pitta sordida | reverse complement strand
GGGAGGTTTAATCTTAATGTTAGGAAGCGGTTTTTCACAGAGAGAGTAATTGCATATTGGAATGGGCTGCCCAGGGAGGTGGTGGAGTCGCCATCCCTGGAGGTGTTTAAGAGAAGACTGGACGAGGAGCTTAGTGACATGGTCTAGCTGGGGGGTGTAGGGCTGGATGACCCTGGGCCCCTTCCGGCTCGAAGTGACCTGCTAGGCTGTGAGGCATCTAGGTTGGTGTTACGCTCTGGGATGTGCTCTTGGTCTCTGTACGGGTGTTAGATGGTGAGTTGGACTACATGATCCTTGTGGGTCCCTTCCAACTCATAATATTCTGTGATTCTGTGATTCAATATTAGTGTAAGAAGCAAAATCATACAGGAACAGCTGGTGACTTTTTTTCTACATTGCGAACGTCTTAACACTGGTACTGCAAAATGCTGGTCTTGAGGTTTGAGTGTGTATATATTGAAAACCAAGCTCTTACAGGAACTATGAGGTAAATTAAGAAGTTCTGATTAACAGTGGCAGCGGAATTATTACCAACTTCAACAGAAAATGTATGTACGTGATAAGTGTCAAAACCCAACCTTTAGTAGTTATATATTGTTCTCAATTTTTGCTCTGCTTACTGAACGTTTATTTCAAAATAACTCCGGATGACACAGATTTTCATTAGAGTTCTGGGTGTCTTGCAGAGTTAAGAAACTGAAGTGCAAACAGTAAGTCTTTGAGCGGGACCAGCCAAGTCCTTAATACAGAAGATATTTCATCCAGTGGCTCTTGTATAAGTGGTGTGTCAATGGTCTTCAGTGAAGCACTGCATAATGCTTGGGGAATAACTGCAGTTATATCACAAAGGTGATACAGACAAAATGGAAATGACAGAATTTAACCCATAAACCATTAATTTATAAATACTTTTTTGTGAAATTCATTGTTAAAACTTCAGACTACCCTGGGCCAGAACTTCAGATCCACATCCAGTCAATGCTGATTCCAAAAGGAACTATGTGAGTAGTGACTGGCTCCTTCTGATGCCAGTGTTGAATATGACCACTTTCACTGCTGAGCAATTTCTTAGGCCAATGCAGTGCTCTGACAGGCTGCATTTCTGAGGTTTTTGTACAAGTTAAACCCCCCAAGAATTCAGAGTGACAATACTCAACTTAAAAATGAAGAAACAAAAATCCTTATTATTATGGATATATGTTTTATTATGTAATATTTATGTAATATTTAATTACATAAATTTTATTTATGTGATATTATATTATGGATATATTTATATAGATATTATTATCCTTGTTATCCTTATTATTTTGGAATTGTGATGTAACATCTGAAGGAGAGGGATTCACAGTAGCATCTAAAAATACTACTGATGTCCATGTATCTCACTGCAAGCAGTTTGGCTGAATATGTGTCTTGTTCTTTCTATTTTTAAGTAGAACAAGAAATATAGTTGTGAACCTGCTGAGAAAATTTGGATTCAGGTTTTATTAGTTCCTCAAGCTGTAGCCCAGCTGGGGAAAGATTTATGTTAAGTGTCAGTGTGATTCTCAAACAGGAAAAAAGTTGATCGTGGTGTACAAATAAGATGCAAAGATAGCTCACCACCACTCAAAACCCCAAAGCCCAACACCCCCCACCCCCCCCAAACACAGAGATTTCCTGACCTATTTTTGACACAACTAAATATTATTCAGTGGATAGACACAAGTGTGCATGGGAGTGTGCACTTGCATGCATAAACTCTGAGTTGCTAAGTAAGCAAGAGCCTGTCTTTATTATATAAAAATATATAAATATATAAAAATAATGTATCTAAAAATAAAAAGTTTACTTTATCCTGAATAAAATAATTCCTGGTCCTCAGGAATGTATAGATCTAGTCTAAGGATATAGGTATCATTAGTTCTGTACATAAAAAAGTTTTGTTGTAAACTAACTAAGCAGTTAGAAAAACCAGTTTCCTGCTGCAGGGGTTTTGAAAGAGAAGTTGTATCTTTAAATAAAGGCTGTAATTAACTGAAAGTCCAGTTCTCAAAAAGACATCAGCAGTCTTTCAGTCAGGCTTCATTGGTATGAAGAATACCCAAGGAGTGTAATATATACAATTAGCAGAAACCCAGGAAACTCTACAATATCAGCTGTCACAAATCATCACAGAGGCATGGTGTGAGCAATATTGTGAGGCTGCAGCTCCCTGTGCATGCTGGCATGGTACACTATAGTGAAGGGCAGCAATGCAGCTGCAGCTGAACCCAGTCCTGGTGAAGTTTGCTACTTGTTGCTCTCAAGAGCACTGGCATGTTTCATGTAGTCTGAAGTTTGTCAAGGAACAATTACAAGAATACTCTTCCTGTTAATACAAACAAAAGGAAAATGTTGATTTTGGTTTTCAGTTGGGTTTTCAAAGGTTTACCACTTCTGCTGTGAGGAGGAATGTGCATAGACTAGCTGTTGCAGAGCCCAGTGCCTGGAAACCCCCCCTGAAGCTTTTAATCTCATAAAAAAGCTCAAATATTAAACATAAGAACATGCATGTAAAATGGAAAACTCTATATAATAACGTGCAAATGCATGGCATAAAACTTGACAATGTTATGCTGACAGTCCTTGGAAGTCTTCCATTGCACAGGGTGGCAAAGAAGACTGATGGAGTACTTGTTATCAGGACAGGCCTTTGACTTGGAGAGAAGGATTTTTGCAGATGCAGCTTTACATATTGCATCTTGCAGAGGACCCAGGTCTGTCAAGGCAGTGTGACTCACAGTAGCAAGTCTGCCTTGAGAGGAGATGATGCATCTGGAAGGAGTGTGATGCATTGTGCTGGTGATGGATAGCACTGCTGGGAAAGAAATCAGTGGGGTGAAGCAGGAAAAGGCTCTCCTTTTCTAGAAAGCTGGCAGAAAGCTCTGGGCTTCCACATTTCGGTGTAGAGACAGCACATGTATCATTTTTAAAGGTACCTTTTACTTTTCCCACTCAGTAACTCACCATAATATAAATTGCTAGGCTTGGCAGTCCACCCCCTTCAGGCTGATTTTATGCAGATGACTTCTTGTTTAGTCTGTGTACCTTCCTCTTTCTTTCTGCAGATCTTAGCATTTCTTTAAAAAAACATTGTAAAAATACCATATCTTTAAAAAACGCTTTCTTGGGGGGTAAGGACAGACAGAGTTGTCTTATATCACTTGAATAGACAGACTGAATATTGAAAAGTAATTTAATTTCAAGTGACACTTACACTACACTTAATCTTAGACAGTAAGTCTGGAGTCTGGAAGTGAACTTATAGATGAAAATTACAAAATTGAGCATATAGAATATGTTAATGTATGCCTAAAACAAAGAATTTTATTAAAAGGTGTTTTGGTTGGGTGGGTTTTTTTTGTTGTTGGTGGTTGTTTTTTTACAGCAGAATGTGATGAATATTCAGTGGCAAAAAATGGAATATTTAATATTTGTGGTATTACTGCATATGGATAACTGCTCAATTGCTCGCTCTCCTCCAAGCTTTCTTAGAAACAAGGTGGTAGTAAGGTCCACAAAGAAAGGGCCTTCTCCTCCCACTGACACTCTGCAACAACTCATTTATGTCAGTTGGAAAGTGAGAGTTCTTCTTCAGATTTGACGTATTACCAGGTCTGTCACTGTACAGAAACAGGGTCCCACTGGCATGGACTTCTTTTGTAAGATTGGTCCTTGATTTTTCCTTGTAAGGGGATCTCAGCTTCATTATTGGCAACAGTTCTTTTTCCATTCACCTAGCTCTAGTCCCCAGTGCCAACAAAACTCTCCTTTGCACTTAGAGCAGATGATGTCTGGAGTTTCCCAGGGAGGCCCCTGGCAAAGGGCTCTCAGTTGTCGGATCGACATTTTCCACCCCCAGTGCAGTTATTGCAAGAGTAAAAAGGATACTTGGAGGCCGTAGATTGGACACAGCACGGGTGTGAAGCGTGTGTTTATCATGCTCAGCTTGAGCGTGCTAAATTTGGACACAGCACAGTGATACCCAAACTCATACCTCTAGTTCCCCTTGTCCTGGCGGATGCTGATCAAGCTGGCAGCCCCTCCTTGCTCAGCAGAGCACTTGGGCATGAGCCAAATAAAGGGCTGCACCGAGCTCTGGCCTTTGGCTCAGGCCAAACCCGTGGTAATCAGGATGTGCCTACTGGCATCTCTCTAACCCTCAAGGACAGTCCTTTCTCTGATTATTGCATGCTATAAATGGTGCACTGCTGGCTCTAAAAGCATGTTAAGAAAAAACTCTTTTTAATTTTTTTTTTTTAACAGTTAGATTTTATTAGGTATGAAAGCACAGGTAAAAACATTTCATTCAATAACCCCTAAATCATTTCCAAATGGATATATAGCATCAAAAATACAAACATTTACTACAAAAAATATTCCCCTAACTGTCAGCTACCATTCATTAAAGATATTTTCCTTCCCTGAGAAAATGAATTTCCGTCTATGTACATTAGTATCACGCGTGCATACACTGACACATGCCCATGTTTCAGTGATGAAACCATACCTTCCCTGTCCTTAGATTTTTCTCCATCTCCACTTCTAGGCACAGAATGCTACTTTAGTTTTTACTTTCCTTCATCCTTTCTCTTGATTCCATTCCAGTTTCACACTGACATATTTTACTGCTTTTGTTTTAAAAACTTGACTGCAAGTTTGACAAGTATGTCAGTATTTCAGTGTAGCCATTAAGTCTCTTTATATGAGTAATGGCAATCCCTCAGCAGTTGCTAGCCTTGCAGAAGACACATGTATATACACTTCTCCTTCCAAGAGCCTTTTAAACAAAGACAGAGCCATCCTGGTCGCTGGTGTTCAGGGTTATGTTGCTGTTCACAAAACTTTCTGCATAACTAATTGAATGGGTGACCTTGTAGTGACTGCAGGGGCCACAGTAACACAGGAATGGGCAGTACTTTAAGCAGACTTGATAAAGGTATTTCCTGAATTTTTCCCCAGCAAAGGCATAGATAAGAGGATTGAGGCAACAGTGACTAAATGCAATGGTTTCAGTCAGGTGCATTGCGTAGTCCAATGATTTAATTTGGTTGCAACTTGTGATTAACTCACAATGCCTTAAAGTCTCTAGAAAAATCAGTACGTTGTAAGGGGACCAAAACAGAAAAAACACGACTACCACAACAAAGATCAGTTTTATGGCTCGTGCTTTTTTCTGATTTTTGCAGGCTATTAGGGTTTTTATGATCCCACAGTAGCAATAGCATAAGATACAGACCGGGATGAAAAAGCCGATGGTGTTCAGCTCCATATTGCAGAACACTGGCCAGAAGTTCTCTAGCTTCTCCGGGAGTTCAGCAGTGCAGTCATTTTCTACCAGCCGAGAGAACACGAATTGTGGCACTGACACTAAAACTGCTATGGCCCATACTCCGCAAGTGACAAGAACCCCATGTCTCATTGTTCTGGATTTCAGAGAATATGTTGCCCGAACAATGGCCAAGTACCTGTCAACACTGATAACAACGATAAAGAACATGCCCCCAAAGAAACCGATGTAATACAGTGAAGAAACAGCTGTACATGGAATAGTCCCAAGGGTCCATCCATTAATTGTGTTGGAAGCCCAAAATGGGAGGGAGATCACAAAGAGAAGGTCTGAGATAGCCAAGTTCAGGAGATAGATGTCAGTGATGCTTTTTTTACTGCTTTTTACAATGGCAAGAAGCACCATTAGATTCCCTGTGAGACCAAGAGCAAACACAGCAATATAAAATATTGGTAAAAATATTTTCCCAAATTTTTGGATGTCAGTCTTATTGCAGGGGAAAGCTTGTTCATCGTAAATGTATTCAGCTGTCGTTGCTGTATATTCTTCCGTCATGCTGAATTTGCTGGCTAGAGGAAACAGACAAAGAGTAAAGAAAATAGTATTAGAGGGAGTGATCTGCTGTGGTCAAATACTGAGAGACTGTACAAATAATCATGCTTCGGGATTTTGTCACTACTTGGCTTAGTCATTAGTTGCATTACTGCGGAGGTGATGGTAGTTATAAACAAAAGGCAGACTCTGCTGTTACATGTACTTCACCAAAAATTAACTCTTTAGGATAAGAAAAATTAAATGAGAATTTCAAGGGGTGTCACATAAGCCCCAGCTTGTCAGAAGTGCAGTGGGGCCAGCAGCAAACTAAGATCTGACTAACTAAGGTGGTGCTTTGCAGCACTGTGAGAAATGCAGGCCCTCTGCCAGTCTGTTGGGCAGTGCTCAGCAGGAAATTGTGCATCACAAATAGCTGTTAATAAGCATACTGTGCCTGTCAATACCACCAACAGCCCAGTCTCACCCATATGTTAACCCTGGGTGGAAGTGTGGTAATACATCTGGTTTGGCCAGGCCTGAGCTGATGCTTGCTGGCATGGGAGGAGCAGACTCTGCACTGGGACATTTTTTGGGACCAAGAATATCTTTGATGAGGCTTTGTTAAAAATCATCCCATGATCAAAAGAAGAGAAACTATATTAACCTTTTTCCTCAAGCAAAAAAGCATCTTGCTCCTGGTTTGGCTGCAAGGTTGTTAGCTTGGCTCAACCCAATGAGGGAATGGGGTGCAGGTGCATAACCTCTGGGCTCACTGGTCTGCACACCCAGAAACTCAGAGCACCAGTCAATTCCTCTGCAGTCCCTTGGGGTGTGGTGCTCAGGTAACCTCAAATGTTTCTGTTTGCAAGGAACAAACAATCCTAGAGGGGTGCAGCTGTTACTCCATTCAGCCTGCACCTTGGTTGGGGTAAAAAGCTTGTAAGTATCCATTACTTGCTCTCACTGTTGGAAATAAAGGAAATGAATGAGTGTATGCAGAAGCCCAGGGAGATGACAACATGGCCAAATAAGCCTATTAAAGCAGAGACTGAAAGGAAAGGTCAGTGATAACAAAACTGCAACTAAATATCTTGTGGTCATAGGGTCCCTGTCTTCTCACCGGAACCCCCACTGACTGTACAGAAGGGACTCACTTCAGTGAGCGCTGATGAAAATTCTTTTCCAAGAAAGCACAGGCATATCACTCAGTGGTAGACACCAATGGTATATAACTACTCCCACTCCTGGCACCTAGAGCTAATTCATAATTAGCTGATTGGAATCCCATTTCATCGACAACAGTAGCTTTTGTATCCTCTATTAAAAATAAGCCTTGCAACACAAAGCACAAAATAAAGAAGTTCTGAGATGCAAGACAGTCCTTTGCCCAAGAAGTTTCCTATGACATGGTAGCAATTACAACAACCTTCCCCATGAGTGGCTACTGTGACTCTATCAACATTTTCTCCTAATGCCTCGTTGCCAGAGCACTGTTTGTGGTGTAGGCCATGAAGTTTTGGCCTTTTATTTTGTAGTACTGTCTTAAAGAGGAGTTCTTTGTGCTAGCTGGAAGTGCAGGTTGATTTAAAATATCTTCTTATTATGAAAGTTCAAAGCCTAATTGTCTCTAAAACATTTAAATGAGAAGTGCCCATATTCACTAAAAAACAATCTTTGTGGTTTTGCACAGGAAAAGTGGGCTAGAAGAAGGGCTGTCTCAGCACTGGTAGCTTTGGGGCATGGGTACAGCATGGGGAAAGCTGTTTGCAGCAGGCAGGCACACCCAGGGGCTGGGCAGGTCTCGCAGTGCCTTTCCCCTTGAACTGTGTATATCCAGCCCCTGCTTGCAGCCCGGTTCAGTTCTCCAGATTCTGGAGATGTGGTGTCTGACACCAGCAGAATTAAAGGGACACAAATAGGAAATGCATAGGTCCTGAGGCAGAAGCTGACAGCAGTTGCAAACTTTCTACTGGTGAGATATCTAATTAGAAATGCCTACAAAGATATTGTCATCTTTTTATCTGCCCTGTTGAGGGATACAGATATGAACAGGAGACATCATACATAATCTCAATAACCCATCATTTTCTGCCTTCCCATCCTAATTTCTTTCTTCTTTTCTGCGTCTAAATGTATACAGCAGGTGACTTTAAAATGTAAATAACTGTCAGGGTATACAAAGTCTCTTGTGCTGAGCATGAGTCACTATGTCATGTCACCCAGCTCCTTTGCACACACCAGAACAGCACCAGAGCCTCCATCTTACTCTGTGGGCTGATGTGTTCCACAGCTGGTTGTTCACCGATGCAGCAGCTGGGGGCTACCAAAATGATTTGGGCTGGAGCACCTGATCCATGAGACAATACTGAGAATCAGGTTTGATCAGCCCCAATAAGAGATCTTAAGCAGGATCTAGTGAGAAGGTGTTAAGGTGAAGCAGACAACTTTCCTTGGGGGAATAAGAAGCAATATCCATGGGAAATTGTTAGTCAGCGTATGGAAAAAGTTTTTTGCCATGATGGTGGTCAAGCACCAGGACAGGTCTCCAGGGAGGTTGTGATATCTGTTCACTGGAGATATTTGAAACTCAGCTGGCCCTGCTCTGAGCTTGGGTTTGGACAAGAGACCTCCAGAAGTCCTGTCCTAACCTCGTGATTCTGTGGCAAAGTCCAACTGAGGTCATGATATTTCTGCAAAGTGTCCCAGCTTCTTCTCTGCTGTGTAAGCTTCTGTTTCAGACGTGTTTCTGCTGGTCTGACCACCAAAAGTCTCATGCACAGAAGGAAAAACCTGATTGATGCCTGCTTGTGTCCCCTTAGCATCTTGGCTAACGGTGCAGGCACCCAGAGAGGGCTGTTCAGTGGTGCTTGCCTAGGTTGTCTGTGCTGTGTGAAATCCCTGATCTGGGAGAGAGGGAGTGCATATTGCTTTCCTCTCTGAGAACCTCTAGCTGTACTGATTCTTCACATGATTGCTCTCTTAATTAATATCTAGAAAGGCAGCTCTTTCCCCTGGAGAGTTTCCGTATGTGTCCGTGCAAGTTGCTGTGCTCTATTGGACAGGAAAGATTTCATACATGTAAGGAAATGCAGCTCCACAGGTTAGCCCTCAGGTCTGGCAGACTTCTGCACAGGCTGAGCTGACTGGCACGGTCTGGAGAACAAGCTGGGTGTGGGAATGGCCACCTGCTTCACTGAAGAACAATTACACAGAGGTGCAGGATAAACTCCTGGCTAATTTTCTCTCATGCTTACAATAAATGTTCACCTCAGGGACAAAGTGAACTGAAGAGCATAGAGGACACAGGAGGAGGACCACAGGGCTGTGAGGTTCCTCCACCAGACATTTTCCCTTGCTGAGTACAGGAAATAGTAGATTCACTTCTGCTTTTCATGGAACTGTTCAACCACTTTGCTCTGTCTCCAGATTTCCCCAGTGGTTTTACACCACACTCTCCACAAACACTTCTGTTCTTAATCATGTTTATAGCTTTCTCAAAGGCCGTAGTCTGCAAGACCAAGACCCCTGTTTCTCAGGCCAGCTATTCTCAATGACCATGAGTGCCCTATGTAATTCATAGGGAAGTGAAATTGTGAAAGATCCACAAACTCCTATAAGGAACAAAAGTTGCATTTAAGTCTTCAAATAACATTGGCATCAGGCTGGGGGACACAAGAGCCAAATCCTGCTTATGCGTCTGATCTTCCCAGTTGTCACCCCTGGCACTTCAGCCAAGTGCCAAGAATAGGGGGTCTACAAGCACTTGCCTCTGATGCCTCTCCTATCACCGAATTAAAAGAAGCTAAAAAAATAACCAAATCCAGTCTGCCAGAGGGTCATCCTTCAAATTTGCTCAATATGCTAATAAAAGTATTTAAACCTCAGAAAGATTTTCACACCATAGTCAGCATTTCTAAGCAAGGCTTACTTACTTACCTTTCTTATGCAGTTGAAGCATGTTTTCAGTGGCGCTGTGAAGCTGTAGGCTTTGTGGGAAACCCTGTGAAACCCTGTGGGCATGTAACCCTTTCTCACCCTTAGATCTGAGCTGCCATCACAATATAAAGGCTATTGCTATTTTGCAGTTGTGACTGCACCCATCTGCTTCTTGCCAGCTGCTGATTCTCAGCAAGACCATAGGGATGACCTCAGGTACTTCCAAATGAAATGTTGTAGCTATGGTAGCGCTTCTAACACACAAAAGAAAACAGATTTAAGGGCAACACTCAGAACTGGGTGGAAACTATGAGGAGAGATGTGAGACTTAATAGTGTTCTGGGGGAAACCCTAAACCAGCCTGGCACCAACGAAATCACCAGACTGCCATGGACATGGTTTAGATGATACACAAAACAAAACAGGTTTATGTGTGATACGTTAATCAGAGATGAGGCCCAGTTTCTAGTTCTACACCCACCTGGTTCCCTGTAATTCACATAGTTTATCTTTTCAGAGCAAGGTGACTCCATTTGTAGGGGACGGTTTCTGAAACTGCTTGGGATCATGTTAGATAGCCAAGGTTAAAAGCAAGCCCAGCTCAGCAGGTGCAGTTACTTTAAATCTTAAATTTCACTCTTCTATTCAGTCCTGAAGTGGAAAGATGTTCTCCCTGTAACACCTCTACAGGTGCTGAAAACAGCTGGCACAATGCTGACCTCCAAAAGCAGAAATCAAGGTAAAACATCTAGTGGGACTCAACCTTCAACCCAGGCAAAATGACATTTAATCAGTCAAGTCAGCTAAGGCCAGTCTGTGTGGTTTTATAGACGATGGGCTTCAGTTTGGACATCTGATGAGATTGCAGAGTTGATAAAGGAGACTTCATGGGAGAGCTGGAGCTCTGACTTGCACTTCATGCTCATTTGGTTGACATATCTCCAACTCAAAGCAGCACAAGTCCCAGAAAGCATTGCTATGGGATTTGGACTGGTTAGTCATCAGATCTCAACAGACAAACATCCATGGAGGAAGCTTCACTGAACTGGGAATATTTCTTGTAAAATATTTGTGGAAACAACAAGTTAAATACCAAAAACTCTTCAGTATCTTCATCATTGGTCTGACAGGAGATTGAGAATCAGAGCTGGCAGGGGGATGTGATAAACGAGTTAGATAATTGTGCTTCAGACAATTTGAGTAATCCGGGGTTCCTCAGATGACTCATGTTGGCTCTAATCTAGCCAAAGTGACATACCTGGGAGTTAAACAACAAGGGCTGTGTCTGAAGAGTGAGGGTGCGTCTGCTAGGAAACTTGACTGCAAGAAAAGCTGATCAACCCTCAGGTATTAAAGAGCTGTGAAATGGGAAGGAACAAAAGCGGGAAGGCTGCCATTGCAGAGCCTGATACTGGGTCTGTAGGTATCATTTATTAACACTTGATTTCACTTTTGCTTGTGTTAATAATCTTGTTGATTAGTTTAGTGGGATTAGTCATACCTTTAAATGATGCATGGAAGATCAAACCAGAGACACGGAAGATAGGAATAAGATGACGTGTTTTTAACACTGAAACACTAATGACTGGAAAAGACTTCAGGTAGGAAAAGAACATTTTTGCATATTGGAGTGTCTCCACATCAAAAGAATATATTGGTCTGGGTAATAGGTTCAGGCCAGACATAGCGGAAAAGCTCAGCCCTTGATAGGCAGGGAGGCAGACCGTATTGGGGCATGCTTCTCTTGATCAACATGACTCTCTTTTGGTAACAAATGACTGGAAAAGCCAAACTGTCCTCTCCCCAGGTACTTCACCGGCATTAGCTAGCCCAAATATTGGGATGGGACCCCCTGGAAGGAAGCAAGCTCCTCTGAAGAGCATAGAGGAGCTGCTGGGGTTAGGTTAGAGGCTATATGATGGCTGTGGAAAGAAAGCAACACAGTTTGGGGAGGTTGTTATCAAACAGCCTGTCTGTACTGCTTCTGTTAAATCCTGTGTGTTTTCCTTCCTTCTAACCAGTTATTTTATTATTCCTCCAAAGCTTCTGAATACGGTGCAATCTCAGATGTTGTCCTTGCTTCCTGCCCCCACAGTTCTTCCCTGATGACTTTTAGGTGAGGAAATTCCTTTCTTTGGTGTTTCTTCTTTCTTCTGTGATTTATTCTCAGATCAGCTGGACAATATCTGTGGCCATCAGAGTTCTGCAAACCTAACATATAGTAGCTTACTGATCTGGGGGGGGATTAAATTTATAGAAGCTCCCCCTAAGACTTCAAGGATCAGTTATTTAAAAGCAAGTAATGACTGCTTTGTTATTGGATTTTCCAACTCAAGGTGAAGTTGAAGGTGCAGAAACATGATGCAGAGGCTTTAAACAAATTAGGGCACTCAAGGTGTCCCAAGTAAATGACCCAGAAATGGAAGCTGATTAGACCACTGCTGATTATGATAAATATAATATTGCAAAGATTTGTGGTGCCTTTATGAAGAGATTTAGGTCAATGAGATTAAAAAAATACCTCTTCCCAGAATCAATTGTACAGCTCTTAAACGAACACCACAAACTAAATTAGAAGCAGACACCACTAGCAGAAGTTGAGCAGTATGTGCAAACTTGAACTATTAGTTTTTGGTGAAAAAATACACTTGAAAACATCAGACTTGGATCATAGAAAGCAAAAGAAGACAGTACAGAGTCCAGAATCCCTATGCATTATGGCATTGGGAAGTGCTTTTTCAAAGATGTTCCATGCTAACCTGGAGACAGCTGCAGCCCCTCTGAGGCTGACAGGGTAGACATGCAGGGTCTTTTGGTGCCTGCACACTTAATGGAACAGGGAATAGGTTCAAGTTTTGGGGGATGACCAAGTCTCTTGAGAAAGTGAAGCTGCACATAGTCATGTCAAGGCATTTTCCTGAGGCACCATCACACAATCATTGATTCAAATAATTTCCTTGAATGGGAACTAGCACTGGAGAGCTTCTGAAAAATCCCATAAGATATTGGTCTGAACCCCCAGTGGTCAAAGTGCCTTTAGAAATCTGGCCCTAAGGAAGTCAGAGCTTTAAGTACCTGTTTCAGAAATTACTTATGCATTTAGGAAAGATGACCTGGCAATATGACTGAAAATCCTGTGTCCCCCCTGGATCTTAAAACTGAGGTTCAAAAATCACTGTAAGTGTTCTGAAATTTTCATCTGTGACTCTCAGAGTTGTGATTTTGTGGTCTTGGTCTTATGACCAGAATTGAGGGTCCTCTTTAAAGCCTCAGCAGCTTCTGAGATGGTTTCCAGGCAGTGACTTGTTCCCAAGAATCAGACAGGGGATGGGAAATTAGGTAAATGGTGTAAGAATTATTGTAGAGCAGTATTTATTTTTGCCCTTGAAGAAGCAGGGGAGTACTTTAACTCAGTTGCTGGGGAGAAGTGGCAGAGCTGAGGAGGGACCAGCTACCCTCCCAAGAGCTGCCTCTAGGGAACTGGGTGTTTGGGGTTGTCATCTGACTGGATGGTGACTGCCAGGATCAGGATTTTTGGGGAAAATTTATTTCACAGGTATTTCATCTAGCCTTTAATTCCCCTAATTGCCCGTCCTGCTTGCCCCATTGTTCATGACACTGTATCTTTTCTTATATGTATAGCTGAGCATTTTGCCAGTGTTTTCTCTTACCTGCTCTTCCTCAGTATTTCTGTATCCCAGGCTTTCCCTTCTTAAGCAGCATTCAAATTTCTTTTGTATTTTCTGTTGAAGGGACATTAAAACCAGATGATAGTTTGTAGCTATGAGCACTGTTTGTACTTGGTTTTGGTTACCGTTTGCTCTGTCCTCTCTCTGACTTTATTGTGGTGCCTATTTACTTCCTTCCCACCTCCCCTTTTTCATAATTAATAATCTCACATTACTTCAGCATCCTTGAGAAATATGATAAGGCTCTCTAGAAATGTGGGAGCTCTTAAATCATCTTCTCCATCATTTAAGAGAGCAGCGCAACATTATCCCTTCCTTATTGTGTATGGATGAGATACAAGTTCTGGAGTTGCCAGCCCTTCCTGGGAAGATCACATTTACTGTAGGATTTACTGCCAATTTATTATGTGTTGTCAAACTTTAGTCTTTTCTTATCACTTCTGCACTTTTCCTGCGCTGCCCGATCCCCTGTAATTCATTGCAATTGCTGTCTTTCATCATGTTGCCATGTTTGCTGCCTCTGGCTGCACTGCCTCTGCACAGGGTTTGCCCCAACAGACCAGATTTTGGGAAACACTGTTCTGGATCTATGTTTATGTCGCACAAGTGCTTAGCAGGTTGCCACCACTGTGTTACCCAAATATCTCACCCAGACCAGGAGACATCTTTGTGCAACATCCTTCCTGTGGAAAGCTGAGTCACAGAGAAAATAAGTAATGCATCATTCAGAAAGGTGGGTTTCTACATTTTTTGAATTTCTGTTGCTTTCTTGCTGGTCTGTCTGCATCAGACACTTTCTATTGACTCTGTCAGATTTTATGCTTTGGGCTGTCTTTCAGTTCAGTGATGTTTGGAATGTCAGTTCACTGACCAAAACTAGAAGCGAGCATTGCTGGTGCATTGTGAAATCCCTTCAGACGTCTAACATGAAACATCTAATGAAGTAGAAGGACTGTGTCTTCTTGGACTGTCTTTCTGGACTAACATTGCACATTAGTTTCCTCTCAGTATTTTGCTAAACTTGAGGATTTCTGTCCAAGATGAGTGGGTTACCTCACCACAAGAGATATAATTGCCACAAATAATTCGTGACCGAGTAAAATTTCTCTGCACTGGTTCACTTTGGTTAATAAAAGTATTCCTCTTTCTACTTTTGCAATTTGTAAACATTACCCACATCATCTTTACCCCAATAAAATATCATTTAGATTATAACTAAGCAGTGAAGAGTTTCCTTGAGCTCATGAGACACCATTTCGTCTTCATCAAATTATAAGTAAAATATAATTGCCTCTTACCTTAATTCATAGCTGCACTGCAAATCAGTGTTTCCTTCAAGCTGAGCTGTTTGGGTTTAAATGTATATTTCCTCTTCTTTAGTGCTTATGCCTACCCTATGAAACATGTGAACTTTGGCAGGGCAGCTTCCTGGGCTGTACTTCAAGGCTGATGTGCGAAAGTATTAATGTGCGCTGCTGGGGTCCTGCCGGTTTCTTGTGAAATCGTGAAGCAGGGGCAGAAGTGCTTATAGAGGAGAACACAGAAATGCCTAAAGTGCTTCATACCCAGCATGTCAAAGCTGTGACTCCCTTGGTTCCCCCTGTCCTATGCAGAGAGGCATTTTTGGCTCTGACATAATTTCACAGTGTATAGAAATACGTACAAGTCTGGTACAATAGCAGGGGCCTTGGGCAGTGGGGACACAGGATGCAGCACAGAGGAGGGCAGGTATGGCATGGCAAAAGATGGGGCATAGACTGGCACTGGGAAGCCCCACAGCTATACACAATTCACTGATGGTCTGTTAAAAAGTGCAAACCTGGAGCTGGCAACACTGGGTTTGGTAGTAACAGGCAGAACAAAAACAGTATCTAACATACATAAGGGGCACCACATATAGTATGTTGTGTATAGACTAGTGAACACAGAAGAAGGTACAAGAACATGTTAGAAAACATATAAAAATAATCCAAAGCAGATCTAGGAAGAAGAAGAAAAATTAGCATGAACACTGCATTCATCCCAGGGAAGAACTGGAGATGCAATGCTGACAGATCACTCTAACACCCGCTCCACCACAACCACCTGGGTGAAACCACCGGCCTCAAGATGCAAAGGAGCAAGGGAAGGGAAAATGGACAGAAACCATGCTTGTGCAAAAAAGTTTAAACTGCAATAGTCTTCTTGTTTTTCTGAAGCCAACGGATCTAAACTGATAATGATTGGAGTGACAGGATTGCCATTACATTAACAGCAAATTCTTGGCTTTACCAGTACACATACTGTGCCTCCTCTTTGCCCATAAACAAGATTTTAAGCATAGTATTTCTCTGCAGCCCAGGACCATCAGAGTGTGAGGGCATTTAGTACAGTGGTGAGTGTCCTCACTCTCACACAGGAACCCAGGATTCGATTCCCCACCGGGGAGGCAGTGGTGGTGTTTGAGAGTTGAACTCAATGATCCTTGTGAGTCCCTTCCAACTCAGAATATTCTGTGATTCTCTGTGATTCTGTGGTTTAAAGCATTGGGATGTTCATTAATCAAGGAGCCCTCTTGTCCCCTGACCCAAGTATCGTGCTTGGGGTTGCTTTATGAGCACACCACAACTGGGACGCTCCATGGCACATTGCCAGGCATGCCTGGAGCACAGAAAGCAGTTCATCTGGAGCAAAACCAGGCAGGAGGCTGTGCACTGGGGTGCGTTATGAGAAACAGACACCACATCTGGCTGGGGGCTGTGGCAATAGCAAGGTACTTTAGCACACACAGGAATGCAGTCCTGGAAACATCCCCAGGTACTACCCCTGCCTCAAATATCAGGGAAGGTTAAAATGCCTTCTCTTCAAAGGCAGAATTGAGCTGACTTCAGGTGGGCTGAGCTGTGTGGGATTTTTGAGGTGGAAAGCATCTTCCAGGTTGTCTGAGCTGTTACTTGTTGATTAGTGTAGCAAGTTGCCAGGCAAATATTCTTGTATAAGCTTAGTTCTGGTATTTCTGCTAATTACATGTTTTTTTAAATTGTGTTATGCTTTATCTTGCAAAGGTATAGCTACACAGCAATGATCAAACCTCCTGTGAGCCTCCAACATGAGCCAAATTCTGCAAGTGATCTTAGCCATGTAGGCCAGGACAAGTGCTCCTGGAAATTATCAGGGAACTGATTCCTGGATAGGCGTTATCCAGGAACAGGAAAGATATACTGCTGAAAATAAAGTCTAATGGTTAGGGAATTGTCAAGAGCAAAAATACGTATTTTCAAAACTCACCTTTTTCTCTGGCAAGCTCCAGCAGCCCCATCCTATCAATTTTTAAATAATAGATGTAAAGAACTCTGCACTGTTTTCAGGACGTTAAAAGGCAAATGTCTGGTTTCTCTCGACACTCTAAAAGTACAATCTATGATTGCCAAAATTACAAACTTTCAGCTTTCAGAAAGATAGTTTCTGATAGATGGTACTAAGGAAACATTCTCATTAGGTGAGAACCACAAGATTCAGAAAAACGGATGAGGGCTTCTCTGGTGCCAGTGATAGTCTGATATGATCACTGCAGCACTACTCTGTCTGTGGGCCCTGCAGAAGATGTTAAGAGGACAGCAGAAATCTAAAGCAACCTCCCATGTCCTCAGGGGGAGGATGAAGGGCTGTGTCTCCTCCAGCCACCATATCTCTCATCCCTATGAAAAAATGTATAGATAGAGTGATCCCTCAGTGGAGTGGTCTGCCCGGGGAGGTGGTGGGGTTGCCATCCCTGGAGGTGTTTAGGGGAAGACTCGATGACGAGCTCAGTGACATGGTCTAGTTGGTGGGAGGCTGTTTGGGAGTTGGACTAGATGATCGTCTGGGTCCCTTCCAATTCAGAGGAACCTGTGATAGTCCAGCAGGAGCTTCCCCACTGGGGACCTGCACATGCCAAGCTGGTTTGCTGTTGACCTGTAAAACATAGGTTACCAGAACTCAGACAGACATCCCATCCTGGTGGGCACCCGCTCCTGGGTTGCCAATACTCAGTGAAGAAGGGTCAGAACTTCTGATATGTAGCATCTGGACAGCATTGCTTGCTTCTAGATCACAGAATCACAGAATATTCTGAGTTGGAAGGGTCCCACAAGGATCATCGGGTCCAACTCCTAAACGGCACCACTGCCTCCTTGGCTGGAATCAAACCCCAGTCTCCCACATGAGAGGCAGGGACACTCACCACTGTACTAAAGTAGATTTGTTATAGAAAGAACCTCCTAACAACAGGGATTCCCTGAAAGCAGTCATCAACCCCTTCCCCCTTGTGCTGCCCAGAATTTAACTGGAACTGAACACAGAGCAGGCTCTTACCCTCAACAAGAAGTGAGTTTTGCCAAAAGAAATATCCAAAGAGTCTTTATTTGTAGGACTTGAATTAAAGAGAAACCAAGTCAGGCTGACTCACTCCCCAGGAGACAGAATAGGCTTTCTGTTGTATTCTGTTGTGGATGATAACCCTAGAAAGGAGTGCTGCTCATTACCATGGTACGAAATCAACACCGCCTAAAAGAACTGCCACATCAACAAATACGTAGTTCTGCTTCTCTGTCTTCAACTTCTGTCACCCTCACAGGTCAGGAATAAGAAAGCTTTAGGAAGCTGCTGAAAAGACCTTCATTCTGCTCTGTACATGACAGAGAAAAGCATTTTTTGTTTCTCCAAGGTACAGTGGAAAAGACATTGCATCCCTTGTAACCGGAGGGCTAGGTAGAGTGTGCTGCCTTCCCAATGGTGAGGCACATGATAGTTTTAGAGGAAGAAATCAAGAGTAAAGGATCTGATGTGCAGGGACACAGTGGGTAAAAAGGGGCAACCCCCCTTTTTATTCCATCTCCCTCTGAGTTTCTTTCTGAATTCTGAATTCAAAAGCTCATTTGTCTCAACATCTGAGGAGACCAGTGGTATCTCCACACCAGCAGTGTCTCCTCCTGCTCTGTGGCCAGGCTTCCAGGTCAGCTTGGGAAGGCAGACTTCTGCACTGCAGCACTGGCAAGTTCCAGCTTTGTGGACTAAAGCACTCGATAAAGAAATGTCGGGCCCAAAGTATCAAAATGCTGTTCTCCTCTCTCACTCTGCTTTCACTGACATATAGGAAAGCCTGATGATAGTGGTTTTCTACAGAAGGGGTCTACCTTTGCTTCATTGCAAGTTTCATTGGAGTCCCCTTTGCAGGGCTGATGGGCAACAGTAATGGCCTGAGGGTAACGGTTCCATCTTCCTGGATGGAGCACCTGAGTCCCATGGGAGCTCTGTGGTGCACAGCTGCCCTGCATGGCTCAGCAGCATGACACATACCATAGCCGTGACTGCACTGAACCCTGCTGGACACTTTTTCTCTTAATTTCTCCAAAGCTCTCCTCTTGTCTTTCCTATCAGCTGTGTAAAGGCACTTCTGGATGTGCATCCCAGCCACAGCAGCATCCTGTTGTTCCCATGCAGTCCTGCAGCAGAGTCCAACCAGCAGCTTTTGGTGCAAGTATGGGCGCCAGCTGCTCACACACACACCCCGCCCTTCACCGAAAACATTTCTGTGCCAGCAGAGGGAGCCTCATGCCTTCATGTCACTGTTCTGGACAGATACAGATTCCAGCCACCAGTGAGAGATGCATCTATTGTTGATTAAAAACGTGGCGAGCCAAGAACTACCAGAGAGAGGAAAAGAGAAGCTTTGTCTAGGGATAAAAATGTTTCAGCACCAAGGGCTGGTGAAGAAAAGAGCCACAGAAAGCTGAAGGTTTCTACACCTTCTACAAGCATTCAGGGTGTGATGAAAACAGACATTAAAAATTAAGGGAAACATTTTTTCCCACATTAGAAATGACATAGGAGGGATAAGGGCATTAAAAAATTTTGATGCTTAGGCTCTTTTGTGCCTTGGTGTTGCAGCTGGTCACTAGTGGGGTCCCACAGGGATCAGTCCTGGGGCCGGTACTATTTAATACCTTTATTGAACGGGGGAACTGAGTCCACCATTAACAAGTTTGCAGGTGATACCAAGTTGGGGGCAAATGTTGAACTGCCAGAGGGTATAAGGGCCCTTCAGAGGGACCTTAACAGGCTAGAGAAATGGGCAGATTCTAATAGTATGGGATTTAACGAATCCAAGTGCCGGGTTCTTCACTTTGGACATAACAATTCCATGCACCGATATTGGCTGGGGGAGGAGTGGCTGGAGAGTGGTGAAATGGAGAGGGATTTAGGAGTAATCATTGACAGGAAACTCAATATGAGCCTGCAGTGTGCCCAGGTGGCTAAGTGGGCCAATGGCATCCTGGCCTGTATCAGGAGCATTGTGGCCAGTAGGACTAGGAAGGTTATTCTTCCCCTGTACTCGGCACTGGTCAGACCACATCTTGAGTACTGTGTGCAGTTCTGGGCTCCCCAATTTAAGAGAGATGTTGAACTGCTTGAGAAGGTCCAGAGAAGGGCGACAAGGATGGTGAAAGGGCTGAGAACAAGCCCTATGGGGAGTGACTGCGGGAGCTGGGGTTGTTCAGGCTGGAGAAGAGGAGACTCAGAGGTGACCTGATTGCTGTTTACAACTACCTGAAGGGAGGTTGCAGTTGGGTGGACGTAAATCTCTTCTGTCAGGCTGCCAGCACCAGAACAAGAGGACATGGCTTTAAGCTGTGCCAGGGGAGGTTTAGGCTGGGTGTTGGGAAGAGCTTTTTCACAGAGAGAGTAATCCCTCATTGGAATGGTCTGCCAGGGAGGTGATGGAGTTGCCATCCCTGGAGGTGTTTAAGAAAAGACTGGATGAGGAACTCATTGGCATGATCTAGATAATGGAATGGGGAGTTAGGTTAAAAAAAAAAAAAAAGATGACCCCGAGATTAGCTCAGATGGTTAAAGTATGGTGCTCGTAACATCAAGGTTATGGGTTCAATCCCTGTATGGGCATTCACTTAGGACTTGGACTCGATGATCCTTGTGGGTTCCTTCCAATTCAGAATATTCCATGATTCTGTGTGATTCTGTGGTCTTGTACCTAAGCCATTTCTTCACCTCCCCTCACTGTGTCATGGAGGGTTGGTGCTCCCCTGTTCTGGAGAGGTGCCAGAGGCCTGGCCAGGTGTCCTCCACTGGGATGGGTGATGTGCATGCAAGCTGGTGGGATCCCCCTATTTCAGTGTGTGCCTGAGTTACACAAACCCCTCAGAGCCACATCGCTAAGGCTGTGCTGCTTTTGAGCTGTAGGATGCATTTACACAAACACCACCCCTCTTTCTGTGCACACATCGGGGCACCATGGTGTTGGAGACCCTGAGATGTGCGGGGATGGTTCATGATGGTACAGACACACAGAAGCAGACATAGTGAGTGAGGCAAGTGGAAATGTTGCCTGCCTTGCAGTGAACATGGACAAAAGACCCAAGAAAATCACTCGGCATTGCTCTTTGCTCTCAGCCCAATCGAATGCCTGAGCATGAGGGAACAAGATCCATTTCCTCTACTCCTTATTGTGTAGGAAAGTCACTGCCCTCTGACAGCTGGTTCCCAAACACATCTTGACACATAGGTCTCTTTATCTTGCCAAGTGCTGCAGTCAAGGCTGGTGCTGAGTCAAACACAAGAGATAATCAATAGCTTCACAATGTCCTGGAAGTCTGTGTTTGGTTGTGGCTATGTCCTCATCCTCACATGCTGCAAACGCATTCACATCTTCCCTGAACTGAAGCATGTGGAGGGTTACAGAGACTGACAGTCCTCCCAGGAGTGCCAGGTGAAGAAAGGGATAAACGTCTTGCTGATGCAGATGCGCATGCACATGTTGCACATTCATTAATGTCAGTGGGAAGACTACTGGATTATGGTGATGAAAAACGGTGTGTACTGGGGTAAGACACCAGGTATTGCTGCTTGGTTGGTGATATGCTTCTTTTGCACGTAGCTCATCCTACATGGCAAGTCTGACCCAGCTGATGATGCCAGCACTGCACTGGCTGCACTGACTGCTGGAAAGCACAGCATACACACACAGACAGTCCCGGCGGCCACAAAAAGGGTGCGGCGTTGGGTCGAATGAGGTCCCAGCAAATGCACTTGTCAGCAGAGGCTGTGGAAACCTAAATCATGCTACTGTTATTCTGAGGTGGGGATTTCTGTGATGGATCTCTGTACATTTTGGCATTTCAGCTGAGGTAGCAGAAATACAGATTTACCTAGAAGTGCACAGACATGCAGGAGCATGCTGCTCAGAGGCCGTGCGTCAGAAGTGACAGTACATCAGCAGCTTTGCTTTGCCCAGTATTACTTGCTGCCTTCAAGGGACATCAAAAATGCATGTCAGCCCACACATTACAGTTAAATCTGACATATTCAGACTAAAGTTATAATTATCTTTAAATTTCCCAAACTATTTTTACGTTCAGACGGAACACCTAAGGTCATGTCTTTTTTTCTGTCATGGTCTTTTCTAGATCCTCTTCTGGTACAATCAGTAATTTCCATGATGCTTCATTAGTGGTATACATATATAATCAGTGGTTTTAAAAGTCTGAAAAGAAAACAGAATTATCTTAGACATGATACAATTAAAGGGGTTTGAGGAGTTTTTTGTGTGCTAATGCAAGCCCATCCGTACCTGGGACACTCTCTCAACTAAGAGAAGCACAGGGCATACATGGCCTTCCCTATCCTTTCTTTTTTTCCCTTTTAAAAGTTTTGACTGGTTCTGGANAGGGAGACAGTGGTAAGAATTGGACTTGATGATCCTTGTGGGTCCCTTCCAAATCAGAATATTCTGTGATTCTGTGAAAGCACAGGGCATACATGGCCTTCTCTATACTTTCTTTTTTTCCCTTTTTAAAGTTTTGATTGGTTCTGGCCTCTAGGGGTAGTTGGACGGTACCACAGCAGAAGGAGGCAGAGTTGTGCTGGTGCGAGGACTCCTCCAGAAAGGATCAAGTCAGAAGCTCCCAAATCCACTTTAGTACAGTGGTAGTGTCCCCACCTGGTGTGTGGGAGACCCGGGTTCAATTCCTGCCAGGGAGACAGTGTTAAGAGTTGGACTCGATGATCCTTGTGGGTCCCTTCCAACTCAGAATATTCTGTGATTCTGTGATCCTCATCCCTAGACAGCACGCAGTGTCCTGAATGAATGACTTGAAAGCCAGAGATTCTGCCAAGGGTTTGTCAGAATCCTTGACAGAATTAGTGTTGACTCCATGTTGCCTTGGGAAAGAGGATTCATCATAATGCCAGAAAAAGCCAGATATGGACTAATTTCTTACTCCGGGATGGGATAAGGTGCTGAGACTATCATTCTCTGTGCTAAAGTGGCAGTGCTGCAGCTCAGAGCCTGAGATGAGAAACAATCTGCAGGTCCCACTTCACACTATTTTCTGAGGGATTTAGCAACACCATATGCTAATATGTTCTCATACATCCTACTTTTTGCTGGTGTAGTTCAACAGTATGGTTCCTCAATACCATATCCTTTTGTTCTCTACAACTGCTGCATGTTTCCACAGTGTGGCAAGTGACCATCATGCAAGATGAGGCCCTCTGATGGCACTGCAATGCTCCAGCCTGTCAAAACCTTTCCATCCAGACTTGCAGAGCATCATGGGTGGCATCAAAGACTTCACCTTTCTAAACAGAGACCCTCCTGTAGAAGGAAGTCTTCATGCTAGTAATACCAATAAATCAAAAGAAAAACAGTATGTATTCTAGGTTTAAACTTGAATATCGGTAACAGTTATGCTGGTCTCCGTTTTAAGATGACACACTAAGTCAGAACAAGAATTTATGTGGCTACTTGATGTGTCAACATCATCCTGAATCCTCTTAAACTTGCATCATCTCAGCAAAAAGAACAAGGATATAAGGGAAGTATCAGATATGAGCAGGACCAATATAATAACTGTGGTGGATTCTGGCACCTGGACTGTGCAGGATGTTCTAACCTTAGCTTCTTGTGCTCCCATCTTGGGAAGACCTCAGAATTTTGCATTACCCTCAAGCTGCCTATCAGTTTGCCTAGATGCAGAAATATGCCTCTCAATGCCCTCACAGGCACTGTCATGGCAGCAGACATGTCTCTTCAGGAGGAAGAGGAGCTCTGTGACCTGCAGGGATGCATCTGTCTGCCCACAGTGACAGAGGGCAGGTCTTGCCAGCCATGCACCTACTGTCCAGATGTGGGTCTCACCTTCTCCCTTTACACAGGAAGGCAGCAATAGCAGCTTAAAGCAGTTGGGCTGTGAGGAGAAGTTGAGGTCAGGTCCAACTCTGAGCTCCCAGTGTTGCTGCAATAGAGGAAGGCAGCTGCCTCTAGCAGAAAATCCTTTGAGCTGCAGGAAGCGTCTGACCTCCACACTAGAAGGGTTTGCAAGCACTGTTGAGGCAGCAGGAAGGGAGATTGTTCTCCAGTGGGAGCTAGAGAAGTGAAAGGCTTTGCAAAGAAGGCTCTGCATGTTTATGCTACCCTCACACCACTGGGTTACCGCCCTTGTGGGGAAGCCCTGGGTTACAGCCTCACTCCACCAGCTACACAACAACAATCAATGGAACCTCTGAAAAGGAGGAGATAACCCCTAGCAGAGATGTTCAGCAACACCAGGGAAAGGCCATTGTCTTGCCAGCTTGAGCAAATGAGCTCTAGCACTTGTCCCAAAGCATTCTCGCAGGGAATCCAGGACAAGGCTGTGGGGCTGCAAAAATCATTCCCATCTCTTGTATTTCAGCTCAGCGAGTTCTGATCTAGAGGGCCTGTGCTGTGAATCTGCAGGGGAGATAGCTGATGCTAACCTCTTGCCCACTACCCTTTGGCTTTGTCCTGAATTTTTGTGAGTCCCCTCCTAGAGCACCTGAGTGTTTCCATACCCAAAAAAGCCCTGGCTGCTCGAGGGTGGTAAGGCACTGGAAGGGTGGGGGCTTTGCTGCTGCCCCTGGCTGCAATCCTGCTGCTGGGACCTAGGCAGCTGCTGAGCCTTTTCTTCTGTAGACATTAAAATTTTAAATCACATCTGAAGATTAGTGGCTTAAAAGAATTGTAGTTTTGTCTTGTTCTGCCCTATTCTAGTAACTAAGCCCATAGGTTCTCTGTAGGTATGGAAACACTAAAGACCAAACTCTTACAGAAATTGAATTTCTAGAATAAAAGATAATCTGCTTTCTGGTTCTTCCCAGGTGAGGAGGAAGAGACAGGGAAAGAGAGGAGGGAGAGAAGAGGCAGTTGGAGGGATTCTAAGTTTTATAGAACTGTCCAGGACATAATAAATGCACACAGTGAAAGAAAATGATAAAACAGGTGTAAGAACTGTGCAATTAGACTGCAGGCAGTATCTTTATTATAAAACTTAAAATATAGTGATATCTTGTAGGGACAAATAGATTAGAACTAAAAGTTTCAGAAAACCATTGCATTTAGTATCAATATTTGTATATACAAAGAAGATAAATGTGTATATATGCACATATATGTATGTGTGTATATTTGTATATACTGTATAATAGTATATATATATACATGTATTGGATTCTTTCGCACAAGTGTGTATGTATATGTACATATATGGGTAACCGTTCACATATAAATCAGACATTCCCAATTTCCATGTTGGTACAGCCACTGGGAGGTCAACTCAGTTGCATGCACAAGAGCAGTGACCACAGTGGCACATCAGTTGCTTGAAGTGTTCAGAAGTTCCCTCATGCAGACATGCGTCATCAGGGTTTTGGACATCTCTGGAATTTCTCATCATACAAACCAGCCAGTGCTCTTTGCTGTAGATATCACCCGAGTTACAGGATGCTTGTTGTATTACCCCTGTTTGTGTCCCTCTCCGTCTGCAGAACAGCCAACTCCTTGGCTAGTGGGTGAGGGCTCTGCTGAGAGCAGCCACCACCCTGGCCTGTGGCTTACCAGCCACCAGATCCACAGAGAGCTTTGACATATGACTCTTACCACTCTCTCACCTCACACTCACTATTTTTAACACTCTTCAGCCTTTTTCCTGGTAACTATTTCTCCACCCATTCCTACAGCACTCATGGCTTCCCATAAGTGTTGTTTCTTGACATGCACAGTACTATTCCTAGACTTACAGCTTCCAAACTGCTCCAGGCAAGAAGCTGCAGACCCTGGTAGCAGAGGGAAATCAAGATCATACCCAGATATTAATTCACATTGATTTCACCAAAACAGGTAAATAGCATTTATTTCATTGTTGCTTATCCAACTACTCAATAGACTATTTTTGGACTGGAACCCTCATTCAGATCTGTCAACAGGGATGCACTCTGTGTCATGACACCATAAACTTGGGCCCCTTTTTCCTTCAAAGAGTGGGTTCCCACTCCTGTAGTAAGTCCCGTCCCTGCTCACAAAATCAATCCACTCTGCTGAGATGAGGGAAGGAGCAGCCAGATGTCCACAGTTTGGAAACATAAACAGTTCCTTTCAGTACTGAATCTGGGAGCAGGAAGATAAATTTCTAAAACACCTCTCCCTGCTGCTCAGGCACTGTGGGAGTCTGCTAGTAACTTCTGCAACCCTTTCACAAAGCACACAGTGTGGGATGTGCCAAGGAAAAGGGAGGAAGGAGCTGAAAAGACACTAAAAAGTAAGAACACCAAAAGCAACCATAATAAAAGCAAAATAAGCTTGCGTTTTTCCTGTCCTAATAGGTTGCCCAAACAATTCATCACTGTGGATGCACTGCTGAGAGGATTCCTCAACTTTGGGTCACCTGTTCAGGATGACAATTTTTGACTTGTAGTTCTATAAGACTGTACCAACATAAGATGACTGTGAGGACCTTGTCTTCAGAGAAGAGTGCTTGTCCTGGATGTGTCCATTGAAAGAACTGTAACCTTTGCAGTCTGACAGAAAATGTGCAGATTTTCTGAAAACCTCATGGACGTGCTTCTTGAACTTCTCACCCACAAAGACATAGATGACAGGGTTGAGGCAGCAGTGGACAAAGGAGAGTGTCTCGGCCAGTTCTATGGCTAAGTCTAGTCTTTGGTTTGTCTTACAGTCATCGAAGATGTACATGTTCCTCAGAGAGTCCAAAAAAAGCACAATGTTGATGGGGGTCCAGAAGAGGAAAAACACAATTACAACAACAAAAATCAGTTTTATTGCTTTGTACTTGTTTTGAGTTTGGCACTTCTGCAGCTTTTTCAAGATGCTGTAGTAGCAGAAAATGAGGACAGCAATAGGGATCAGCCACCCCAGGATGTTTACTAAAAAATTACTGAGAGTCTTCCAGTGATGGTTGTTATCAGGATAGTGAGGGATGCACATAAGCTGGTTGCCGACATGCACTTCCTGGAAAAAAATTAAGTCTGGCATTGATGCTAAAACGGCGATTACCCAAAGGACCAGGCTGGTGACAACCCCATGGGCAGCTGTCCGAATCTGTAGAGCATAGACAGACTGGACTATGGCCAAGTACCTGTCAATGCTCATGATGGTTATGAAGAAGACACTGCTGTAGAAACCGATGAAGTAAGATGAGCTTATGATTTTACACATTGCATTCCCAAAAGTCCATTGTCTCACACGGGAGTACTGAATCAAGAAGGGGAGGGAGAAAACAAAGAGGAGGTCAGAGATGGTGAGGTTCAGCAGATACACATCAGTCATGGTGTTGATTTTCCTGAAGTCTGTTAGAACCCAAAGGACCAAGCCATTTCCCACGAGGCCTGCCACAAAAAGTAGAGAGTACAGCACTGGAAAAAAGGCAGACGAAAATGATGAAAGAGTACTCTCAGGATCACAGGTGATGCTCAGGTCTGGGTAGTTGAAGACATATTCATAAGCTGCAGAGGAGTTAGGTGTTGGTGATGTGTAATCCCCCTGTTCAAGGACAATGAAATTCATAAGATCCAAATCCTGTATTACCCTCTTAGTAAATATAATAGGTACGAGTCAGCTCACACTAAGCCACATGAGGACAAAACTGTTGGGCTGCAGCTGTGGTACAGGATGTAAACAAGGAATGAACATGAGTGACTGGCCCTCCCCTGCAAGATGGGATGAAGTTCTTGCACCAGAGGGGTAGAAGAGATCAAGGAAAATGCAGCTGTGGTGGTAGAGGTATCACAGAATCACAGAATATTCTGAGTTGGAAGGGACCCACAAGGATCTTTGAGTCCAATTCCTAAGTGAATATCCATACAGGGATTGAACCCATAACCTTGGTGTTATTAGCACCATGCTTTAACCATCTGAGCTAATCTTGGGGTAAAACAGCATCCTCCCACTAGCTCCATGTGGGGGCATGCCCCATGCCTGAATCCAGGTGGGGTACCAGGGCTGGAGACAGGGAGAATCCCCAAAACCAGCATGAATTGGGCATGGACAGTGGGCTGAGAGACCCTAATATGAGGTTTAGGGTCCTATTTAATGTTTCCTTCTGAAAAGAGGAAGGGAAAAGCGCTCAGGGAGAAATGGGCTTGTAAACACTCATCTGCAAAAAATCTCATTTCCAGTTAGCTGACTGCCAAAAATAGCAAAAATAGTTACTTTTGCAGACGATTCCTGCTTGTGTCTGTAAAGGCATAAGCAGGTACAGGTCACCAGTGAGAGCTGCATAACACATTCTCTCACTATCCGGGGGTAAGATCAGCCGTGGTAGCTCTGGCCTGAGGGTAACTTCTCAAACTGCAAATGTGCTACTGGCCTTGGCTTACAAGGGAGCGACCCAGTGGGGAGTGACTCACCGACATGTCCTCAGAGCTGCTTCTGCTCAGCTGGTATGTCCAGTTCCTCTCCATAATCCAACCCAGTGTCTGAAAAAGTGCCAAAAATTGTCTTTATATGACATATTTTTAAGAAGCAGATATACCTTCACTTATATAGGCTGGCAGTATTTACCTTAGCTTATGCTGCAATGCCAAGTCATAGGTAAGGTCCTAACTGTTGCAGTGCAGAGTCCTAAAATACTTTTTCCTCTCTGTGACATGTGTTACAGCCTCTGTACTTGATACTTAGAAACGGAAATATATGTCAAGTTTATCTTCTGACTAATCAGTACTTTTTTCACTTTGAGCATTTATATGAACGTCAGTGGGGGATATTTGTAATTTCCTCCATGTGTCCCTGTCTCTCACCTGTGTGACCCTGTCTCACATGCTGCCTCTGCTCTGTGGCTTGGAACCTCTCCTCTGTTCCAAGCACTTTTGGTGAGAGTGAGGTCCAATGCTGCCAATAGCCAGCAATGGCAAAGGGCACCGTATTTGACTCGAACATTTTTCCATGGAAGGCACCTTCCACCCACCCACACCCACCCAAGGATAGACAGAAATGCCAAAGGTAAATGATCATAGAGTCATAGTAATTTAGGTTGGAAAAGACATTTAAGATCATTGAGTCCAATTGTAATACTAGCACTGCCAAGCCCATATCACCCTTTCTTCCCAAAATATGTACATACAGGATATTCTCATTCACAAATAAAGCCCTGAACAGCACTGAATTTCCACCACATCTGTCAAGTACCTACTGCCACCTCATCCTGACCCAACACAGCGTCCATCCCACAGCTGGCTTCAATCTTCCCCAAAACACAAGATGCATGGGAAAGAGCAGCACTGCTGAGCCATGGGCAACATTTGAAATGTGTTTTATCTCCTGCTGGAGATAAAACTGGTCCTGTTACTGAAATTCAGGCAAATCTTACCACTTTTTTGTTTGTCTGTGAACAAACAGTCCCTCACTGGGCATCAGTACATACATGTGCTGCTAGAGATGTGGAATGGCCTTTTGTCTCTCCCAAACCCTCTGAATATTCACCTTCATTCACTGTTGCTCCAAAGGCAGAGGGACAAATCTCTGTGAAGTGGTGAAATCTGCAACTAATGCACATATTGTGGTGACTGGCTTGCTTTGTACATGGTGGGCAGAGTGATATTGGGTCAAAGGTTTATGCGTGAGCCAAGCCATGACAACCAAGCTCTGCTGGGCATTAACTCTTACAATACCTGAAACTAGAAATCAAACCCAGAAACAAACCCCTTTGTCACAGGAGTTTCTGGCAGTGTTGAAGCTGGATCTCCACCATCCATATGCAGGTTTCAAACAGCACTCACAAATCTGTCAGTCTTGATGGCAGAGAATATACCCAGGGATTATTCACTGTGGAAAAAGGTGTGTCCACCAAATGAGAATTTGGCAGTTCTGTGCCTCTCATCTCCTAAACAGAGATGACAGGCTGCCTGAGCACAGGAAACAAGCAGCCCCAGCAAGCACAGAAACGTCGAGGGAGCTGTGAAATGCCCAGACATCTCCCAGCGAAGCAAGAACAGAGGCTTACAAGCCACCCCGTGCAGTAGCCGGAACTGCGGGTGATGTTCACACCACATGTTTTTTAACTGGGGGAGATGCTTCACAGAGTCTGAGTGGGAGAGGAGCAAGCTGCCTGTGGTATTTGCACAGAGCCTGTGGGAGGACATCCTCTGGTGCCGGCACTGGTCAGCACAGTCACAGCAGCACAGAGCACCCTTGAAGGCACTACTAGTCCTTGCACAAACAGCACAGGTGGCTTTGTCCCCAACTAGAGATGCCAAAGGGCACCTCTGCTTGCAGATTTCCAAGCTCCACCCCAAGCTCTTCCTGTGGAGAAAGCCCTGGTCAGAGGAGACAGGGTGTCAACATGAATCAGTATGGCAACATCACAGGCTGCTGGCACCTCATGCACAGGGGAAAGACAAAGCCAAATGCCCGTCTCTGCGATATCTTGGCTGTGTCCTCCATGGCAGTGGGAAGCCCTGTCTTGAGGGAAACCCAGAAAGAAGGAAAATTTGCCACCAACCCCGGCAGGAATGCCATTAGTGCCCCACTCCTTTCAAACAGTGATACCAATGGGAACGGAGAAAGAGGAGGAGCAGGAGCAGGTTGAGGAGGCAGGTGCCCATGAGGAGCAGAGAGGGATGCAGCTGTCCCTGGGTAGCCATCGCCTGGGCAGGACAGCACCCGCGTGCTGGTGGTGCTCCCACTGGCAGGGATGGTGTTACCAAAAGTGGCTCTTTAAAGAAACCTCTAAGACTCAGTTTGTGAGTTTCAGCAAGGCAGGCATTCCTTGCTATGACAGGCTGTACACTGAACACACAGGACGGCGAAATAAGAGGACGTGGCACCCTCTGCTGGGCTTTTCTGCAGAAGTGACGAACATCCCTGCAGAGATACACGTGATCAACGGCGCTGTTTCACCTTCTCCTCCTTCATCATGAGGCTTATTTTAAAGGAGAAAACTCTTCCAGGCCCACAGCAAGACAGGAACCTGGAGACTGCTGTTACTGCCAGGGTTACATGCTGGATGAACTTCATCTTGGATGCATTTGCTACTATTGTTGCAGCCCCTGGTTTGCTTCGGATAAACATAAAAATGTCCATTTCTGCTCCACCTAAAGACATGGAGAGAGAGGCTCCAGCCACACAGATAGGTTGGACAAATGCACCACTTGAGTTTGCCAGCCTTATTAGGGTTGTAAAGCTTACTCTTCTAAACAATCTATCTACCCAGACCCACCCCAGCACAGACAGAAACATCAAACAGCCAAAGGAGCTTTTCCAAAATTGTACATATCTCTCAGCCAGCTTCCTTATGGTCATGATGTGCTGGGTTTACATGGCAAGATTTTGGTAGTAAGGAGGCTGCAGGGGTGCCTTATGTGAGAAGCTGCCAGAACCAGCCCTCATGTTGGTAGGAGCCAGTTCCAGCTGTCTCCAATATGGCCCTGCCGCTGGCCAAAGCTCAGCTCATTAGTGACATTGGTAGTGCCTCTATGATTCAGAAACATTATGCAACAGCAGCTGTGACAGAGTGAAAATATGTGAGAGAAATGCCCCTGCAGACTCAGAGTCAGTGAAGACAGGGGGGAACAGGTGATTCAGGTATGCAGCCCTGCAACCTGCGGAGAAGACCATGGTGACACATGTTGTCCCTGTCGAGGTCCACAGTGAAACAAGATGTAAAGTATGGAAAGAAGCACCAGGAAGGATGGTGGTGAGCTGACCCTCATTTCCATGAGTTAGTAGGAACAGTCAGTTAATGATATACAGGGCAGTGACTCCCCTGAGGAGAGAACCACATAACAAGAGAGGAGTTTGCCAAAGGGAAAAGAGTCCCTAACAAAGTGCATTTATTACATTTTCTCACAGAATTATACTCTCGCTTTCTTCAGGGGCTGCCTTGTGGGAAAGTGAGCACATGAGAGAAAGTGGTTTGTGCATGTGGCTACAGCTTTGCTAAGGGCATTCTCTCTAGGAACAGCCCAGGTAGCCGGAGTGTCATGTTCTGGATGTGCCATTCTTACCTGGCCAGGGCATGGCAAGCTGGCACACTAGATTCTCAGAAAAGCAGCTTGCCAAAGCCATCGCCTGCTCCTCCCAGTCTCCTCCGGCTTTGTTGATAAGAAGTATCTGGCTCTGCAGGCACAGAGAAGTTGCAGTCTCAGGGCCAGCACAAATCTAATATTGAAACACTTAATTTCTGCACCTCATTTCTACAATGCTCTGGAAACTCAGGCCTCCTCTGCTCTGGGCCCAGGATGCAGAAGACCAAGCGGGAACACTAGCGGTAGCGGTAAGGAAATGTCAGGGAGTAGCTCACGTTTTTGAACTACAGTCTCCACAAGAAGTTTGCTTTGTGGGGAAATAGAGGGGTGTGAACTGAGGGAAGATGTGGAAGCTGATGGTTATGAACTGCCCCTTCCCACTGTCTGTGTCTGACAGAGTTTGCTGGGGCTCAGTTGCTAGATACAGCACACAGTTCTGGAATACAGAATACAGTTGCTGGACCTGAGTACCGTTCTTGTGTCCCCAACATAAGAAGGGTGAGAATTGTTGCAGCAAGTCCAGAGGAGAGTCACGAAGTTCGTAAGAGAACTGAAGCGCCTCTGCTGTGAAGACAGGCTTAGCAAGCTGGGTTACATGGACATCTCATAGCAATCTTCCAATATCTGAAGTGGGAAGCTGGAGAGGGACTTTTCATCAGGAACTGCAGTTATAGGACAAGGACTAATAGGTACAAATGCAAAGATGTAAAATGTAGGCTGAATATTTGGAAGTAATCTTTTACTTTGAGGGTAGTGAGGCATTGGAACAGGTTGCCCAGAGAGGTTGTGGATGCTCCAGTCCTGGTAGCGTTCAAAGCCAGGTTAGATAAAGCCTTGAGTNTGGTGGGAGGCGGCGGGGGACGCTGTGCCCGCCGGGAGAGCGGGAGGCGCGGCAGGGCAGGGACGTGCGGGTCCAGCCGCGTTACGGTGGATGCGGGGTCCGGGGGGTGGTGGGATCTCGGGGGCACCATTGCTGGCCTTGAGTGTGTCCGTGTGGACACTCCGTGCGGCTTCTGGTCTGCCCGTGGTTTCTCATCTGTCGTGATTCTGCTGCGCCAAGGGGCGCAGAAACTCGTTGTCCATTAACAGACTCTCTTATATGTTTATACGTATAATGAACAAACAAACAACCCCCACCCCCAGCCCCCCAAATTTTTCACCCAGCCATGTGGTTTGTATCTTCAGCCGGTGTGAGTTTGCTGTGACCGAATCATCAGTCTTTGGCATCTGGGGTTGGCTTGTCCGTCTTCCTTTCCTAAAGCTCACAACATACCAGCTACAATATTTCTTCTTGTGCCCATCTTAATTAAAAGGCTATTTAAAGTTCTAATCTTCCTCTTCCAGATGCATCCAGTCCTGAAGGCCTTTGTGTGTGGCTCCATCAGTGGCACTTGTTCCACGCTGCTCTTCCAACCCCTGGACCTGCTGAAAACCCGCCTGCAAACGCTGCAGCCTGCTGTGAATGGGTGAGAGGGTGGGCATGTGTGTGCCTGAGGGACATGGGGGTGCTCCACCATGGACTTCTGCAATATTTGAGGGATCTAGGTTGGTGTTACACTCTGGGACGTGCTCTCGGTCTCTGTATGGGTGTTAGATGGTGAGTTGGACTAGATGATCCTTGTGGGTCCCTTCCAACTCATAATAGTCTGTGATTCTGTGATTCTTGAAAGAGGAGGTATCATGGAGAAGGATTGATGGTGTGCTCCAGAAGAGAGAAAGTGTCTGCAGATGTGCATGCTANGCCTTGAGTAACCTGGTCTAGAGGGAGGTGTCCCTGCCCGCGGCAGCGGGGGCTGGAACTATGTGATCTTTAAGGTCCATCCCAAACCCTTAACATTCTATGGCTGTGTGACTCTACACTGAACGGCCAAGATAAGTGACAAAACCTCGATCCCGTGGCAGAGGCAGCCGCAGGGAGCCTGGCTGCCGCCGCTGCCTGCCGGGATGGTTGGCTGTTGCTGCGGCGCGGCGAGGGAAGGGTTACGGGCAGCCGCATGCGCCGGGAGCGGGGCCGGGCCGGGCGCGGAGGGGCGTCAGCNGTGTGAGTTTGCTGTGACCGAATCATCAGTCTTTGGCATCTGGGGTTGGCTTGTCCGTCTTCCTTTCCTAAAGCTCACAACATACCAGCTACAATATTTCTTCTTGTGCCCATCTTAATTAAAAGGCTATTTAAAGTTCTAATCTTCCTCTTCCAGATGCATCCAGTCCTGAAGGCCTTTGTGTGTGGCTCCATCAGTGGCACTTGTTCCACGCTGCTCTTCCAACCCCTGGACCTGCTGAAAACCCGCCTGCAAACGCTGCAGCCTGCTGTGAATGGGTGAGAGGGTGGGCATGTGTGTGCCTGAGGGACATGGGGGTGCTCCACCATGGACTTCTGCAATATTTGAGGGATCTAGGTTGGTGTTCTGCTCTGGGACGTGCTCTCGGTCTCTGTATGGGTGTTAGATGGTGAGTTGGACTAGATGATCCTTGTGGGTCCCTTCCAACTCATAATAGTCTGTGATTCTGTGATTCTTGAAAGAGGAGGTATCATGGAGAAGGATTGATGGTGTGCTCCAGAAGAGAGAAAGTGTCTGCAGATGTGCATGCTACTTTAATAATGTGTAACCTCAGCACTTGTCTGTTCTCATCTGAGAAACTGGTGTTTGCTGGATTGACTGCTGTGCAGTTTCATGGGGGTGTCCTCTACCTGAAAAGTCCTGTGCAGTTGTCAGGTAACTTTTCCATGTGTGCAGCTGCTCCCATTTGCTTGGTGTATGACCATATCTCCTGCTGCTAGCAAAGGGAGTGAGCAGCTAAAGCTGCTAATGAGAGTGGGCTCTAATGTGTATTGCAACAGGTGACTGAGAAGCCCTGGAAAGAGAGACCAAGAAAAGCAGGCTGAGTTGAGAAAGAGCACTTTTGAGTAGTGCACAGAGATAAGAGTGAAAGGGATGGCTGTGGACCTCATCTGGCAGAGAGCAGAAGCAGGTCATCTCTACAGTTCCTGCCTGGTCTTTCTTTCAGGTCTGGTCGTGCTGGGATGGTAACGCTGCTCTTTAGGGTTGTTCGTACTGAGAGTATTCTGGGGCTCTGGAAAGGTGTCTCTCCAGTAAGTGGTTTTAAGCCTTATTCTAAACACAACTACATCAATAAACCTATGGTTTATTACTAACTGTATGTGCCTGGATTTAAACAGCCAGCTCCTCTGCCATTATGGACAAACCCACATGATTTAGATTACATATCCTATTTTAAGAAATAAATGTTGTGAATTCCACCAATTTGCCTATGGCAGTCCCTGTGGTTTTGAAGTGTTGAATACTTTGCAAATGTGGGGTGGCCACTGCAAGAACTTAATCTCGGTTTGGAATATCTTGTTCCTAGAAAACAGGCATTGAGGAATGCATTAAATCCTGGCATCATTTGAATCATTTGTCTGTCAGTGCCAGAAAGAATTTTTACCTTATCTTGTTACCATGGTGTGTTAGCTTTAGTGATTTTTTTTGTTGTTTTCTACAAAGCCTTCTGTCAAGATTAACAGTCTCAGAAATGTTCTGTAGTACATTTTGTCTTATGTAAGCTTTTTCTTTCTTCATCTGCTCCTGTTTCTTCTGAAGTCCTTTGCAAGATGTATTCCAGGGGTTGGGATTTACTTCAGCGCTTTGTATATGATGAAGCAAAAGTTTCTAGTGGACCGTTCACCCACAGCCCTGGAGTCTGTCTTTCTGGGCGCCACTGCACGTGCAGTTTCTGGGATTTGCATGTTGCCTGTGACTGTAGTGAAGACCCGATATGAGGTACGACTTTCCAATTAGTTCCCTGTTCATGCTGTCATACACCTTCCTAGTGATGAAAAATAAATTCTGTCTGGAGAAGGTTACTGCCACTTGGGTACAGACAGGGACATAGGATTACATCCTGGTTCGCACATTGTGCAGGAGCACACTGGTATTTAGGCAAGAAGTGTAAGATGACACAGAATTCACCCTGGGATTTTTAAGTTTCAATTGTATAGGAAGTATGCGTAGCTTCTTTTGTATTTTACCGTCCTGAAGAATTATTTTAAAGACTAAGAGAGGTGAAACCCAGTTTTTGCCTTGGCCTGTCCTCTGTGCTGTCGTCTTGGGCATCATGCTGAGTGCACAGTATCATTTCTTTGGATGCTATGGCCTCAGGGTGTGTATAGGGCTCCTTGACCTGTGCCTGGCACATGGATGACTGGCCTTTGTGTACCCTTGCAGAGTGGAAGATTTGGCTATGGAAGTGTATACGGAGCTCTGAAGAATATCTACCAGACAGAAGGGGCTCGTGGCATGTTCAGTGGGCTCACCGCGACACTGCTGCGGGACGCACCCTTCTCTGGCATCTACCTGATGTTCTACACACAGACCAAAAAGCTCACGCCTGTGGGTAAGGATGGCTCTTGGAGGCTGGAATGGAAGATATTTCTCTTCTCAGACCTTCAGCTGACTGCCTGCATGCTCTGCTTATTGCCCTGCACATCAGTAGTTAAATTAGTCTCTTGTAGGGCTTTAGGTAGGACATCCACGTTTTCCTGTGGAGACCTGTAGACCTATAGCTGAGGTCAGTGCAGAAACGGCCCGAAGTTGATTGATTGTCTTTATGGAAGACTGGTGCATAAGGTGGGTTAGTGAACAGTTGAAAGAGCATCTTCAGCATTGCTTCCTGCTTCTGCTTGTCTTGCATACTGCTCGGTTTCCACTAAACTGGGGCTTCTGTGATATTAGAACTGGCTGGGGTAACATCTGCACAATCTTTTCTGAGTTTCTGTCAAATTCAGTTCCCCAGCAAGCAAGGCTTTTCAATAGTGCTGTTGACTAATAGCCAGTTTTCCCCTTGAAAGGTGTCTCTATCTGCATGGATTTTAACTTTATACTGGACTCCAATGTTGATTTCACTTTGTAGCTTTCACTTTGTTAGGCAGCATGAGTGTTCCTGACGTATTTGGGGTCTTGAGTGCATTCCCTTTGCTCTGTTGCAGACCAGCTGGATCCAGTGCTCATGCCCTTGCTGAATTTTGGCTGTGGAATCTTCGCGGGAATCTTGGCCTCGCTGGCAACGCAGCCTGCTGATGTCATCAAAACCCACATGCAGCTGACCCCCCAAAAGTACCACAGGACAAGCCAGGCCATTGCCTTCATCTACAAGGTGAGGTGAATACCTTCTAATATGCACAACCCCAGCCTCATTTCTGATCTCCTTGCTTAAAGCACAGCTATGCTGGGAAGGTTGTTGCCTTTTAAAGGAGGTGAATGTGTCACTGCTTGATATGCTCTTGCAGTCAGGCTAATCAGTGTCAGCACTTGCTGATGCTGAGGGGGGTCATGCAGTGCCAGACCAAGACTAGAGTGTGTGATGTGAAATGCTGGTTTCAGATACAAACTAGCTACAAAATAATTCTCTGCTATTTGGACACTGGAAAAGAAAGAAATGCTCAGATCTGAGTCCCAGGAGCGGGATGGAAATGTACTCAAAGCCCACTTTTCCCTTCCTACCCTCAGAAGTGCAGATTTTGGCAGATTTGCTGTTTCCATATTGAACTCTATTCCTAAATAGGAATCCGTTTATTTTCATATGCATTTTTATGTAACTTTTTTCTCGTATCAGAAAGGTTTTTTTACTTCCGTACTTATAAATCTCAGTTTTTACAGAAGAACTAAGAGACTTCTGTTAATACGAAGCTCTGAAACAAAGACCAGTAATTTTCCTGAAGTGTCACGAAACCATTACCATTCCTTCTCTGGACTTGAGTGTGGTTTTCCTCATGTAATGTCTCCATCCTGGCATTCCTTTCTCCACTCACTGCTCTTCCTAACAGGTTGGGCAGCCCTGCCATTGCTCGGTGCTACAGCTTTTTCTTCCTAAACGTTAAATGCTGTTTAAACCTGGGTGTTCCAGAAACTGGTCTGGGTCTGAGCTGAAATACATCCTGTGTTCTTCCATGTAATAAATAGTGAGAAATTAAAACACTAGAGGCAGATTGTGATGAACTGCTGTTTGTGTGTCTCCTGTTGCAGGACTTCGGGTTGGTTGGCTTTTTCCGAGGTGGCGTGCCCCGTGCCCTTAGACGCACTCTGATGGCAGCAATGGCGTGGACGGTGTATGAAGAGATGATGGAAAAAATGGGCTTGAAGTCTTGACTGAGTTGCACGAGAAATGATCAGCTTCACTCCTTCTCCCGCTTGCTGTGATCAACTGGCACTAGGAAGTTCCCAGTTCCACAGAGGAATAAGCCTTGCTTAGCCAGGAGGAAGAAAGCCCTTCTGAGACAGGGGATTAGGCCTTTTGGGCAGGCAGAGGAAAGACTGGACCTTTGCATTGTTTGATCAGTGCATTCCAGACTCCCACAGGAAATGGCAGGGTTTCCACAGCCTAGTGACTGTGCTGAGAAGCCCCTTTTGAAAATAGCTCTGTGCTCACCACCTTTATGCGATGAGACATTGCTAGAGCAAAAGTGTTTGAGGAGAAAATAGTGATGGCAGAACTTGCCAGCCTATTCCTTGCTAGTGGGGCCAGTAAGGCCACAGTGACCCACTGTGTGATACAGATCCTCCTTTCTTATAGGCTTTGTTCTCACAGGGGAACATTGTATACCCTGGTGGGAGACTGGATGTATCTCTTAATGGGTGGAAGAGAAATGTACTGCTGAAGAAAAGCTAGAAACATGGTCTCTGTCATCACTTTTGTACTCTGTGTAATAGCAGAGAGAGTAACTGGAACCTCCTTGCTGTGTTATGTGTTATTATGTGATTGAGCATCTTCATATTCTTGAAATGTGCTGCTGTCTCTACAGCGCAGTTTGCACAGGAATTAAGAAGCATAAGGCACTTTAGAATTGATTGCTACCAAAGTTCTACTTGTTCTCTGAAAAAAATACTCCAGCTGGTTTAACTCTAGCGGGTACGCTCAAGTGGGTTTTGGTGTGGGTTTCTTTTTTGTCCAGTTGTCGTGGAAACTTAATTGCTTCCATTTGTTAATACTTGATCACCCTCAGTGTGAACTGGCCCTTTGATGTAGCTTTGAGGGTCATGGCTCATAATGCATAAATGTATAATGGAAGTAGATTTAGATACTGGTACTTTGGATTTCCCTTAAAACAGCTGCTGATTGCATGTGGAGTGTGTTTGGAAAGAAAAGGCTGCTCTTCCTGTAAGCTTTCTCCAAAGTCTGGGCCCTGTGAGTGCTTGGTAAGGAACTTTTATTTCTCCTTGGGCTCCACAGAGACCTTTCACATTTTCCCAGGTGATCATTTCCTCATATCAGGTCCATATTTGAATATCCCTGAGCTTAGGCTTGGAGATAAATACCATTTTCCATCCAATGTGCCTTCTTACTCTTTCCTACTGTGTTACACAGACCTCACAGTATGTGCTGTCCAACCTTGGGTACAGCCTGCTCCCCTCTTCACTTGTGCCTCTCTTGCAGCTCTGTTAGCATATCCATGAAGCTGGCATGGAAGTGTGTGTCCTGTTCTGTGGTGTGCCTTGCAGAAAACTTAGCTTTGGCTTTTATTTTCTTTAATATCTAGGGATATTACAATTCACTGTAGAACCAGAACATCCAGAAGACGAGACACTGTAGCTGTACAAACAATCAGTGCTACCTGCCTGTTCTTAAATTTTAGAGTGTAATTTGGACAATCACTGCCTGCCCTGGCAACCATCTCAGCACAAAAGTAGAGGGGATGGAGGTTGCTAAAGATGTTCTTTACCAGATATCAACTCCAAGAAGGTTTGCTGGCTGGTGTGAAAGTTGAATAAAGTGTAAGGGGACAGGCTGCAGGCTTGGAAGGTGCTGCCTATTTTCAGTCTCAGCCCATCTGTGAGGGGAGACTGGTGCTACACAGAGCAGGAGTCTCCAGGAATGGTGGTGGAGGGTCCCACGTGCACATGTCTACATGTTAATAATAAAGCACTGCATCAGATCATTTCATGGTGTGATTAGCAAACTGTCTGATTCCCTCTGCTGCTGCTCACATGCTGTCAGGCATGTGATAAATTATTTACCAAATCGTTTTCTTTTGCTGTCCCTCCTACCCTTAGTGACCTGAACTTGGGAGAGGGCATGAATCCATGGTAACTGCTCACCCTGCTTGTTTGTTATCCTGAGCACTGCTGGCACAAAGAGCTGGAGAACCAGGGCTAGGGTTGCTGACCTGGCAGAATTAAGGTGGCAATTACATGAGTTACCTCATTTGTTTTTTATTCCCCAATGCATGGGATTAAACCAACATTGTGCTGGAAGCCTGAATTTATTCAGGGCTTTCTAAATCTGGTGTGTGAGATGGATCTCTTGATCATCCTGGGCAGTGGTCACCAAGGTTGGTGTGTGGGGTTGTGTGCAAGGTGCTTCATGCTTGTTTTAGTTCCTAAATTAGCAATGGTAAAGCAGTATGCAACTACAGTGCAAACAGAAACTTAAGCTCTTAAAAATGAGACAAGGGAACAAGGAATGCCATGTGATATATCTGGAATTAGGCAACATCCTCATCAGAAACCTGAAATTCAGAAACAATTTGGTGGCTTTTGTACCCTGCACTCCTTCCTGGTCAAGTAACAAAGGAAGAACTAGAGAATTTAATCCCATATTCCAGTGTTTGTTTGGTTGTTTGTTACAAACCCCAAATCTAGGTTGGCTTGTTTTAAATCTGGATTCAGGCCTAAAGCAGTGTTAACTTTTTCCTTGCGAAAGTATTGCTCGGGCCCTTGGTAGAGAATGAGGTGGTATTTTGATGTTGGAGGAGAGTGAAAAACTACATGCTCTCAACTTGTGGATTCACCTGGGCTCCATTGGGTTTAGGAAATCGTGAATCTAAACTGTGCTGTGTTTCGTCTACCATTGGTGCTACAAATCCAAAAACTTACCCACCTGTGAGCTGGGGAGGAAGAATTCTGTGGTGCAAGTTTGGTTTTTTTTCTTTTCTTTATTATTTATTTTTTGTCACATATGGGGAAAGGGAAACCCTGAGGTTCTGCTTCACTCTCTTCTGAAAGCTTTATCACATAGGCAAGCACAAGACTGTTGCTCAGCGCTGATCCTTACTATCCCTCACCCTTTTGCTTTCTTCAAAACACTCTTTTTCTAGAGATTTATTGAAGTTACTTTTTGGTAGCTGTAGCAAGGCACAAAAGAGTGCAGACTTGAAGTTTAGATATCGTATTGCCCTTGGGGTTTAACGGTTCTAATTAACAACAAATAGTCTCTGTACAACCTAAATGCAAAGTAAATAAAAAAAACCCCCTCGTGCAAGTTTGGTTTAGTCCCCTACCTGCATCATTTCAACACTAGGAATCTTATCAGATAATCACTTCCAAAGCTATATGAACTTGGATTCCAGAGACAGTGGCATGATCCCTTCTATGTGTGGCAGGATCCTAGTTAGATCCCTTTTGGAATGACCTTTGTTGCTGGCAATACACTCTTAGTCAGCATTGTCTCTGCTTTCCCCTGCAGCTGTGGCGTGAGAACATAACTGGCTAGCAAGTTGAGGCAGGCAGTATTTAAGTGAGTTGTAAGGACACAGGAAAAATTGTCTGATTATGCTTTAGACATATTTCCATTCTTCTGTGTGATGTTGGTTTGTTTTTCCTTGCACTGTTTTAAAAAGGACTGAAACCTTGGAACATTGTGTGGCTTTGAGTATTGTGAGTTCTTATGTGTCTATATCAAATATTTATGTGAGAAGGTGTATTACATGTTTTATTAAAAACTAGTTGCCATCTCTTAGTGTTTCTTTACAAAAAACCCAGCCCCAAACCAATAAAATGCACAAGAGATGGGGTGGAATAGATGCTTAAGAGGGCAGAAGGAATTTCCCAAGAGAACAGGACTGTTGCATGTGTTCAGAGCCCATACAAAGCAATGAATATTCTCTTCTGTGGTGTGTGATACACACTGGCTGTGCTAGTACAACCTAAATCAGCTTTACTTAAATGGGAAAAAAACGTGGCCATGGGGAATCTTGTCTACAGCACAGCTTCCTCTGCCTGCCTGCCTGCTGTGTGTAAAGATGGATGGAAGTTGAATCTCCATACTAGTTGGTGAAACACCTGCCTTTAGGACAGTGGGGTTTTAATCTCTCTGGGGAGAGACTGTTTTTAATCTCCTGCCAACCAGGTCTTTGGTACTCGAACAGTCTGATCTCAGCGGGGGACCAGAAATTGTCTGGGACATAATCATCTCCTGCAAGGCATAATGCAAGGATGCTGGATTGCTGGCATCTCCTCTTGCTGTCACATCATAGTCCTGGGATTCAGTAGCAGGCAGGTTGTGCTAAGCAAAACATTAATGCTGTTGATACTGAGCTCTGCATCTTCCAGATGTCAAGATCCCAAACCTCTTTTTAGATATTGCTTAGAGGGGACATTCTCACATGGAGCAGGTTTGGTGGAGACTTATCTGTGTGTAACAGACTTACAAGACAGTTCTGATGTGCAGCCCTGTGCCAGCTGGACCTGAACTGCTTGTGCAGGTACCCGATAGCAATTTAGGGCTGCTCTTACACACTGGGCTGCCCAGAGCTCTCCTGCTGCCTTGGAGAACCAGCTCCTGTGTAGAGGGTGTTTCTGTTCATGCTGCTGACAGCTGCCCCAGCTGTGAGAAGAGATAGCAGACAAGCTCCTTAACCCTCTGGGATGTGAGACAGTGGGAAAGACTGAAAGTTTAAAGGCTCTGTCGTTGTAATAAAACTGAGTTAAGGATCTCCCTTTCACATAAAACCAATGGGCAAACACTTTGATTGCTTTTTTAATTTTTAATATTATGTGCCCTGAACTGAACAGAAACTATTCTTCATATCACACACACACACATATGTGTGTACTCCTACAAACTCCATGTGGAGCTCTTGAATATGCTTAACCCTTCTGGCTTTGCTTCTTATTTCAAAATAGTGAGCTGAATTTCCAAGTTGCACTGTCTTTTAATTTCCAGTTTTATCACTGTAGAATGTTTTAGAAGTTTTTATCATAATGCCTCGAGAAATGTCAGTAAAAATTACAAAATTACAGAATTTTAACCTCGTACTGAGAGGTTAAAATGAGACCCCTTCAAGTTTTCTAACAGGTGTAAAGCAATTCTAGCTTTGTAGAACTAGAAATAAGAAGGTAAGAAGGGACTATATGTATATACACATTTGCCAAAGTATGTTTTCCCAAACATGTGAGAAGTCCTAACAAACCTTTGAAACACAAGACAAAATGGAATTTACAGGGAAGGATGGTAAGGTGCAGTTTCATCAGAGGTGGGTTGATCTTTACAGCTTTCCTTTGTCTTCTGGAGGGTCCAGCTTCAGGGGTGCCACACCATCTCTTGGGTGACATCCACTGGCAGGTTTGGTGGGGAAGATACTGCCTGAACAGCTTTCAGCCTGAGCCTCTTCTAAAGACACGCTTCAACCCATTCACTGGTTCATACAAAAGAAGTAGAAACATATCTGTCCTTCACAGTCAAGGTGTTTATGTTTAATATAATCTTCAACATCATTGTGATCTGATGAGGTGACTAAACTGTAAGGAGTTTCTCTCATATAAGGAATATTTTGAGCCTAACACAACTTCTCAAAGGCAGTGTCTGCCATGCTCTGCATGTAACTGTGTCATCGCCTTCAGTGTGAGCTTTAGACCAGAGAGACCAGGTCTAAAACACATCATAAGATAGATACACTTCTACCTGAGGGACACGTACATTAGAAACAGAGAATTATTTTAAAATGTCTCAGCACACAGTTGAAAAATAGAGCAACTTTTCAGGTAACTTAAGGAACTGATTAAAAATTCTGTAACAACAAGAAATAAATTAAGTATTAGAGATGCCAGGGGAGACTGGAATGCTTACCAGTGACACGGTTTTGATAACATCTTATTTACTGCAATATTCATTTCTTCACTTAAAATCATTATGTTCAGTTGTCCAGAAGAGCTCTCCAGACTAAATCCGTTGCACACACTACGATAACATCATCACCACCTCCCCTCTTCCCCCCCAGCCTGTATATTCACACTGTGCTCCTGTCAGGAGAGACATGTTGTACACAGCCCTTTCAGGTCAGCTCTCACTGTCCACAGTGACTATCAAAGTGCCACAGATGTCTGTAATCTGTCCAGGACTTGTATAATATGCGTTCATGCTCTTGCCCAGAGCTCAATAACTAGTTGCCGAGTTTCATTTTACCTACTTTGTCACCACCATGTGACAAATGTCTGAATTACTCTTCTGAAGAACACATTCTAAACCTGATTTGGTAATCTTGTTAATTAACATCCAACAAGCATGCAGAAAAGAAGAACAGAGAGCCAGCTCCTGACCTGCAAATTGAAGTTTTGTGGAAATGTTGGCATGTGTCTGACAGTGGCTCCTCAAGAAAGCAGGGCCAGGTCTCCTTAACCAAGAGGTGAAGAACGTACATAAGATGACGTTGTAATCTGCTACTTAAATAATCTTCTCTAGAGCAACTCAGTGTGCAGACATCCCAAAGGGGCTCTCAGGAGAATCAATGTCCAGTCACACTGCTGTGGTTAGATTAGGTTAAAACAGAGGAGAGAAAACTAAAGGAGCACTGCTATTAAGAAGATGTGGAGATGAATTATTACTAGCAGAAGGCACTGGCAATAGTGTTGGCATGATCCAGAAATTTATCCAAACAAAGTGTATTTGGGTGAAAGCAAGCAGAACAAAGTACATACCTATCACTACTTTTCTTTTTTTCCACTCTCAGGCCTGTGTCTGCTTCCAGAGTAGGACAAAGAAGAGAAGAAAGATGATGAAGATGCTTGGATCTCATCACTTTCTCTTGCTTCTTAAAAACGAGCAAGCAAACAAAAAAATCCACCCCCAATCAAAAACCAACAACAAAAAAGGGGGCAAGCACCACCCTAATGTCCACTGCAGAACAGGATGTGTGGGTTCACCGCAAATTTAACCTGTTTTTACTGTCATTTATCCAGAGGACAGGGACAGCCTTGGCTGCACAAGGCCTCCTGCATGGTGCCAAGGCAGTGCCCCAGCAGGGAGGGAGAATGTGGGTGCAGGGAAGATGTTACAGACCCTTAGGAGCTTCTCCCCACAGCAGGCAGCTCAGAAGCTGGATTCATGTAATTCATTAAATAACCATCAGCCCCAGAAAGCAGGAGCATATGTATTTCACTTTCAGCAGGAAAGCAGAACTATAAAGGGTGTAAAATAAATTGTTACTTTGTCTTTGCTTCAAGGGTTCAGAACCAGCCTTGGGTCCACTTGGAGCACAAGGCACAGCTGCTCCCTTCCAGAATCATGGAATCTGTCAGGTGGGAAATGACTTCCGAGATCATCCAGTGCAATCTGTTACCAAACATCACCATGTCAACTAGACCATGGCACCAAGTGCCACGTCAAGTCGTTCCTTAAACACCTCCAGGGACAGTGACTCCACTTCCCTGGGCAGACCATTCCCATGGCAAACCACTATTTCTGTGAAGAAATTCTTCCTCATGTGCGACCCGAACTTTCCCTGGTGCAGCTTGAGACTGTGTCCTCTCGTTGTGTCACTGGTTGCCTGAGAGAAGAGACCGACCCCCACCTGGCTACACCCTACACCCTCCTTCCAGGCAGTTGTAGAGAGCGACAACCCTTGAACCATCTCTTTCATCCAGGCTGAAAGCTCCCAGCTCCCTCAGCCGCTCCTCACAGGACTTGTGCTCCAGACCCTTCACCAGCTTCGTTGCCCTTCTCTGGATTCGTGACCCTACAACTGCTACAAGCTGCTCCCAGCCGCGCGCTCGCGGGCAGGCTCCGCCTCCGGGACACCCCGCCCACCGCAGCGCCCATTGGCTGGCGAGGCTATAAATGGATGTCAGGAAGCGCCTCCGCTCCTTTCGGCTCCGCGCCGCCCGGGCCTCCACACGGCGTTGCCAGCGTGAGTCGGGGCTGCCGGGCTTGGGGGTTCGGGGGCGGCGGGGCCGCGTCCTCTCCCCGCGGTGGT